>CAXAMN010004703.1:175555-208913 GCA_963970005.1 Durusdinium trenchii
GTCGTCGTCGTCGTCGTCGTCGTCGCCGATCCGGGCGTCGTATGAGAGGTCTTGAGAGGACACCGGCTGAGTGGGTCCGCACTGTTCGTGGTCACCGTTTCGCGTGTTTCACACCGTTCGTGGCTCTGGTTCCCCACCGAAGGTCGCCTGAGGGTTGGACATGTGCCGAATGAAGAACCCCCCCTGTCAATGCCAGGATGAGACCCTGCGACCCTTGGAGTGTTGAGACCCTGTGGCATTTTGGGACACACGCAGAAAGGGCAGTCACGCCTTGGTGAAGCTCCCAGATTGGAGCCTTCACTCACCTGATACCCTGCGGGCGGAGACTAGAGTCTGAGGTGCTTGAAATCTGCAGTTGTGAGGTACAGTACTGTGCATATTTCGGAACTTTCTTAAAGGTTATGTGGACAGTTCCTTGGCATTCCGGTGAAGCCCTCAGAATTTCAGGAGTATTGCTGTTTACTCGGGGCCTCACAAACCATCCAAGACCTGGCTTTCCGCAAAAAACACATCGTGTTTGTATGTGAAAACCTCCATGTTTTCATGGGTGTGAGGGCCCGCTGCGGTCAGGGGGATCTTCTGATCTTTCTAGCCAGGTGAATTGAATCAGGTCGTTTTCTGGAGCAATCATCCGTGCATGGTCTAGAAAGGCACTCTTTCCATGTCCACACCTCCAGGTCTCCCCTCCCTCTCGACCTTTCCACCCAGTGGGCCCGGTCTCTAGGTCAAACGAACCGAGCTCCGCGTCCCGAGAAGTCAGGTCACGGCCTGTGTGGTCGCGATCTTGGATCATTACGTGCTGCAGAGCGAAGAAAAGGAGACCGACGGCCGGTCTCGCCTCGGAGCCGTTTTGGATTATACACCGCTCAACACGCACGGAAAGACACATAGTTTTATTTTTATTTTATTATGTACCTTATATTTAACCGCCGTTGGCGTGTGCCGCCAGCCTCCACGGCTGAATGCTGCCGCATGTGTGCAGAGGAGCAACATGTCGTGAGCAAAAAAATGAGAAGGGGAGCTAGACTGAAGGCAGGGGAAGCAACAAAGCAAAGAAACGGCAAGGGCTGGCCACTCTAAACTCATTCTAAGATTTGGAAAAGTCTAGATATAGGTGTAGAGGAAAAGGGTCGGTGGCAAGAGGGTCTGTCGAGGTCTGCATGATAGACAGTGCGCGAGCAGAAGGGGTGAGGTGGGAGAGCTGCAGGAAAAAACACGCAAGGTCTTGTCCTATAGCTCGCGGTGATTGGTAAAAACCGTGACTTGATGTGAACTGTGGTTGGTGTAAAGTCGGGTGTGTTGCAACCTATGGATGGTGCAAGCCGTTGTTGGGTGTAAGCTGTAAACGGTGGTTGGTGTAAACCGCGGCTTGGTGTAAATGATGGTATTGGGTGTACATGGTGGTTGGTGCAAACCGTGGGCAAAACGCTTTTAAAGCCACGGCGAAATGCTGTTATGCGCAGGCAAAAAGCAGGCAACTCGCGTGCAGAACGACGACGACAAAGGCGCCGACGAAGACAACAACGGGGAAGGGGGGGGGGGGGGGGGGGGGGGGGGGTCAAGTTGTCAAGTTAGCCGAACCAAAAATCCGCGCAGAGGAGCAATCTAAACGACGAACAACTTTAGTATACTTTAGTATTAGACAAGTACAAGTACAAGCACATCCACAAGACACGCCGGCAGGCCGGCGGACTTTTTGTTTTCAGGAGCGTTTTCTGTTTTGTTTTGGAAGAAGCGCACGAATGAGAGCGAGCTGGACATGGAACGTGCCTTTGGGGGTGCCAAGTTCCCTGTAGTTTGTGTTTTTTCACTTGGAGGACACCTTTTGATTGTCGTGCATCCTTACCTCTTTCGACTCATCCTTACCCCTCATCCTCACCCACGTAGGATGTGGCTTTCAATTGGGAAGCGCGTTTATACCCAGTGCCGATGCTCCACCCGTCCGTGGCTCGTGTGGCGAAGGAGGTCGTTCGTCGTTCGTTCGCAGGAGGGCCAAGAGCCCGACGTGCAGGTGGGGCGGCGGGGGTGACACGGTGCCACGGGGGTGGTTGTTTTTTTTGGATAGGAAAGGCTCGTGGTGGGAAGGGAGGCAAACAAAGAGGCCTTTCAAACTCTGGACGTCGTGAAGATGTTCCTTCTGTTTCGAAAGTTCGGCAGATCCTGGTTATCTGATGTAATGTGGTTCCTGGTTGTCAGATGAAAACGGCAGATCCTGGTTCCTGGTCGTCTGAAAAAAAGGACTTTGTTGTGGTTGGGTGTCCCATTGCACGGTCAAGCTGCAGGGCCTTGGAAGGCCGAGGGCCAGGTGGTTGGCTCTCCAACGCAGACCGCCATGGACCCATCGACCGCTGGTTTATATGTATCATGTAGTTATATCATGTACTTCATAAGTGTCCCTTCACTGCCCCAAACCTTCCAATTCCAAATAGAAACGGCTTCCCATTCGTTTGAGTCCCAGCTTCTGAATTTGGTCATTTGATGTCCCTTCAATACGCGTCACGACAGGTGTTGCTGTTGCTTTTGGACCCCCTTCTTCGCAAGGGTGTGCAAGGCTACTGGAAACATCGGTTGGAGCAACAGCTGTTCATGGTCAAGTCACCTGTTAATCTTTAGAAACCTTGAATTGCGAAGTGCAGGTCGGTCCTATTTTTGGGACACGTCTCTGCAGCATCGCTGCAAGGTGCTACAATTGTTCGACTCTAGAGGATCTGAACATGAAGATATATATATATATATAATATATCTATCTATCCCAGGCACTCCATTGGGACCGGCACATTTACCTACATTGGGGTGGTTGAAAAGGGGTCAATGTGTGTAGATATGCCACACATAGAGTGTTTGGGTATAGATATAAGATGCCACAAGTATCATGCAATGAACGTTCAAGAGCGTCACCCATTGTTTGACGCTGTTTTGTGACAGCACCCCGCACCTCCACTGCTGCACAGTTCGGATGTCGCTTCGCACCCATGGCAGCTGCTTGAGCCAAGCCTCCTCCACTGATATGTCTCCATTTCTTGAACCACCCGCAGATGCTTCTGTTGGCCTTTATGGCGGTGACCGGTGACCGTTGTCTGATGTATGGTGGGTTGAGAGTAGATGGCACATTCCCTCAAAGGTGGTTTATATGGACCCCTATATAAAAGACATCTTGGGGTTTGTGCCATCTACTCTCAATCCACTGTAGTTAGTTTGGATGACTTTCGGAGATTGACCCCCGCTGGCCGCACTTGAGAAGGTCTCTCTCGAATATTCGGTGTGAAGAGACCCCATCCACCAGAAGATAGAACACCTTCAAGGGGGTCACCAATGGACGACCCTGCACTAGTTGCTGAATCTTATGGATCTGAATTGGACACCCCAACAGGAAGGTTCCAGGTATATGAGAAGCTGACTTGGAGTTGAGACTTCCTACACTCCTCGAAATCGGATATGTGGTACGGTTCGGGGACCTGAAAGGATGACGATCGAATAC
Organism: Durusdinium trenchii; assembly: GCA_963970005.1. Taxonomy (NCBI): domain Eukaryota; class Dinophyceae; order Suessiales; family Symbiodiniaceae; genus Durusdinium; species Durusdinium trenchii. The sequence goes on from CAXAMN010004703.1 coordinate 179,034, forward strand.
CAAACAGGTGGTTTTCACTCACTCCAATTACATGATATTACATGATGATTTCAAACGAAGATGAAAGTGGAACATAGGCTCAGGAGAAGTTCCAGGATGTTTCATTTGCAGGAGTCTATCCCTGAGAGTCCCGTCATGACGCATTTCTACCCCGAACTGGCAGTGGTGGATGGAATCCTGACTTCCAGGTGGGGTAGTTCAGGTTCGTCAAGTTCCGGAAGTTCTTCACTAACTCATGGGTGCCGGAAGTTCTTCACATCCTCTGGTTCCACCGGACCTTGGACCTGGTGCTTCCAGGTGACCTTGGTGGCTCCTCCGGACCGAACCCGCTCCGGACCCGCGGACCCACTCCTCCCGCCAGGCGAAGCGCGGCAGCAAGGCACCGAAGCCGTGCGGCGTGCGGTCCGTTGCGGACTGAGCGGAGCGGGGGGGGGAAAGACGAGCTTGAGGGGACCTCGAAACTTGAGGTGAAGGAGGTTCTTTTTCGAGGACTTGGTGGAGAGGCCTTTTTTCCTGATTCTTTAGTAGGGAGCCATGCTGGCCCTGAGACTTTGCGGGGTAGTGGCACTCATGGGAGCCTCCTAGTGGTCCCGCATTGCGGGCTATGAGTGGAATTTAGGAATAAAGGAATAAAGGATTGTTTTTTGTTGCGACTTGGTAACACATCCATGAGCTCGATTGAAGTTGTTTGGGTTCGTCGATGGAATGTACGCGCTCCTCTCATCCTTGCCTCCACACTTGTCTCCTTACATGTCTCCCCACTATCGAATGGTCTGCTTGGACCCTCACCGCACTACAGTTTTCTCACAAGGGAAAGGACTTTGGCAGAGGTGACGTTGCCAAGAGCTCTCTCTGTTGCCGAACGCATCATTCACGCACACCAATCGTTAATTGGTGACTGTGGTCGTTGTGGTCTTAGAGCTCAAGATGTGTGTACGAAACCCAAGAAGCCCAAAGACATTAGTGCATGTACCACACATTTTTCGCACTTTAGTCATTTCTCACATTCTCCTGTTTTCTACAGTTACAATAAAATTGGTGTTGTCCGTTCTTTGCCATCAAAGTTCTTCTTACCTCTGCTTTGCAGATTGGTTGAGATGTGAAAGTAACAATGTGGTCGACAAAAGCAGAACCAGAGCTTGAAGCGTTTAAGGAACTTTTTCCTAGTGCATCTTCGACTGGCAGATTTGAACATGTTCATGCCATTGGCGTCTTGGAAAGACCAAGGTCAGAACACAGTGACAAAATGAAACATATTTTTTTGGTTTGCTGCTCAGCGGCTATATTTCACGCTTATCTCACAGGTAGGGTCGACCGTCGTTCTAACGGGTCCCTAACGTAGGGACCTCCCTCGTTCACGATTACATCACGCTACCGGTCCTCTCCAAAACCTCTCGGTGCATGTCGGTGCAGCGTTCTGACCTTGGCTTTTCATTATATTCCATTGGGTTTCGGTTTCCTTTTCCCCATGGACTCTACTTGTGATCTTCCTTTGACCTTGAAAGCACAGATTCCACCAACTTGGCCGAACATCGTCAAACCGAAAGAACTTCAATCAGGTTCGAATGGCTTGGCATAGAAAAGAAAATCATGTATAAGTTAGCAGAAATGTGCCCGACAACCCCCCTTCCTGTTTAAAGCAGCTGTATCCAGCTGTTCAGTTGTCACCGTCGAAGCGGGTCATTGACTGTGATTTCTTCTTTGAATTTCCTCCTGTTGGCATGGAAACAGACGCCATGGCCATTTTCATTGAATGATCTAATACATCACACAAGGGTCGGGACTGGCTTCATCATGCACCTCGCATCGCCCAGAAAATCGACCCTGGTCATTGACAGGTGCCTTTTGACCAGGGTCCATTTTCTGGACAGGTGCCTGAGTAACGGGGTGATGCTATTCTGGAGTAAAGGCAAATGCCATTGATGGTGTCAAAGTTGGTGTCCATCAACCGCTATGTTGACTCCCTATAGTGTTTCACATGACCACTTGTCGTGTCCTGGGTCCAATCCCATTGATGGTGTGGCGTCCACCGTACGTGTCACCACACGCACCGGAGCAGGTGACCTTTCGAGAGTTGGTCGCCGGAGCACAAGCACGGCCGGCCACTGGGCGCTTTGATGCGCTTGGCACGGCGAACGGGGGAACAAGAGGGGATATTCCGTGGGGCCAGTGCGATCCTTTGACCCAGAAGCCTTTTGGGACGTCACATGGGGATCCCAAATCGGTAGCAGGCGAGGCTTGTTGCGGTTGCCTCTTCATTCGCGTTGCAGATTAATATGAGGGCGCCTCCAAGCTTGAACTATAAGAACAGCTTATAACCCCAAGGAAAATCATGGATCCCTCATGGTGCAAGTTTGGCAACCAACTAACATTCTCCGCAAATTCTTGGCGGACAGCAGGTGGTTCTCAACAGATGGTGAAAAACCAGATCAAAGAGTGAACTATCGGCAGTGAAACATTTCGTCCCTGAAGGGATTGGAACAAGGCCACCGACAGTCTGACCCAGCTGCTACAGCGTTTTCAGACGAGCGCAGAAGGGGAAGCAGCTGGGTGATGTAGATATCGGTGAACACCTGTGAAAGCCACGTGTAGGTCAAGAAGACAGGTTCGTCACCGGAGGGATATTCTTATGATATCGGTTCTCCCCCCAAAACAAAGTACATATATATAGTGTGGAGTGATTTTAGAGACGAAGTTGGATTGTTTTCAAGTGATTCGCAGTGAGAAAATATCTAGGGACTTCATGTGGGTCCCAGTGACATTGTGGTTTTTACCTAAAAGTTTCACAGTCCTGGAAGGGTCACCATGGTAGCTGGGTTTGGGAACTAGCTGGAATAAATACCAGATGCGTAGTCTCCTCCAACAACTGTTTCTTATCTGTCTGTGGTCGTTCTCTTCTTCCAGCGACAGGTTCGTGCCACACCGGTCGTGCCACACCGGTCGTGCAACGCCGGTGCAACTTGGCGAATCCAATGAGGTGAAATGCATGACATGTGAGCTATTTGCTGGTTTTCCATGAATCCGACCATGTGTGGACCATGTGGACCATGGGCTCCGCATCGGATTTCTCCAAAATGGCCAGTGAAAAACCGTTCCAATGGCCCCTAGTGGACCTGACCGAGCCTTCAGAACCTCCTGTTGGTGGCCCTAATGGTCCCAGCTGCTTTGCGTTTTCTGTCCGAATGTCCGAGCCTCTCAGGAGGCACGCTTGCCCGAGCTGCAGCCCTTAATCCCCGCCTTGGAGCGCCTCGTGAAGGCAGGAACGTGGACAGATTGCACCCTAGCCACTAGACTTGAGTCCTGCTCCATCCAGTACGATGTTGTTGTAATTCATACCTTTTTGGGGGGAGAAGACCAGGAGATATCTTTTCAAAACGTGCTCGAGAGGAGCAAGGTGGATTTTTGAGCCCGAGAGCCAAGACAGGCGCAAGAAAGCACCAATGCATGAGGAGTTTTTGTTACCCCAGACCCTCCATGGGACTGGAATATACTGTATACCTATTATACATTGACACATTGACCCCGCCTGGTGCAGTGGTGCCAAAGATATTCTCAAGGCAATGGTGCCGGCGGTACGTGTGGCCACGTGCGCATGCACAAGAAGAACCTGGATGACCAACCGCTAGCCGCTAGCTAGCCTAGCCGGACCTAGCCGCCCTGGCCCAACCAATCCATAGCTGGCACCAACCACCTGCCACCACGTCCACGCCGGCGCCGACCAGGCGCCCTGCGAGGGCATGGTCCGCGGGGGCGTGGGCGGCGCTGCTGCCGACGAGGCGCCCAACGCCCAGGTCTCCGTCGAAGAGGCACGAGAGCCGCCCGCGCTGCGGAGAGTCCCTGGGGGCGCTGTGGGACCTGGAGGTGATGGGTGTGATGGCTGTACTGTAGTGGTAGTGGTCATGTAGACTCTTGATTGAGTTCAAGAACCCCGTAACCCCCCGTATGAAGAGGTAGAAAAAGAAATTTTCCTTTAAGACTTTGAGTATTGTGAATGTAAATATACATCATGTGTGTTCTATTTGAACGTAATTCATGACGATTGGTATGCACAGCCGATCACCGTGGTGTACACCTGCTCAAGATCACTGGCAGAAGCTCCATCGGGGGTTCGCCATCTCGTTGGTGTAGCCATAGGCCTCCTCGCACGTGACTTTTTGGGATTGTTCTCATCTAAGCTGGAGTGTCCCCCTTGTGCTGTTACCTGCGGATCATTGTGTCCACCCGTTCATTGCACTACTGGTCATATCGAGTTCAGTATCTTCACCTTGGTGCTATCTGGACTGATTTTGGTTGTGACAGGGCTGGGCATTTGGTGGTGGCGTAGGCGATCATTTGGCAATCAGGGCACCTGGGGTTCAGAGGCAGCGGTGAACAAGCCGCTGTCTTCGGATGTCAGGCGGCCCCTTGGTTCCGCCATTGCCTGGCGGCCTGAGGGCCGGTGATCGCATTCTGGTCTTCTACAACGGGGGCACTGTTTGGCACACCCGCTACCTGTTATCATGCGTGGACAGGTCGGAGTGGGTGATCATCACTCCGGAGGGCGACATCTACTCGGAAGATGTGTCCAGCGCCAACGCAGATTGGTTAGCTTGGCGCGTGTGGCCTGTTGGTGGTGGCATCCCAGTGGGAGTGGATCCAAACCTGATTCACCGATTCAATCCAGAGCCAGATGCTGGAACCCTGCAGCAGCTATTGCAGTTGGGGAGACGACCATCTTAATGCAGAGAAGCTTGAGCGACGCTACAGTAGGGTGAGAAAGCCTCTTCAACAAAATCAACCACTAGATTGAGATAAATCAAGCATTCAGGTCATGGTCCCTAGGGATTACTAGGGTTTGAACAAGCAGTACAAGCCACCATCCATGAGCAACATTTTGAAGATCCATTACGATACCTGGAACACGCATTGCCGAAGAAATATGTTGGTAGATGCACTGAACCAAAATACACTACGACAACAGGTTAAACCTGACCCGCCACTCGGATACAACCCTACTGTAGAGTCGACATCATGCAAATCAAAACAAAAGATTGCTACATTTCTCAATCAACTTAAGAAAAGACCAAGTCCCCAGGAACGAACAGCTGAACAAGCATCTCAATTGGCTGCAGATTGGCAGGCCATTACTAAAGCCCAACGGGTACGGTTTCCTGGGTCCATTGGATCCTCGGCTTTGAATGCATTAATGCGGCCCCGCTGACATGCCCAGATTTGGAATGGACACAATTGGCCTCTAAGATCACGTGCGTGGACGCAGATAATTTTGTCAGACAAGAACATCGGTTGAAAATGCAACATCGCAAGCATCGCATTGAAAATTCGAAAACAGCATACCAACAATGCCGAGGCGTATAATATAATTTATCAAAGACCGTGACCAAAAGTTCCTAAATCATATTCCAATTACGACCAACTGCAGATACCTCATGCTACGACAAGCAAAACGGACACCAAAAAATGCATCCTTTAGACTCGATTCCCGTGTGTCAAGGACAGCTTGTAAAGACGGACAATGCAGAAGGACTTGTCTCGCAAGTGGACAAACACCAAGGGGAGGTGGCCCTCTCAGGGCACCTTCACTTTCGTGACGCAAGCTACATCCATTGACCAAATGTCAGAAGAATTTAGTACATACTGGGGACAGGTCTGGTTGCGGGATAGTGCAGATGAACAAACTCAGGATGGACCATGGACGCAGCTTTTCCAGGACATAGATGAAACAATCGTACCCATCCAAATAAATGATCCAGCTAAACTATGGACAAGTATCCATAAACTCAATACCAATAAAGCCCCTGGCTGTGACAGTGGCATGCAGAAGAACTACAAAAGCTAACGTGGACCATGATCCAAGACTTGGCGCAGATTTTCGGAGCAGTTTTGCACTTTGGTTTAACCGCAAACCAAATGAGAGCAAGAACATTGCTTTTTTGCCAAGGTGGAAAACCCACAAAGCATCGCTGACGGCCGACCAACAACCATCCTAGGGTATATCCCTCGTTTAGCATCCAAACTCGTGGCCGACCAGGTCTTGGCATTCTGGGCCGCTACATGGCCCCCTGAAATTTCGGGAGGACTACCCAGAAGATCAGCTCGGGATATTACGCTCTTACAACAACACCAACTCGAAATTGGCAATATCCACAAAGTTCCATGGGGGGGATGGACCATGGACCTCGTAAAAGCCTTTAACCTCATCCCACGCAGAGTGATACGTTATCCCTTTAGTATTCTAGGCATCGCTTTTTGGGCTTCCAGTTGTGGTTCAAAAGCCTGACAAGGATGACTAGGGTCCTCCAAAACGGCGCCTGTATTGGTCCACCTGTTCGGGCCACGGCAGGACTCCCAGAAGGTGATGCGCTATCTGTAGTGGGCATGTTGTCTCTAAGCTACGCGTTCTACCGGTATTTGTCCTCCCCAAAGTTACGCCCATGGCCCATACGCTTATGCCGACAATTGGTCTTTCATGACCACATGCCACTTCTGCGCCATGGCAACCATATTCAATTTCATACATGACTTACGTATGATCGTAGATATGCGTAAATCCTGGTGCTGGGCAAATTCCAAACATTTTCAAGACTTCTGGAACCACGCCACATCACACAGGACAGTTTGTGATCAAACATATGATGCACTATACCAACCTTACTGTTCTTGGTACCTCAGGCAAAGATTTATTATGGAATTGAGAAATGCCACAAAATCCTTCGGATGCATATGGATTTGGATGACAAAGCGGAGAAGATACAGGTAGCCGTATGGCCGCACACATTCTATGGCGCATTAGGACAGACGATTGGTGATAAGCACTTTCAGAGTTTGCGTAGAGCTGCTACCACTGTACTAATTGGTGACCACAAGCAAGGATCCAGTTGTAGCACTCCACTACCTTTCGCCAGCAACCTATGATCCATTGTTGTACGTTCTCATTGAGATGATTACCTCGCTCCGACGCTTCTTTTCTTATTATCAGAGCATTGCGTGGAGCATGATTTAATACATGAGAGTTTGATCATAAAGTGTCAGGACCAGCCACAGCCACAGCATTGGCGTCGTATTTAACCTAGATATCTTCGGTCATCGCCGAAGATGCAATCCTAGTCGGCCCCGAGACCTTCCGCCTCAACCTGGTCACAGAGATAGTACAAAGCATATTCGTAAACAGATTAGACAGACATGGGATTGGCATGTTCACAGGCAAGTTTTCCACAAAAAAGAAGTAGATTCACAGCCATTTGCCTCCCATGTGGCCCTGGCAGCACTCCGTGCATTGATTGATGCCCAGAAGCGTCTCACTGCTTTGTCCATTATTTCAGGATGGCAGTCGTTTACTGCCATCGCACAGTGGGCGCAGCACAAAGACCCGATATGTCCCCATTATGACCAATACGACAACCGAGAGCATGGCCTGTTGACCTGTAGTCAATACAGCGAGGTCCGTCAGAGACACCCGCGGGCAGTCTCGATTTTGCAGGACGCACGACGCCTTATTTGCTTTCCACTGCCCGTGCGTTCACCTAATACCTCTTTGATTAAACAGGCTATGTTTTCCAGAAGGCGTGCAGAAGCCCGACTCATTCAAAGCATTATATATCTACAATCCACTTTGTATACAGACGGTTCGTGTGATTACCCCACAGACCCCATTGCAGCTCGCTCAGCTTGGTCCGTCATTTTGCAAAGTGATTCCGAGGAACCACAGCGAACAATGCATTGACAGCCCATTACAGACTAAAACCTATCAAGTTGTGGCCCTAGGACGTATGATCGGACTTCAAACTATCAACCGTGCAGAACTATATGCGTTGGTGCAGGCAGCGCAATTTGCTCACACTTTGCGATCCCCTCACCTTATACATGTTTACACTGATTCTCAATTCGTTCATTGCATTGTACAAGCAGTGCACGCAGGAGCATGGCTCCCTGCCCCACACAAACAATCAAACTTCGACTTCGACCTTATATCCAAGCTTTTCACACTCTGGGACGCCACACGTTTCAGAATCCATAAAATCAAATCACATCAGGAACTTGCAGCCGCTTGAACTGAAGTCGAACCATGGACGATATGGCAACAGTCTCGCTGATCAGGCTGCGGGACGCGCTCGACAAGATGACATTCCTTAATTCGTACAGTTATGCCAAAATACGCATACGCACTCTGCCCGACCAAAAAGAATCGCTCATGCAGGTCTGGTGATATTTAGTCGATTTCGCACAGACACAAATCCTCATTGAAAATGAAGAGAAGAAAGAGGTTTCTCGGAAGCTCAGGCAAAATGGAGTTCCGCAAATACAACCACAGCACCACTAGTTGTTGTACACAGAGTGGTGCTGTGGTGCTGCGCCTGGGGCCCCGGTCATGCGGCGCTTGTCCGGGACTTCCTAGCACAACTCCGGTCGCCAGATGTAGAAGCAGATGATGATCCTCAAGACCCTGGCACTCCCTGGCTTGAACTTGCTGTGTCTTATATATTGTGGTCAGGTCGGCGCTTGCCAATTAAACCAAAAGGAGATAAAGATGGTCAGGCTTTGGAATTCCTTGATGCAAGAGTTCAGTTACTACCAAATCGTGAACGCTGGTGGGGGGCTGTGTCCGAATCGTTTAGATGGATCGTGCACCTCCTGACCTTTGGTAAGGCACACTATATCCCGCATATCCCAAACCCGGTTCAAAAAGCTGGTTCCTTCTTGGCTTTATCCCCCAGGCCACCTATGGCATTGCGTGCAGACCGCCATATCACTCAGATATTCTTCTTCAAGAACTCCCCACCGATTTGCCTCAACGTCCGTGGCCTGGTTTACCAAATGTGTCGCATTCGAAAAGTGCTGCATTCATCAGGCATGTTCGTTATGCCATCACTAGGAACAAGAATCTCGACGATATCCCGCATCCGGACGCGGGTCCATGAATTAAGTCCATGGCCAGGTGGACATCGTAATTGCGAATTAGTGTTCACACAACTACCAAAGCATGTCGTTGCTGTTCGGTCTCACGGGAGAAGCTCCCTTTTTGTGTATAGTGTATAGCCCGAGTTTGTTTCAGTAGTTTGTCGATACCAGACAACGTGTGCCCGGCCCATGGGGCCAAGGGTCAGTGTTGTCACGGAACCGCAGAGACATCCGTTTGTGCGCATCCCGTATGAAGAGGTTTTTCCCCAAACAGTTTACTGTTAGGGGTTCTCAATTCTTTCTTAAGATGTGTCCGCCCTTTGTGTCACTGCTGTCCGCCCTTCCGCTGGCCATGTAGCATTTCTATTCATATGTCTCCCAGGTCTGTCGCTGCTGGTGTCCGCCCTTTTCTGCTGGACATGTAGAAACTCTATTCATTTGTCTCCCAGGCCCTTTTCTGGCAACATTTCTATTCATTCGTCTCTCAGGTGGTGTCCGCCCTTTTCCCCTGGCCATGTTCCGCCGGCCGGCCATGCAGCATTTCTATTCATGTGTCTCCCAGGTCTGTCTTTTGTTTCCTTCTTCGCCCTTCTCGTTTCCCTTCGTGGTGGTCATTGTGTCCGTCTTGTCTCCCTTCAGAATTGTTCCTACTTGCTGGAGCCATAGACCTGGTGCAAGCAGGACAGTTGTTGCCGGCCTTGGGCTCCCTTGCTGCGAGGTTCATGGCAGTCGAGAATGCAATGAGCGAAGGATGGGGAGTATCCAGGCACTTAGAGATTCTGACCCCGCAGGACGAGCAGATCACCCCACCAGAGTTGCAGCTGCAGGCAAGACGGCATGGAAGCCTGCTGGCAAAGGCCCATGGCAGCGAGTGGAAGGGAAAAGGCTGACGATCTGACGTTCATCACATCCGAGGTGAGCCGCTCTTCAATGGTTTGTTCGGTGTGCCGAAGGATGAGGAATGCAATGGTGTCCCAGTGCATCGGTTGATAATGAACTTGATTCCCCTAAACAGGATTTGCAGGCCTATGCTGCAGGGTTATGTGGCTACATTGCCAGCGTGGCCATCCATGCATCCGTTCGAGCTGGGCGAATCGGAGACATTGCTTGTCAGCTCGGAGGACGTCAGATGCTTCTTCTACATCTTCAGCGTCCCGGAGACTTGGCATCCATATCTAGCTTTCGGGAAGCCGGTGCCCAAGGGGTTGTGCCCACAAGGTAGCGAGGAATTTTACCTGTGCAGCCGCGTTCTCCCAATGGGCTTCTCCAATTCAGTTTCGTTGGCGCAGAACATTCATCGATGCATTGTTGGCCAGGCTGTTGAAGGGGTGCAGGAGTTTGGGGCTGGCAACACTATGGGGGAAGAGGAGCAGGAAAGTGGCAGAACAAGGAGACAAAGGAGACAAGGGAAGAAAGGAGGCAAGGAGAAAGGAGGCAAAGGTGCAGGCAAGAAGGGAGGAAAGCAGAAGGAGAAGGAGGCACCGCCGCCTGGCGAGGACGAGAGTGGCGGCAAGATTGTTCGTCACTGTGTCCGCCTTATCTTCCTTCTTGTCTCCCTTTGTCCCCAGTCTTGTCTCCCTTCTTGTGGGTCACTGTGTCCGCCTTGTCTCTCCCTTTTGCTTCCTTTTGTCTCCCTTCTTGTCTCCCTCCTTGTTTGTCATGGTCTCCGCCTTGTCTGCCTTCTTGTCTCCCTTTGTCTCCGGTCTTGTCTGGTCACTGTGTCCGTCTTGTCTCCCTTCTGTTTCCTTTTGCCGCCCTTCTTGTTGGTCATTGTGGCCGCCTTGTCTCCCTTCTGTCCCCCTTTGTCTCCGGTCTTGTCTCCGGTCTGTCTCCCTTCTTGGTGGTCACTGTGTCCGTCTTGTCTCCCTTCTGTTTCCTTTTGTCTCCCTTCTTGTCTCTCTTCTTGTCTGCCTTCTTGTTGGTCATTGTGTCCGCCTTTTCTCCCTTCTGTCTCACTTTGTCTCCGGTCTTGTCGCGCTTCTTGCTGGCCTTCTTGTCTCCCTGTTGGTCATTGTGTCCACCTTGTCTCAATTCTGTCTTCCTTCTGTTCCTTCTTGTTTGTCATTGTGTCCGTTTTGTCTCCCTTCTGTTTCCTTTTGTCCCTTCTTGTTGATGTCTCAAAAAGTGGACTTGGGAATGCTTCGTTGTTGTCCCACCTGTTTGGGGTCTATGGTGGTGTAATTCAATCCAACTGGAGGAGGTGATCAATGAAGAGTCTACAGTCTAGATTAATGGTAGTGGTGAACAGAGTGGACAGTGCAGTGTAGTTGTCATGAGGAATGATGGGTCAGGGTGGGGGTTTTGGCGAGGGGTGAAGATCAGGTCCTGTTAGTGGTTCGGGTGGTTCACGCAATCTTCCAAACAGGTGCCTGAAGCCTAGGGGCGACCAGGTCGTAGGATCCATGCGACCAGGTCGTGCGAAAACGAAACGCCCTGTCCCAGACACTCCATCCAAGCGAATCCATCATGTCGATCATGATGACCACTTTTATGATTCAGAACCAGTCCTACCAACTAGGGTGGTAGTACTTTCCAGTGGTACTAGTACTAATATCATTACTATACTATTACTAATTGGTGTTTTTCAGGGTCCGTTTTGCCTTTGCTTGGCTCTCTGCGTGTGAAAGCTGCCTTTTGGTCATCACCGGTGTTCGATTGACCCAACAGTGACCATGAACTCCACCATGAACCTCAAAGGAGAGTGAAGAACCAGTCAAACATGTTGATAATGCTCCTTCAACAGGATTCAACGAGAAAATAGAGTTCAATCAACACCCCCGCACTATGAAGGGTTTCAGTCCATGTTCACTTGAGATATGCTATGTTTTTTCTGCACCGTGTCATGCGCCCATGCATGTTTCCGAAGCCTTTCTTGGCCGAAGCCGATCCGACGGGCCAGGTGCGCGTGCGCGCGGCGCGGATCTTGGTGCGAATCAAGGGCGCCTTGGTGGGCGCGGCCGAGGCCGGAACTCCCCCTGTCTAGCGGAGCGAAGGGCTGGGACTGCTGGAAGCTGACTGGAGACTGGAGACCTGTGGCAACAAGAAGCCACAAAGAAAGACATAAATAGGCTCATGGAGGCCCCAAAGGGCTTTGCTATTGATTGCAATAGATGGTGGCCCGAGATTGGAACATCGGCGAAGGGAGATTTCGCAAACAACTTGCCAACCCAGACCATTGCATGTATGGAATAGCTACCTATAGTTACCTACATTTGGGGTCATCAATCGGATAACCTGTATGTCACATGTCACAGTCCCATGGATGGTCTGGGCATGGCCAGATGTGGAGATGTTCTCAACATGTGACCTGCCTTCAACGACCCGTCAGCTGGACCCGTTCCAACCGCCAAGCTGGGGTGCGCCACCGTCAGCTGGTCGTTCCCCCGGGAGGCAGCTGCCGGCAGTAGTTCACTGATCGACTTGGGCCTGGCGACCCCAGCGGCGTGTGGTCTTCCCAAGCCTCTAGCCTTCCAGTTGACCTAATATGAGCAAACTCTACGCGTTTTCAGCCCCCTTTCAAAGATAGCCAGAGAATGCCATGACGAGCAAACTACGGGGGAAAACACTCGCGTCATGTGCGATTTGGCGGTGCCACGCACATTGCTGAGCACGTAATGCAGTTCGTTCAATAAAACCCATAAAGAGCATTCATGCATCACCATCTTCCTTTCTCGAAGCCATCTATATAGACAGGCTGGAGATCCCCACTCATCCAGGAAATGGACGTTTGCAGAGGTACTCTTTGTTGGGTCCATCTTCTTAGAGATCTTAGAGAGCTCCCAGGCTCGTTTTTTGGAACCATATCCCTTTTCTTGATCTGAATAACCCTTTGCACCGTGAACTTCGGGTGATTTCGGGGGAAATTGGGTGGTACTCGGGAAGCAAACATGAACAGCTTGTAGTACAGCTGGTGTATGATGCAATGCTTTTAATTATGATGTAGTACAAGTGCAGCTGCATGTTCACTCTTGTTTTCGCCGCCGTTTGGTCCATCACGGGCGCCTTGGAGGATCCAACAAAAAAGGATGCCCAATTCCAAGCAGGGTCGGAGATTGGAAGCTACTCTCGCTGCTCTTTAGACGTGTTTCGCACGGTTTCGCAGGCCAGCTTGAAGAGATAGACATATATGAAGTTGGTCACTGACGCAGTTCTAGACGACTATGGTCTTCTTGGGCCACGTAAAAACACGTGCACGTGCCAATCCGGGGCTTTTGGTGTATGCTCCTACCGCCCTTTTTAGGTGCCTTGTTTTGGGGAGGGGGAAGATTTCCCGGGCACATCTCTCCCACGCACTCCAACTGGACCCAACATCGGGCCTCCCTTTTCAGAGCGCTGCACAATGTGCAAGATGCTTCCCCCATGTCACCATGTCCCATGTCGTGTACGAACCATCCATGTTCATCAATCATCAACCCAGAGAGCTTAAGTGACCTTATAGACTTATAGTGTCTATTAGGGTCCTTCAACCTCTGGATGTTCATCATTGGTCCCGGATCCCGATGTCCGCCCGGACCGTCCGTCCACGTCCGGCCGAGGCTCCCGCGCGCACATCCTCGAGGCGTTGAAACGTTCACTCGCGTGTCGATGGAAGGGGGGGATGGCAGTGGGAGAGATTCATGGTGGATCCTCCACCTCAAGGGTTCTTCTCAGTTCTGGGCGAGGCAAGACTGCCGAGACTGACTCAATGGCCGTTTCTGAAAGCTGGAACCTTGGACAGACTCAGAAGTGAATTGCAGAAGCAAGGCAAGAAACCCGTTTGGGGTGGAACAACTCCCTCACAAACGCATTGTCCAAATGCTCGGAGGGTCGAGAGTTGACGTCACTCCCACGGGACATGCAGGGCAGGGAACATCGGTTGTCGACAGAGGCAGAGGAGAAGGATGGAACATGATCCTCCACCTCAGACAGGCGTCCTCGACATGGTCAACTTCGTCCATTGTCACTGCACCCTGAATTCCCTCCGAACAGACTCATCACCCCCCTGACTCAACATGACCCCAGCCACCATTCCCAAGTCCGATGGAGCCTCTCCGATTCTCGGCACCGATTCTCGGCCAAACCCCCTTCAGTTGGCCATCGGGCCGATCGCGAGGTCTTGATGCGGGATTCCGAGAACTCCCAGGCGTCGAAGGGGGCGATGTCTGGAGCGGAAAGACGTATAGACGCCATGGTGTGCAGGCGTCTAGCCCGGGCCATGGGTCCAGAGCAGCATGGCCATTCTGTGGGAGTCACATGTTACTTGTTTTTTTTCCTGAACAAGGGTTGGCTGTCATGAAGTTCCATGAACTAGTGACGATGTACAAGAGCAAGTGGTGGGAAGTAAGTTTCTATATATGAACTTACGTACTGTAATATTCAAGCGATCGCGTGCTGTCAATCCACAAATTGGTTGATGGATAAGAACATAATGCCAAATTTCAAGTTACAATGGCAGCACAAGCAGAAAGGACCAAGCAGCTTTTGTTGTCAACAAATTTCAACCATAAGGTTTTAAGGTACTTCAACAGGCAACTACGTCACACATGCTTCGCAATTAAAATGCATCTCTATCAAGGTTGGGTCATCCAGGTTTGGCAAACGGGACCTTTTGGATCCGATCATCGCCCAGAATAGGTGTTGATTCCCCAAACAGCGTGGTAACACTAGGGGTTCTGACGGTATAGGTGTTAAGGACGGGTGTTTGATCGAGGTTCTCATCGGCGCGTTTGGCTAATTCGCTGCTATTTACAGTACATTCGCCTCGAAGTGCATTTCGACTCTGCAAGCGCGCAGAATCTGGTGGGCCCGAGCGGGCGCTCTTGGAGACTGCGCTCTCGTGGAGGTGCAGTGCGCATTTTTTGATTTGGTGTTCACTAGTGACAGGCGCAAGGGAACCCCCGCGCTTTGGTGGTCTAAGGTCGACTTTTTCATGACAGGCGCAGGAGATCGGAATGGCATGGAATGGCTTTATGTCGACGTGCAAATTTCGCTCGCGGCAGGTGCGTAACTTTGGACATGGTGGTGGTCTTCGGCATGAAAGGCTGTTGAGGCCTTCAGAGCAACACTTTGCAGACCTTCACGTGTGGATTTCATGGCAGGTGCGATACTATGCTTTATGGACGTTGAAGCGCGGATGAGTGTGTACTTTATGGAGACGGAAGACCCCCAACCAATGGCTTTTGATCTATTTGTCCATCTTCCAGGGTCTTTAAAAACTTCTCCCTATCTTAATACACACCCAGATTTCGTGGCAGGCGCAGCGCTTTGTGGACCTTGAGGTGCAGATTTCGTGGCAGGCGTAGTACTTTGTGGACCTTGGAGTGCAGATTTCGTGGCAAGCCCAGCAGTTTGTGGACAATTGAGGTGCAGACTTCGTGGCAGGCGCAGTACTGAAGTGTAGAGTTCGTCGCAGGCGCAATTCAATACTTTGTGCACCTTGAAACGCAGATCACGAAAGGTAGCTTCAGGTACCTGAGTTCAATTTGCTTTAGCTGCAGGGCAGGATCTAGCAGCTTCACTCCGGGCAGCGGTTTTGCAAATTGCAAGTCTGCAGAGTAGGACCAGAATGCAGTCAGTACGTTGGGGTTAGTTTCAGAGACAGCGAGAGCCCGGAGAGCCCATCAATTCACCCAAGATGTTCATCAATAGTAGCAAGTCTGAGATCTGCGCATGGGCGTTTCCAGACCCCAACTGACCTCAATGTGAGATCACAGTGGGCCCCACTGAACCTCAGCAGCAAGTGCCATATTGCAGTGACCTCAACATTTGCCTCCTTCCTCTCCATTTGGTTTCCACTGTGGCCTACATAGCTCCAGCTACCATCCCCATGTCCCCACATAACCACAAGGCTAGGAAGAGAAAAGAGACAATTATAACATCATGTGGCCAAAGCAATTGCAATGTGGAAGGAAGGCAAGGCCGGAGACAAATGTAAAATCACCCGGCCTGCGCACGCAACCTTTGGAGGGAGAAGCAACCCCTCACAGGCAAACCTGTTTCCAGATTGATTGGCACGGAATGCAGAAGGGGGAGGGGCAAACATTCGCTTCCTTCCTCTCTTCTCCCTCCCTTCTCATCCCTCCCCTCTTCTCGTCTTCTCCATCTCTCCCTTTTTGCTTTCGGCATTCGGGATTGAATTTGTCACGTTGTAGTCATTGCTGTGATTTCAACATTACCCTCTACCCCGTGATGCGAAGAACTTTTCAAAAAATTGTGTTGCTTTGTCAGGGGATGAAAGGATGCCACCGCCATTTTTATATCCCAACCGTCCCAACCTTTTTTGATGTTTTCTTTCCAGTTTTTTCTTGTGTTGTGTAGAATTGGGTTGAAAGGATGCCGGGCCATACTCATATTGAGAACGAAGAGGACTTCCCAACAATTCTGCTGAACTTGGAGCTTTCAGCTTATATTTTTTGCAGTGCACCTTATTGTGTGGGCCATGGTGTCCCGTGAAGAGGTGAACATGAGTTTGAGAGCATTCACTTTATCCCAGCTCAGCTCTGTGTACATAGGGTACAGCTCAACTACAGTTTCAAGAGACGCATTGATTGAAAGAGCATTGATTTTCATATTGAATGCAGTCGTTGCATTTGTGGAAACCTTGAAAGAGCTTCACGGGGATGAGCGATTGACCCCAGAGCTCCAAGCCCATGTGAAGATCTTGGTGCACGCTTGAGCTTGGGAGCGACTACCCTGGCCTATGGTAGTGGAAGGCGTGCTGCAGGGCACCGTCCTGATGATATGGATGTCAATCCTGCAGCATGCCCTGACAATCCTTTGGATGTCCAAGGCTTTTCCAGTCCAAGGCCCGCCTTCGTCCCATTATTTTGTTTCTTTTCTACTGGTGATGCAGCTTCGCTGTGATTGGATTCAAACAGAGTTTCTCAGCTGCTGCTGCTGCTGTTGTTCTTCTCTCTCTCTCTCTCTTTCTTCTCTCTCTCTCTCTCTGTTCCTTCTCTCTCTCTTTCTCTCTCTTCTCTTCACTATCCGATGGACTCGGTCGACCCCGAAAAAAAAACCGGACCGCGACGACGAACGACCCAAGCGGTAGACGGTGTTCGAGGCCAATGCCTTGGACCGCGTGGCACAGACGCGAGAGAAGTGCCTCTTGGCGACACCGGTGTGACCATGTGGCCCGTGCAAGTGGGAGGGGTTTACGGTTCGGAGGGTTCACTTGCAGGGACGTAGCAAGACACTTCCAAGTTTCCACGACTTATGGCAACATCATGCAACAGCCATGAAGTTCCCTTACCTGCCAACGAAACAACGCTGTGGTGAAGGTTCAAGTTTCATCCAGGAATTCAGGTTGAAACCCTTACCTCAAACCCAGTTGTTTTCTAAGAGCTTCAACTTCAAACAACGGGTTTCGGATGGTTTTCGGCTCGGCTCCCCACGGTGTCGCAAGTGTTTACGCCGCGGTTTACGCCGCGTCTCCAGGTGAAACGCAGCGTGCGCACATCGTCTCGGGCGCCCTGTGCGAGGCGAGCACCGCTACGGAGCGGAGCAACCGGGGTTGGAGGGCATCCAAGTCGGGCCTATTCGGGATTTGTTCGGATATTTACCAAACAAAACGCAGGATCAGAAGGTTTGTTTTAAACAACTGTAACATTGTAACATATTGTAACCCATATAGTATAATTCATAGTATAATTCATACATATTGACATACACTATGTCATACATTATTCACATAGTATATCATAGTATACTGTCGATCTTCAGAATTCAGCTGGAGCGGGGTTCGATGTTGTTCTTTTGATGTGCAGTTGGACAATTTCCTGCGATCGACCTTTCATTGTGTTGGACTCCATGCGAGGTTTAACGGCCTGGGTTTGTTAGGAAAAGAGGTTCACTCCCATGGTGTCGTTTGGGTTAGCTGGTCTATGTATTGTATATGGATTTGTATGTTTTTGTTTCGCCATCAATCAAGTAAGAGAGAGGAGTTGGTTGGAAACCGACATGTGGTAGAACCATCCCAATGATGCGGAAGTGTCAAGCAGTTCTTGTTTGGGCTTCTTGTTGCTACATGTTACTACTAGTAAGGCACTTGTTACTACTAGCGTGGCACTTGTTACTAATCAATTGAATCAATTTCAATGATTCAGGGAATTGTATTGTGCAGCTGCCAACAATTTATTCAATTCCATATGAGAGATCCCTTACTGAAAGACTGATAGTTTCTCTTAAGCATCCTCTTGGATTCGTGGCTTCGGAGCTTCAGCCACGTGCTTTGCTGTACGTATGTTTTGGGGACTTCGGGAGAGGGAACTCCCTGCACTCCTTTCAGCCCACAGCTCCCTTGGGGATTGGTTCATCTCCAGTTTCAACAACCGCGAACGGTGTGTGTTTGCTGCAATGTAAAACATGTAAACACTTTAAAACAATTTGGGGGATTGGTTTTGGATTGATCGATAAGACTTGTTTTAGGGGATTGGTTCTTAAATTGCTTGCCATGTAGAATCTTAAAACGAGTCTGTACTGTACTCCAGTCCTTTTGCTGATTTGTGTATGAAACCCTTCGACTGCATGTTTCGCAAATTCGGGCAGCACCACAGTTTGGCGGCTTCTTGGGGAGGAAAAGCTCGCTCGGAGCGGTCATCACAATCAGCCCAGGTCACACCCACTTGCACACAAGCTTTGTTCTAGCTTGGATCACAGCCTAGGCTTTAGACTATATATATATATTAATTATTAATTATAGTCTTTTCAACAGATTCCACGTGTTGAAGGCTTGTTCAACGCGAATGATGCCACCCATGTGGAGGACGTCACCGTTTCGAGGCAAACCCCAATCGTAAACGGGAGGTACGTGCTCAACACAGGTTTCGGAGGTTTCTGGAGCCTCAGAATCGTTTTTTTAACGTCTGGGACAGGGGGGTTGAACACTTCTGAATGTGAGGACCCCTGTGTGCGAGAGAAGGACCTGCAGGAGACGGGTGCGATCGGGTGCGAGGGTGGAAGATGTTGGAACATGTGCGACCTTTATCAGGTATGCACTGGGGGTGTCCTATTACCTGGAACAGTCGGTAAGAAACAAGAACATCACTACTTTAGAGAAAGGCCTGCAACTGAACCATCATCATCCACTGTCAGTTACAGGGAATGGGAAAATACCCAAGGTATGTACTTTGTATCGAGACCGAAACTCAATTCAAAACGGAATCAACAAACAGAAGCTGATAAGCTGGCAAGTGGATCTCTTGGAGCATGAAATCTACCCGGAGTGGCCCGATCTACTGCCAAAAGCTTGTGCGACCATAGAATCTACACGTAATCTATTACTACCTTTCAGATGTCCATTGTCATCTACA
Source organism: Durusdinium trenchii (assembly GCA_963970005.1). Taxonomy (NCBI): domain Eukaryota; class Dinophyceae; order Suessiales; family Symbiodiniaceae; genus Durusdinium; species Durusdinium trenchii. Next base: position 198,218 of record CAXAMN010004703.1, read on the forward strand.
TTTAGAACTCTCTGTACTTGATGAATGGCCGCCGGCTTGCATGGCGCCCAGGCAGCCACCATTGGAATACATGGGTCATGTGGGTCATGGCACCGGTAGCCCCAAAACCCTCTGACAGGTGGACTTCCCTGCCATGCTGTTTAGTGGTCAATCAAGGTACCCCTCGATTGGACCCAGAGCCATGTGGGTGCGAACTCCCCACCTGAACCTGATTCCCAGATCGCCAGATTGAAGCACCATCCGGTCATAGCTGCTTCGCACCAAACAGGCACCTGCTGGACTGACCCATCCAAACAGATGTCCAATAGCAGACCACTGCAGACCATTCTGCTGGGCCGACCACACTGGCAGATGTCCCATATTCTCCAATAGTTTTGCTTTTTTCCTGTTTTAAGTGTTTTTGTGTTATTCCCAAACGCTCCATGGGACTGCCATCTATGCCGATCAGGCCAGGGGTGGTGCTTACGGCATCTAGTCCATACATGTGTCCGACGTAACGCGACAGTGGACATCATGGTAAAACACGGGCCTCCACAACATGCCGCGCTCAAATTACTCATTCTTCATGTGTGTTGCGCTAGATGTATGAGCCTGCGATCCTGGCGACTCTATATATACACCATTATACACCTAAGGTGGCGCGTTTTGTGGTTTCAACAGCAGCCAGATGGGGTACTTCAGCCAGATATCGCCGGACTTGCGTGGTTTGTAAGAGCACAATTTATACAAATATATCGAGTTATTTCCCCACCCTCATTGTATCGGCGAACAGATCGGACCGACTTTGACCCTGAAACTGGGATTGCAACTCCGCAAAGCTGCGAAACCATTCACCCGGCGGTGCGACCGCCCCGAACCGCGCCGCGACGCGCCCGCGAAGCGGCGGTGGAGGATGCTCCGTCGGCCAGGCCTTTAAGCAGAAGCTCCGGGATCTCACCCAGGGGCGCAACATCCTCCGCTACGAGGCGGTCGAGTTCGAACGGACGTGTGGCGGCGTGTGTGTTTCACCGCCCCCGACGGGAATCGTGTGGGTCGGGGGGGGTGGGAGGTGAATCGATGACTTTTTCAGGTAGAGATAGAGACATGACATGAACTTTAGACAGTCAAGGTGACGTCGCCCTTTTTTCCAGTGAATTCGTAAAAAGGCAGGAGAGAGAGATGACGGAAGACCGCTACTTCGGCTGGTTTCACCAGCCTTGCTGAGTTGTTGCTCCACGTTGTTGAGGGGGCCAGTTCTCGCTTGGTCAGTGTGAAGCAGAACTAAGGAGTCCTTGTCCTTTCGGACCCAAGTGCAAGTCTTTTCTTTCTTTCCGGTGCTTTCGGCGTCGAACGGTCTCGGACCCGGCCATCGACTTCCTCCAGCCATATACATCCAGCCGGCAGCCCGGCAGTCCCGAACCGCCCCGGCCATCGGAACGTCCGACTGCACGGACCAACCCGGCGAAGGGACGACGTGCATCGCGGTGAGACGCTCAGTCTACCTTGCTGACTGGTGCTTAGCAGGGAATGAGGGAATGGATCCAATAGAACCTCTATTGGGGGCTCATTCCCTTATTCCCTACTAAGCACCAGTCAGCTTGTGTGGAGGGGGTTCTTCTTCATGTTGTTTTGCAGTCGTGCTCATAAGAGAACTGATGGGTCTAGGCGGTCTAGGCCCGCAAGAACCGATCTGTTCTTTTTCTAGTGGGTCACATCCAAGGGATGAGCTGGAGATATGATACCAGATGACCTGAACTTGCTTGGATCTGCTGGAACTTGAGGGATACACATGGATACAACACCTGGTTTTTGGGCGTTCAGTGGCCACCAACTGGCCGGACATTTTGGGCGCACACGATCAGAGATCCACGAGCTTCGTCTATCGCCCAGGTGGACAACTTGAAAGAGGACCTGGAGGCGTCTCTCGGACCTGCCGAGGACCATTTCCCATACACTCCATGGGACTGGACTATATGCCGTCCCATTGACCCCCCCCGTGGCACCACCACCCCTGGCCTGATCGGCATAGATGGCAGTCCCATGGAGCGTTTGGGATTTGTGGGGAGGTTTCGAGGACCTCCAATCGCGCCGGGTCGACGAATGAGGACGTGGAGGGGCGCCCAGACAAGGAGACAACGAGGAGAAGCTATAGTAATTTCTGAGGCAGCTTTTGGGAGTCCCTCGATTTCTGAGCCTCAAATCCTTCAATTTGGAGGTACTGTAGATTTGACTCGATTTGAAAAAGGGATGAAGAGGAGTGAAAAGGATCCCACAATTCTATCGATCTCGACAGAGGACAAAGGGTCGAGATCCCTAAGTAGTGTAGGGGCTTCCATTCCCCCTGAAACCGTAGTCCTGACCGATCTTAGGAAGGCAACAAAACCAACATCCCCTTCCCGTAACAATGGAGGTGTTTATAACAACCCTTCTGGTTAGAGAAGTGAGTGGCATATTTCGTCAACTGCACAGCCCACTAGACATGAGTGGGGACCAGCTTCCAGGCGAACATCTCTTTGTGCTGTGTTCGGCTGCGTACGGCGTACGCCTGGTGCAGTAAAATCTTGGGCTCCAAAATGGGGCTAGCTGTTCGTTGTCTTCCAACATCACAAAATCTCGATTGCCAAAGCATGTTGAAGTAAACTAAACCCATTTATGGATGCATTGGTAACATGGACAAGTGCTTTTTTGGCATAGGATAGACTCCTACCGTGGGTGACCACAGACACCACACCAAACCGTTCCAACTGGGCCGTCCGTCTGGAAGTTTGGCCAGCACCAGGTACCGGTACCGGAACGCACACCGTCCGCGCACCACCGCGGTCGTAGGCCATGGAGGTGCGATTACAGCAGCGGTGCATCAAGCACGGTGCGCGGGAGAGACCGTGGGGGGATGAGAGACGTGGTGCAGACGGGGGGAGGAGGTTGGTGGAGACGTGGTGCCACAGCGTCCGACAGTTCGAAGATCAGTCGATACAGCTTCTACATGCTAAGTATGTCTAAGTGCTTTAACAGACAGAGAAGAATTATAAATATATAGAATTCGGAATATCTCCAAGCCAATGAATGTTAGATGTTTTGGGGTGGGGATCCGGTCTTGAGCTTGACATTTCACAGCGGACAGCGACGGGGCGATGATCACCTGAACAGCTGGTGGGAGATATTTTCAAGAGCCAGGGTAGTGAAGCTTGCAAAAAGAAAAGGGTGGCACGGTGGCGGCCTTGTGTGTATCAAAATACGAGCATCAATGATGAACATGTAAGACCCAAGGAAAGGATTACAAATAATTGTATGACAATCTGAACAAGCATGGAATCAACTTACCTTCTTCGTACCACCAAGTCTACACTCGAATGCTTCGCAAGTACAAAGCCACTCGGCGCTCCCTACCCGTTTCATCCCACTCCTATATAGATCTTGCAGACAGAGTACAAAGTAAGAGGGAATCCCAGTCCGGTGCTTGGAATCGGGAACGGAACGAGTCGCCCCTTCTTCCGGCGACTTAGCAAGGCGGCGATCCGACGCCCGGAGCACGTGCCGCGCGTCCACGTGCTCGGCAGGTTTGCTGGCGCGCGACGTCCAGGAGCTCTGCCTTGATGTGGATCAGAAGGAGGGCGAGTTCTCGGGGTGTCTTGGCCAGATTGGAACATCGTACACTTGGGCGTGAAGGACGGGATCCTGGATGATCTTTTGTTCCAGAATCACTATCACCTGGGTTCCAACACCAGATATTGCATGTGTTTATCAATATACTCCGGGGAAAAGACTAGAACTCAATTTCAAGTGCGATTTAACATGGACCAGTGGAAATGGTGACTTCCTGGTAGTTGTTCTTTTGCAATTTCCGGACACTCACTAACATGGACCATTCCCACTCTCAGTCTATGATCGATTCTGACACAACTGCAATCTGACTATGCACAGAACACAGGCTAACATAGACCGCGCCGGTAGAGGTCAACATAGCCCGGTGGAGGCTAACATAGACCATGCCAAATACCCATACGGCCCGTCTCTGAATTTGGTCGACCGTTAGTCAAAGGGGTCCGCTCCAGAACTAGAGCAACATATGACATATGCCACAATTTTCGTTTTTTTGCCTCAAATGTTAGTTTTCTCCGGTGTATGTCCCATAATCTCAGGAGAATCCACTTCTGATCTCCTTTCTGAAAAGGGGGCCATGCTAAGGAGATATCAGGAGCCAAGTAAGGAGCCAAGTAAGCAGAGCAGACTAAATTCGGCAATCAAACCGCTTGCGGCAGCCTTAGGCAGCTCAAAGCGGTTTTCGGGCTTTTCACCAGAAGGGTCCGTCCGACGGCAAAGGTAATTATGCGAAACAGGTGAGATGGGTGTGATGCGTTTCGCAGGTGACATGGTGATGCGAGTTACGGGCCGGTGAAGCAGGCAGAACGGAAACAAACATAGAGGTGAACACAAGGTGAACGAGGAAGATGTCGGTGAGAATGAGGAAAATAGAGCTGAAATATGGTGAAATCCCCTTGCTACTAGTAGCTTCTTGTTAGTAGCGATGGCCTCCACCTAATAGTGTGAAAAAGCGGTGACACGTCGAGTTGAACATCGAGATCAATGAGCTTCCCAGCTTCCCACCGATCTTCCCGGCTTCGCCCGTCTTCTCACCCAGGTGCGCAGAAGTCCTCTCTGAGCTACAGCAGTGTGAAGCACAACATCAGCAGCACTTGGGGCAGGCGTGACCCAACTGGGAAGTTCTTTATACCCTTTTGGGCATAGAATTCTTTGGAATGAAGGATGATGAAGGGTCGTAAGACCTGCACATCTTGAGCAAAGCAAACAAACCCAAGCTCTCAAACAAGTAGCACACGTGCCGCCAACCTCTCCACTCAACGTCAAACCTCTACCACCACTGACTAGACTAGACTAGGACCAGACTCATGAGGCATAGAAGTGAAGATCTCATTATATACAAGTCGAACCTCATCAGTCTTCCTCATCTGACTCCAACCACAGAGGACTCAACTGGCCGGTCACCTCCCCCACACGCCACGGACAGACGACGTCACGCCTCGGCCACGACGTGACGCCGCCACGAACCAGGTGGAGCAGCTCAAGGCGCGGCTCCGAGAAGCGGAGGCCCCGGACGCGCGACGCGCCGCGGACCGCGCGGGGCGTCGGAAGCGCCGGACGCGCCGCGCGGCGTCGGACGGGTTCGGCGGTTGATGTGCGGGATGTGCGGGATGCGGGAGGGATGGCGGCTGGAGGACTGGTGGGAGGTGTTTTGTGGGTGGCAGGTGAGGGAGGGTTTGGCTGCTGTGAAGCAGCACCGGTCTGGCGAGCCGATCATGTAGTGTCCGTATATGGCCAGGGTGGATATGAACAGAGGGATGCCTCCTGGGCGGGCAACGACCCTCTGAAAGAAGGAACATGGACTGGTCTAGCCATTGATTCGGACATCTGGTTATTCAAAGAGACACCCATATCTGCCCATCTCATGCCAGGGCCCAGCCCCTTCCCAAGAGCCAAGTAGTTGTTGTTCAAGTGGATAGACTCTGAGAAAATCCAAGATCACCAGGTGTCTATGTACCCTTGCGCTGGTTTTTGGGACCAACTTGGGCGGCCGGGCTTGGGCTTCTTCTTTTTTCCACACCTCTCCCCAGGGGCCTGCGGAGTTCACAGAGTATGCAGTGTTTTGGGCACGTTCCTTCAAACCATTTGTTTCATCAACTGTCTATTCCACAGCCTGATCATAACACCAGAACTGATGGAAAAACAAACCATCACCAGTACTGGTTTTCTAATCAACTATCTTGCAACAGCCTGATTCGTGTGACAGCATGGTGATATATTCCACACAGTCGTCGTCGCCACGCCACCACGGTGTCATGAAAACGGTTTCGGGGGGTGTTGGGCCTGCGTCGATCTGGGATGACTGACTAGACCTGAAACAAAGCGAATTGAGTGGAAGCTCCATTCTTTGCCTTTTCACTTGATACTGCTAATTTGTATGGAGGATTGGGCAGATCTGCCGCCCTGGTTTCTTTAGAAAGGACAAGGGGGGCTATCTCCCATGACCATCCCCAAGAGGTTCCTACACCCATTGATTTTGTCCATTACTCATTTTTTAATTTCCTGAAGGACATCATCCTCAAGATAAGGCTACGACTTGTGACTTGAACAACACTCTTCCATGACCACTACTGTAGTATTAGTATAGTCAATTGTCACAGAAGTGTGCCTGAGATCTTTCATCGACACAACAAGCCCCCGAGGCGCTCATGACTCCAGCAAATCCACTCCACCAGGATCTCATCAATATGAAGTGATCAGCATAATAGCAACGGCCTCCAACCTAATAGCGATGGCCTCCAACCTAACAGCAATGGCCTCCAACCCAAAAGAAATCTTGTTTGCGAAACCCACCAAGATGCAAACTTCTTCAGGTGTGGCCATTTCTTCAACAACCAGCGCTGGGTGGAAGTGCATGCACACGGATCATTTTTCTGTACCTCCGTTGAATCTCCTTGGAAATGCAACTTTAACTGCAACATCCACGACCAAAACCACAAAATACTGTAAAATCCAAGGAAGCATACTACTTTTGTGAATGAGCGCTTAATGCCATTGGCCACAACCACAGACCTGGTTTTCAATCTGCCACCGGGTGTTTGTGCAACATGCTGTCAGGCCCAGGTGGAAGGGTCCAGCAAGAAGGAGGCGGAGGCGGGCAAGAATCGCGGGTCCAGACCGATCCGGTCTGGTGAGCTTCAGTGATGTGGGAGCTTCAAACATTCTTGAAAGTCAGAGGGCACTGCACTGGTGGTTGTGGCATACCGCAGTGGCACGATGCGCCACCTGCCGCGGGATGAGCCTTCGACCGGACCTTTCAAGGGCTCAGGAGACTCCGAGGACAGTGGACGACAGGGGCCTCCCAATCTCCTCCATGAAGCACCCCTGTTGAACTGCTGCATGTATTTTGGTGATCGCAGTTGAGGGCCCATCTCAGAGCCCATCTCGGGGCAAGTGCAGTCCCACCAGGCCAAGGCCAAAGCAGAAGCCTTGCGGAAGCAGGAGGCCTGGAAGTAGTTGGTCCAGACAGGAAGGTGTTTCTTTGATTGGATGTGTTTGGCCGGATGTTCATGAAACATGGTGCGGTTCGTGTCACAAATGATCTCCTGGGTGAGTTTGTAGCCATTCACGCGCTGGTGCTTAATTACTTTACCATGCTATAGTTGAACTACATACAATATATATATATATATATTTTTTTTGTCTACATATTATTGGATCATATCATATAATGAGGCCTGAGGTGTTTGAAAAAGAGAGGCACTCTGAAAGCATTTTGATATCTGGCTGTTTGCGCAATTCAAACTAGTATTGTAAAATTCTGGCAGGCAAAGAAGCTCATTACTATTGTCAAATGCTTTATTACTGGGATGTTAACATTAGATTAAATAATGTTAAATAGGTTCCCGGTTTCCCTGCAATATGCAACATGCGAAGGTGATTTGCCTCGAATCTTGCTAGTTGAGCCCGCTTCGCAACGACACGCCTGGCGGATGCCACACGACGGGAAATCGAGCAGCAAGGCTCCAAGCAGCGAACAGGCATGAGAAAGCAACGCCAAGCTGAAGCCTCTCGTGTCCTGCTACTCCTTAATCCTCGCTCAATGGCCACATTGTTTTATCAAAAGGGTTGAAATCAATGCCGGCGGAAGCAGCCGATGTTTCTTTCTTTTTGTGCGTCGGCTATCTCTCGTGGAGAGAACTTACACATTAGGTTCCGGTTCTGGCCTCGTTTCCATGGCACCAAATCAAAGAAACTGCAACGTCATGATATGTAGCTATATCACTTTCATGCTAATATCATTTAATATCTAGAAACCTTAGTGATGAACAGTCATGAACTATATACTCCCCAGAAATCCACATACCCTTTCTATTAATTTAATATATATATATATTAATGAATATTTGAATATCTATATTCTTGTTGGAACGTTGATGGCATCGTTGAACTCTTTCGCGATCACGAGGGTTGAGGGAAGGTTGCACCAGCCAGGTCGACGGTTGTGGTCGTACTGTGTCTCTTTGCTCACCAGCCAGCGTGCCTATGGTCTTGTTTCAGGACGGAACCATTGTTTTGAGGGTCCCCGGTCCCCGTTCCAGGCAGAATCCCCAAATCTGGTGCTATTGAATTGTTTACACCCAACCATAATACGGCAAAAAAAGAGCACCTGGTATTTTTGGGTGGTGGGTGCGCGCCAGCACCATACTTCCTGCAGTGACCTCGGCACTGCAGGTGCTATCGGATCTATCGGCTCCCGCTCCGGCGCTTCGTTCCGGACGGAGGCCGAATGGACGGAGTTCTGCCACACGGCCCCTGCGAAGTTGGAGCGTTGCCAGGCGCCGCGGAACCTTTTGGCGTCGCGGAGCGGTTGGTGGTTCTTTTTTCCGGTTATAACCGGTGGTGGACCGTTCTCCCATTTGTTTTGGAGATGTAAGATGATTATACGAGTTTTGTTACACCCTGTGATCAATGATACACCAAGCAAAGCCTCTAGAATAGTCTAAATGAAGATCTCTACACTATAGTCAGGGGTTCCGTCTCAATTGCAGTTGGTAATCCTACGTAGAGTCTCAAATCCATCTCGCAGCTTTCGTGGCTTCTGTGTGGCTGCCGTGGCTTTCGTGGCTCAGGAAGGAAGGCAGGCAGGAAGGAAGCAGTCGGACGAGGGCTTCTTTTTGTTTTCGCCACCCGATGAAGGTGCCGGTCCGGTCCGGTGCCGGTCCCTTTTGAAGAACAGGCGGTTGCCCGGGCCGTGCCGGGTTGCTGACTAAGGCCTTTGTTTTCATGGCCGGGACCCTTCGCGCCCCCTCCCGCTTTCGTTTCTTTTACACGATTGCTACGGGACAACGGGACAACTAGTACCAAAACCACTTATCTTCTTTGACAGCGCCACAAGGGTGGATGATAAGGCCCACCTTCGCTTAGCTGTGACAACGCCACAAAGAGGTTTTCAAGGCGGCTTTAGCTGTTTATCTTCAAAAGTTCGCATGAACATGTCTAGTGACACGTGACCTGCAAAGCCCCACAATGGTGGATGCTGAGGGCCACTTCAACCTCACCCAGCTTTCAACATAGCTTCTTTCCGCACTGTTCTATCGATTTGTCTACATTGTATACCTATCCGTCTATCTGTCTATCTATCTACCTGTCTATCTACAGTGATTACCTATCAATCTATCGATCCATCTTCCTTTCTGTCTATCTATCTATCCATCTATCTATCTATCTATCTATCTGTTTCTCTCTCTCTCTCTCTCTCTTTCATTATCTCTCTCTATCTATCTCTCTCTCCACTTCCAACTTCACAAAGTGCTGCACCTGCCACGAAGTTTGCCCTTCAAGGTCCACAAAGTACCGCGGCCACCACGAAAATTTGCACTTCAAGGTCCACAAAGTACTGCGCCTACCACGAATTCTGCACTCCGAGGTCCACAAAGTTAAAGTACTGCGCCTGCCACGAAATTTGCACTTCAAGGCCCACAAAGTACTGCACCTGCTACGAAATCTGCACTTCAAGGCCCGCAAAAAGTATACTGCCTGCTGCCTGCCACAAAAGTTGCACTTCAAGGACCGCAAAGGTACTGCGCCTGCCACGAAATCTGCACTTCAAGGTCCACAATGTACTGCGCGTGCCACGAGAAACGAAAAACACAAAAACATATAATTACTTTACTTCGAGTGATCCCCACCATGACATTTCAATCATTTGTCTTGATGCCATAGTGAGGAGCATGTTGCCATAGTCGTTAGTATTGTAGTTCTCGATGTTGCTTGTGGGTCCTCGGGTTGTGTGCTGTGGTTGTGTGCTGTGTTGTGGTTGTGGTTGTGTGTTTGTGGTTGTGTGTTTGTGGTTGTGGTAGTGGTTGTGATAGTGGTTGTGATTGTGTGTTTGTAGTCGTGGTTGTGTCTTTGCGATTGTGTGTTTGTAGTTGTGGTTGTGGTTGTGTCTTTGTGATTGTGTGTTTGTAGTTGTGTTTGTGGTTGTGTGTTTGTGGATGTGTTTGTGGTTGTGTTTGTGGTAGTGGTAGTGGTTGTGATTATGTGTTTAGTAGTTGTGGTTGTGGTTGTGTCTTTGTGATTATGTGTTTGTAGTTGTGGTTGTGGTTGTGGTTGTGTCTTTGTGATTGTGTGTTTGTACTTGTGGTTGTGGTTGTGTGTTTGTGGTTGTGTTTGTGGTTGTGTTTGTGGTTGTGTGTTTGTGGTTGTGTGTTTGTGTGTTTGTGGTTGTGTGTTTGTGTGTTTGTGGCTGTGTGTTTGTGGTTGTATGTTTGTGGTTGTGTGTTTGTGTGTGTGGTTGTGTGTTGTGTGTATGTTTGTGGTTGTGTGTTTGTGATTGTGTTTGTAGTTGCGTGTTTGTGATTGTGTTTGTGATTGTGTGTTTGTGGTTGTGTGGTTGTGGTTGTGTGTTTGTGGTTTTGTGTTTTTGGTTATGTGTTTGTGATTGTGTCTTTGTAGTTGTGTTTGTAGTTGTCTGTTTGTGATTGTGTTTGTGATTGTGAGTTTGTGATTGTGTTTGTGGTTGTGTGTTTGTGGTTGCGCGTTTGTGGTCGTGTGTTTGTGATTGTGTGTTTGTGGATTTTATCTGGCAAACTATCTGGTTGAGGTCCAGCGGTGCACACTGCGATCGGATCCTTGCGGTTGAGGTCCAGCGGTGCACACTGCGATCGGATCCTTG
>CAXAMN010004703.1:208923-220338 GCA_963970005.1 Durusdinium trenchii
GTCCAGGGGTGCACACTGCGATCGGATCCTTGCGGTTGAGGTCCAGGTGTGCACACTGCGATCGGATCCTTGCGGTTGAGGTCCAGGGGTGCACACTGCGATGCGGAGCTGGCCAGACAAGATCGGCGAAGCAGATTGGCGATGAAGATTGGCGAGGAAGGAAGCAAGGAGGAAGGAGGAAGGAGGAGGACGCGGAGGAGGAGGAGGAGGAGGAGGAGGAGGAGGAGGAGGAGGAAGAACAACTGTGATAAATTCTAACAACCCTCACCTGGCAGGTGGGGAACAAACAATCAAAAATAGATCCGCAGCCCAAATTAACCCGGTGGGGTGAAAACGGCTCATGGAGGCAAGCCACCACTTGGAAGACAGCGACATGTCACCTATTCTTTGTGAGAGCAAAACGGATGAACATCTGTAACATCTGCACAAGCACTATATTTTCCCTGACTTGTGACCGCTGTGCTCATCGCTAGGCCCTGCTAGCAGCGAACACAAACACACCCAACTCCTAACATAATAGGAATTTATCAATCGTCTATGCTCTTCGAAGCTGTGACTCACAAAGTTGAGTGTGTATTAAAATAAGGGACCTCTCAGTCTCAAACCATCCCCTGGAAGAAGAGGAAGATTCATTGCGACCGCACACGGAGCCGCGCTAAATCTCTGGACCCAGTTGACCCAGCTGACCTCAACCGGGTCACCTGGGTCAACTGGGCCCAACTGGGTCAACTGAGTTCAACTGGGTCAACTGGGACCATAAGGTTCTGATGGTGGCAGTGTCTCAACTGGATCAGGAAAGGTGCCCAACCAACCTCAACACGGGATGTCTGGTGTTGAGCTTGGTTTCTTCCACCCGATCGAGGCAAGGGTCCCAACCAACCTCAACACGGGACGTCTGGTGTTGAGCTTGGTCTCTAGTGGTTTTACCTCCACGTTGCTTACGCGCATGTCTTCGCTGCAGGCTGCACGCAGTCCAATGCAGTGGCTCATTTTCCGCGAGCAATTCCAAGTCATTGGGCCCGGGTGTGTAGTTCCAAATCAACTCCGAGCCCCGGGAGCATTCCAATTCCAAAGCTGCCAAAGTCATTGCACACTCGCCAACCCTGGACCGTAACAAACGATGGTTGGACCTGCAATGCCCTGGCCGCTGTCTCAGCTGGCGTGGATCAAGTATTTCAAAGCCTTCTCTATATTGTGGGCGCCGTAGGCATGACCTTGACTGGAAGACTCTCGGGCTCCGTTCCGCACGAAAAAAGTGTTTGTCAGTGATGGAACTGGTGTGGAGACAAGCCCGGGGATCACACACCAGAGCGGTGGTCATATGGCAGGCACCAAACAATGAACTGCTACTAGCACGCATGGGGACAGTCTATTGAGGCCAGGAAAAAGCTGCCGAGCCAGAGAAGACGACTTCGTTCAAGATGAAGTCTTGGAGTGCATGGTTGCGTCGGCAGGACGAAAAGGAAGAAGCCCGAAGAGTCAGGAATCGGGAACATCAGAAACTTCTTCGGAAACAACGCCAAGAAGAGAGAGCCGAAGGGAAACGACAGGCCATCTGCAAGGGTCCGTCCATCAAAAGAGCATACACCATCATGAGACCAGATGTTGTTCCAAGAGGATCTGCCACATGTCATCAGTCATCAGCGGCTTGAGGAGCATCGACGAGAAGCTCGCCATCCGCGACTGTTCTGTCCTGGACGCCAAGCCTTCAAATTTGTCAATTGATGGCATGGCAGTGCAAGATGGCGCAGATCCTCCGCAATCTCGCTTGCCCAGAGATGCTGTCCAACTGGCGATCGGACGAAGACCCAGTGCTGCATGGAACTGACAAACACTTTTTTTCTGCAGAACGGCCAACCCAGTTGAACTGGGTGTCCCACTTGACCCTGTTGAGCCCAGTTCATGCAGTTCATGCTGTGGCCACCCCTGGGTCAACCGGGACCACAGATTTACCGGCCCCCTATGCCGACGCACTCGGGAGGTTACACTATTTTGCTCATTGGTTTGGCAGTCCCCCATTAGAATACACTCATTTCACATCTTCATCTTCCGCTCGGAGCTTCTTATCCGTCTGGTCCAGTGCGTCGCCAGTGCCGCTTGGTGGACGTCTCCCAGCAGCGGCAGTCGCTGGGCAAACGCCGTGTGGAGCTGGCCACGGAGGCGCGGCAGCGGGACGGAGATCCTGGGCAGAATTTCGGGACCCCCCAGGGCCTAGTCGCTGCATGTGTCATTTGTTTGAGGTCTCAATTTCCCTAGACTGAGAATGACTGAGAATCTACTTGACATCGATGGGCTCCACTAATTAGTGTACATACTCAACCGGGCAGAAAGACCCTGTTTTATGACACACACAGAGACACCGCTGTGGCCCCGAACGCCGGGTCCGTTTCGACGCCACGACCGGAGGTGGACCGCAGCCTGCTGCGGCGCCGGGCACTGGAGGAACAGCTGACGGAAGTGGAACACGCGCTGAAGGTCTGCGGTGCCGTAGGCGGTGGGGTCCGCCGTGGCGAGGAAACGGGGAGGTTCGAAGCATCCAGGACGAGGTTCTCGGGCAGATCTGGTGAGACTGAGAAGCACCGTGTAATGAAGACGTGAAAATCAGAAGCCGTGAATCTGGGTGGTAGAACTGTAGAACCTCTGAAGCTTCCAAGTCACCTCGGATGTTTTTGTTTGACATTTGTGCGCTCTTCACGTCACATGAGGTCAGGTGGATGCATTCCTATTGGAGTTCATGAGCACTGCTGTGGCTCATGGGGTTGGGTCAATGGTCAAACATATGGTCAAACGGTTGTTTGTTTTGTTTTTTCACATCAAATGATCAAGTCCAATCCTCAAAGATCACGACTTGTTGGTTCCCCAAAAGAAGATGTTCGGCCAACGAGGTGCCACAATGTTGGGCTGTCAGAGCACATCACCTACTCCAGGAGCACCACTAGAACTGTCAACCAAAACAACCCCCGGTAAGTGAGCAGTGCTAGATTGACATCAGAGGTCTGTGACCTGCGAAGAACCTTTGTAACCTCGCGTTTCAATGGCCCAAAAGCACTCGTTCGTGGGTGAGCCTGGAAAAATCAACGTGTGGAGGTAGAAGAACCGAACACCACACTGAGTGGAACCTACTTGCCACAATGGATTCCTCTGCAGAAACGGCAGAACATCTTGGTGTGTTGGGGTGCTTGGAGCCCAGTTGGGAGCCTAATTACCCAGACGCTCCATGCCATATTTACCTACATTGGGGTGGTGCCACGGGGGGTCAATGTGGGCATATATGCCATACATGGAGTGTTGGGAGCCTATATTCTCCAACTCTTAGCGCGTTAACCGCATCCTCTCGTCGGTGGGAGGAACACTCCCCACCCCCAACCGTTCCTGGGCGCTCCATCGGTGCAAGGCCGAGAGTTGGAGGCCTTGAAGCCCGACATCAGCTCAGAGTCTGGGCAGCTCAGAGCGGCTTCCAGCGGACCTGGTTTCGTCTTCACGGCGCCAACGGCCGGTTCGGTTCGGTGTCCGGGGCGCGGCGGTCGGTGGAGGTCAGATGGCCAGTTGTACTGTAGGGTCTGTATGGGTCTTGTATGAACTTACTGTAGGGTCTAGTTAGAATTTTTCATTTCGTTCCGGTGGTACTGTACTGTAGGGTCTGTAGGGTCTGGTTTTGGGGTTTAAAAGATTCTTTTTGTGCTGCGCACGGGGCTGCCTCTCAAGCTCGCTACCCGTGAAAGAATGAGGGTGTCCACTTCACCGTTGCCCTCTACACTGAGTCAAGCACCGGAAGGGGTAAAGCATAGATAGAAGAACACAATTAACGCAGATTCAGGTCCAAATGAGACCTAGGAAGAATCAGGCCCGTTCACCATGGCCAAAGCAGCCGACGCAAGAGCATACCAGGCCCGAACAGGGCAAGTCGGACGTCGGACGTCGGACGTCGGGAAATCTTCTTGTAAGGATAGATTCGCAGCCCGCAAGCTGTAATAACAGAGGTGAACATAGCACGGAAATGACACACTGCTTATTGTGAAAAGAACCATTCGAAGCCAACCACTCCACTGATGTCTGCTCTGAGTGCAATTGGCCCAAACAAAAAATAGCACGTTCCAGATATAATCTGATTGAGTGCAAAACAAACCTTGCTAGTCATAGACCGATGAAACGTCTTGGGAGCAATGTTTGGGAATATGACGCGAGCACATGGGACTGATATCCAGGCATCAAGCTGATCAGCAAACCGCCGGTGGTACTTGCGAACTTGATCGAAAAACAGCCAAGTAGAAGATAGCTCGCCAGCAGCACAAGGTTGAGCAAGCGCACATTCCTGCATCCGCTGCAAGATTGCTAGTATTCACAGACTTTGATGCCATGCTGAGATCCCTTTCTTCTCCACCTATCTCCTGCAGTAGGAGCTAGCCGCAGCCTGATCCAGGATTTCTCGCTATGCAGCTAGCCCCTACTGTAAGCTAGCCGCGGGCTGATTCAGGTTTTCTCGCAGCTGATTCAGAATTCCTCGCCGCAGCCTGTTAAATAATCCAGTTTCTGGATCAGGTTGCGGCGAGAAATCCTGAATCAGGCTGCGGCGAAAAATCCTGAATCAGGCTGCGGCGAGGAATCCTGTACCAGGTTGCGGCGAGAAATCCTGGTTGCTGCGGTTAAATAGTGATTCAAGACACATGTTCAAGTTTAGCCAATGGTCAAGCCTTGGAGCATGCAAATGGATTATATAAGTGCAAGATTAAAACAAAAAATGAACAATCATCAAGATCCCACAAGAAAGTCAAAAATGAAAACAGTTCCAAAGGAGAGATGCAGATGGCATGAGAAGAAGGAAGAAACACCTTCGTTGAAAGAGCTCGTGGGTTCTGACGTGGTGCATGATTTGGCAGAAAGAAACAGCAGTTTCCTAAGGTGTCCTTCCCTTTTTTGGGTCGATGTAGTGCCTTTTGATTGAAGAAGCTAGACTTTTCCAAGCTATGGCTGACCAATAAATTGTGTAATTATGCACTATCTCAATTCACCATTCCAAGCACAATGGACATCAACCACACCATTTTACACGTTTATTTCACACTATTGCAATAGGTCATCGAAGGCTTCCAGCATAAAAGAACGGCGTTCACGGTCGTTGGGAGGACCACTTTTGGAATGCCCTTTGTTTTGGCTGACCGTCCGCTGACCGTCCTGTGCGGTTGCCTTTGACCGTCCTTCGCAGTTTGCAAAAGGGATCTCAAGATTCTCAAGAGTCATAGTCCCTTCAAGCCAGCAACACGTAGATATACCCAGCACCGCTGCAGTTTGACGTGCTCTTGGTATATCGACTGTTGGTTGTGTTTCTGGTCATTTTTGGTGTAGGGCGGTAGGATATATAATGGTAAGATGAGGTCATTGCATTTGCTTTTGGCAACCAGAGTGTAGGACCAGCTGCACGAGGAGATTTAAGAGGGTACCAGGTGTGTGGTAATTAAACTTAAACCTGTTGTTTGATGCTGCTTGTGATTTTAGGCCCTGGGGCACTCTTGATGGAAAAAAACAGTGCCAGATTGAGTATACAATGGTTTATCCGTTACTGGTACTTGAGGTGGTGCAAAGCGTGTATGGGCACTAGATCAAGAGTTGTGTTTTGCTCATCGTGAAGAACACGATTCCATGTTTAGTGCTTTGCGAGTGGTCACGACAAGCTGTTGGTCTTTGAGAAACACATAGAAACATGAGTAGAAACATGACTGTTTCCATGATTTCACTCCTTGCTTTGAGCCGAAAAAAGCCCTTTATTTTGCTAAGCAACACATCGAACTGCAGTTCCGGTTGATTGCCAATCCCCACCGGAGTGTCTGTGTAATGTGTTTCTTTCGGTCACATTCACTTCCAAAGGATCCGGTCGTCGTTTCGCCTTTGTCCCGTGACAGATACCGAGGCTCATCATGACAGACGCCGAGGCTTCCGTGGCCGTGGTGGTGGTGGCGGTGGCGGTGGCTGTTCTGGGAATGGGTCCTGGGTGTGGCCTCCCAGTCTGATTTTGGGTAGACCAACACCTCCAACAACCTCCGGTCACCCTGCCGAACCACGGCGCGGCTAAGAGTGACGAGAGCATGTCGTCTTGCAAGGCCGACGGCATCAGCATGAGCGACGCCGTTTGAGCCCGGCCACCCTCCCGTTGGGCCCACGACGATGAGATCTACTGCATGGACCCAGTAGGATCGGCCCTCGTCCAACACCTGGCAGGCCAGGGCGACAACGAACGAAGTCTGGTGCGCCATGTGACCATCACTGGACCATCACCGGAACTATACGTGGCGTGCACCGATTCTTTGTTCGCAGATGAGGCTCCGAGACAGTTGCAAGGACTCACTGCCAGGTACTAAGCGCACGAGATGTCCAACATTCCACAAGCGTGGTCGCCTGAAGAACCACAATGCAGGAGCACGATGAGGTCGGTCGCTTTGGACGCGAGTCCGGGGACCCGACCCTGCAAAGTTTGGACGACACGAGCGCTTCAGGATCACTGCCACCACCAGCATGTTTTGCTTCAGTCATCGTGGTAGTCCATGAAGTCGACCACAAACAACATGCAGGCGTGAAACCATGTCAAACATGTATATAATATATTTATATACTATGGATAAGACTCATAAGACAGCATGACCCTTGCAAGTTCTAAGAACCTCCTGTACTTCAGGAGTTCTGGGCACTTCGAGAACGGGAGAACGAGGGCCCCGGCATCCGTTGAAGCTCGATATGTGTTGAGATTACTTTGTGCATGTGGAACTTAGCCATGCTGGCCGGAAGAATGAAGAGGTATATGGTTCCCTGAAAATAGATACATTTGGCAAAGAAAGACCCTTCATCCCTTACATGGTTCCCTCCAAAAGCGTCCGGCAAGGAAGACGTTTCATGCCTCTTGATCGACTTTACTTCCAGTGCTTCCAGTCACTTGTAGTCTTCCATTTCTTCACAGGTGGACAAGCTCAAGGCTCTCGCCGCCAAGCTTCAGCCGGCCAAGCCCGCGCGGCTCCGACGGCGGGGGCTGCGGGATTGGCCGCGGGATTGGGTCGCTTGGGCAGAATCGAGGGGATCGCATAGAATCTATATACATGATACTCCTTGTATTGTATGATGTGTCTCTCTCTCTATATACTATAGGGTCTTACATACATTATAGTGGTTGAAGAGGGGTCAAAGGTGGAGACATATTCCAGGATATAGAACATGTATGAGTTGATCTTATTAAATCGTTGTTTGTAGTAGGAGTGATTACCCTGGCACAAAGCTAGTTCCACCACTTCACCCTGGAACAAAACAAAAACCCTCAAATTTTGGGGAGTGCAGTTCGGAGTATCATCCACATGGGTTCCATTGAGTTTCCCTGGTTCCATTGGAAGTGAAAGACAGGGTTCCTTTTGCCAATGCATCCAAGTTGTCGCCTTCTGGACCCTTCTTTCCTGTCGATGTCTGCTCGGTGTCGATGTCACAGAGTGCAAAGGGATGTCCCTGCCAGCCAGAAGCTGATGCGCACACCATGGTAATGCCATGTTCGGGGTCTTCGGCATGTTTCGATGTTCAGTCGGCCGGTCGGTTGGCAGTTCGGCACCTTTTTGGAAGAACTCTGCACCAATTCACCACCCTAAGAACATAAATTGTGTTGCTGTTAGTGATCATCACTTGTGCCTGTGTTTCTTCCAACAATGTCAGATGGCTTCATAAGATATATTCATATATATATATACATGCCAGTGCAAAATCGGCCTCAGGCCTCGGCCTCCAAGTTGGCTTGTGATGTCTTATTCTAAGAGAGGTCCCGCCGTTCTACTTGCCAGTCGCCTCCAGCACCGCTGCGAAGACGACCGACCGACCGACCGAGCGAGATGAAGATGACAGGTCCTCCTTCAGCGTCGCTGCCTCGTCCAGCGGGGAGGCAGCACGGCGAAAAACCCGAGTGACGGTGGCGTCCGGCTGACGTGGGAGGTCGGCTGAAACAAGAAGACCCACTATACATGACTATGAGTATGACTCTGACATACAAAGGCCAGATAATATGTATATAATATATATATATACACACTGGTATATCATACCATTCAGGTGTTTGTCTATTGCTCAGATGTGGGAGGGGGGTTGGATAGCACCCTGTGGATTCAGGTACGTCTTGCTACGTCTAACAGCCCTTTTTGTAGGGGTCAGCAACTGGGAACGGCACTTTCGGCACCCACGATTCACCAGAGCTGGTCCTTATTGCAGGCTGGGGTTGAGGTGGTAAACACATGCCAGGCGCGGGAGACTTGAGTCAATGCTGTTCAGTCTCGTGCGAGTGCAGAAATCCCTGGACTTTGTTCCTTCTTAGTGTGTGTCCCATGACCTGTCACAGTAAATACAAGGTTATCACTATTTTTGAGAAAGGCCTGCAACATAACCAGCATCATCCACTGTTGGAATGGGATACACCCAACCTATTCTTTTCAGACGGTTGGACCTGCGTTTCAGCTGTTTTCAGACTTGGAAGTGTCTCTCAATGATCGAGAAGGTTTTTTGAAGTCAACAATGGTCCATTTATTTAGCGCAACTAGAGAGAATGTTCAACAGAGAGCAATTTGTACACATCATGTTCAAGAGAAGTGCTCAGTGTTGAGTCTTTGGTAGCTCGACTCTGTGGTGTCTCATGTCGGTGTCTAATCCCATGGGATCCCCCCTGTTTGGTTGGCTGACTGAGCCAGGTGAGCCCGTACTGTACCCAATTGGTTCACCAATCCAAACAGATCCAAACAGCCCCATGCAACCTGTGAACCCCACGGGTTTCCGTGGCACCATTTGGAGTGTTTGAAGAACAATCAACCTTCAGCAAGGACCAGGACCTAAAAAGGAAGTCAAAGCAAGGACCAGGTCACCAGCAGTTCCTTGACCACCCTGGTTCCACGAATGGAGTGCCCCAAATTCGTTGATCGGGCACCGGGCAGCTCGCCCTCCGCTTTTCTCGCGCCGACCGACCGAGACGAGGTCGAAGAGACCCCACTCGACCATGAGGCGGAAGCCTGTTTTGGAGACCACCCGGCAGCTTCACCGCAAAAACCACCCGAAGCCAGAAAGCGTGTTAGATCATGTTAGTGTTGGAAAAAAGAAAAACGAACGAACACAAATAAATGGGAGACACAAGGGCCGGAAACCCCGCCCAACGCAGGCAGTGTGAGGATGCTTGTTGTGCATGACCGGCAGGGGCCTTTTCGGGTGTTCTCGCTCCGGACCGAGCGGAGTTTTGGACTCAAGCGGGTGGAGCAAGAATTAAAGAGAAGGGAGCAAGCCGAACTGGGAGCCAAACTGGGAGCTACAGTTGTTTGAACATATATAGTTGATTTCTTTTAATTTGATATGTTCAAACAAAACCGAGCGTTCCTCTTCAGCACATTGCTAATCAGAGGGGCGAACATTTGCACTTGGAATGCTGCCCAGGGGGTCTGGTTTTTACGGGGGAACTGGCATGCATGCTCGTGTTTGGTGTTTCTGCAGACAGTCCCACTCCGGTGACAAAACACACAATCGCTGGTTTGGTTTGGGATCATGGGATTTCAAGGTCGGAATGGGGATACCACGTGGGAAGTGGGTCATAAATGGACATGATGTCACAGACATCTTCTTGAAGGACTGTACATGCGCTGTTTCCAGTGCATCTTCGCAGCTTCCTTTGGACACGAACGGCCACGTGAGAAAATCCCTTCTGTTAGAGGGCCGTATGGATCTTCACCTCCCCGATGTCTTTCGAGATCCACGCTCGGTGGGACGCCCAGCGCTGGCGGTTTCACCCACCAGACTGGTCAGGCTTGGTGCTTGGACCACGCTCCGCAATGGGATGATGTGGGTGAGCAGGAGTGCTCCTTGCGCAGGGCAAGGGACAGCTCGGTGTAGTCAGGGTTGGAGAAGCTGTGCACCTGGGCTGCTGGGCGCCTAAATATCAAAAATGAACAGGTGGACAAAGCTTGACCGAAACTGGAAACAAGCAAATCTCAGAAGAGGTTAAGCAAGGATCTGAAAGGGTAGCTAAAAGCAGAACTTCTTTCAGAACGCACTAGTACTCAGCTCGGAGATGGTTTGGCTCGGGGCTCCAAGTGGGTGGATGATCTGACCCAGTCATCCCAGAATTCATGTACTTCACCTGCCCAGGGATTTGGTGAACATACTGAACATACACTGACGATGCGTCTTCTCAAAGGTTGGGAGATGGGAACGGAGCAATGAATCTGATGCATTGCTCCAAATGCTGGGTGGTTTGAAACCGGTTTTCAGGTCAAACATAAGGGGAATCAAACTCAAACACAACCTCATAAGGATCATAAGGGATTCAACAAGGATCTGAAGGGGAAACAATAGCATTCAATAGCGAAGCAATCGAAAACTACTGTTCAAATTCCCTTTGGCGACTTTACTGAATTGAATTGGGATTCGACATTACTGTACATGTTCCCATTCTTGTGGGTGTAGAAAGGGTGTGTTGTCAATCTGCTGTTCTCCTGGTGGTTTTGGGAAACGGTCCCACCCGATGCTCCACCCCTGTGCCCGGGAAACGGGCCCATCCAGGACTTCCAGCAGAACCTGCATTTCCGGGCGCTGCGCAACTGGCGAGACCAGTGACTGGGACGTGACCGGCAGAGCGTGGAACCCACGACCTTGCGAGGGGTCCAGACTCGGATCATAAGTTGGCCTCTTCCAAAGAACAAGAATTCCAAGTCTGGGGAGTTCATGCTGTTCCTCCAGACTTGGCGAAGGCTTTGATGATCTCAAAGTATGGAGCAGTATGGTCAATCCCTTCATGGTTGGTCAGGTTATTCCCCAAACAGTTTACTGTTAGGGGTTCTCAATTCTTTCTTAAGATGTGTCCGCCCTTTGTGTTGCTGCTGGTGTCCGCCCTTTTCCGCTGGCCATGCAGCATTTCAATTCATTTGTCTCAAAAGTTGTTTTTTACTTCTGTCTCCGAGGTTCGGTGCCTGCGCTGCTGGCATCCGCCCTTGTCCCCTTCCCAGTATTTGTGCTCATTTGTCTCCCAGGTGCTTTCTGCACTTCTCCAAACAGGTTACTGTTAGGGGTGCTCAAGGCTTTCTAAGAGTGTCCGCCTTGCTGCGGGACAACATGTCCGCCTTCCGTCCGGCTTGTCTCCCTTCTTGTTTCCCTTCTTGTTGGTCACTGTGTCCGCCTTGTCTCTCCTCTGTTTCCCTTTGTCTCCGTCTTGTCTCCCTTCTTGTTCGTCGTTGTGTCCGTCTTGTCTCCCTTCTTTTTACTTTTGTCTCCCTTCTTGTCTCCCTTCGTGTTGGTCATTGCGTTCGTCTGGTCTCCCTTCTGTTTCCTTTTGTCTCCCTTCTTTGTTGGTCATTGTGTCCGTCTTGTCTCCCTTCTGTTTCCTTTTGTTTCCCTTCTTGTCTCCCTTCTTGTTGGTCATTGTGTCCG
>CAXAMN010004703.1:220348-248332 GCA_963970005.1 Durusdinium trenchii
CCCTGCTGTTTCCTTTTGTTTTCCTTCTTGTCTCCCTTCTTGTTGGTCATTGTGTCTGTCTTGTCTCCCTTCTGTCTCCCTTTGTCTCCGGTCTTGTCTCCCTTCTTGGTGGTCATTGTGTCCGTCTTGTCTCCCTTCTGTCTCCCTTTTGTCTCCCTTCTTGTCTCCAGTCTTGTTGGCTATTGTGTCCGTCTTGTCTCCCTTTTGTTTCCTGTTGTTTCCTTTCACTTCCCTTCTTGTTCCCCCCTTCTTGTTGATGTCTCAAAAAGTGGAATTGGGAATGCTTCGTTGTTGTCCCACCTGTTTGGGGTCTACGGTGGTGTAAATTTTAAGAGCTGCAGAACACAAGGTTGTACTGTGGGGCTATTGACACTTTGGTCAACAGCTTTGCTGATGTATTTGGCTGCTGCGCTATTGCACTTATGATAAGGCTCGAACAGTCGAACTTCTAGATACAACTGAGAGCCATCAATGCAGGCTACACACTTTGTCACCATTTCTTGAACGTTTTCTATGGCTGGCTCGAAGAAATGCCGCTTTTCACTCCTTTTCCTTCCGCCTTTTGATGCATGGATCCAAGAAAGGTCCCTCCGGCCAATGATTTGTCCTTCTAATTATGGCTTGGCGCAACGTATTGGAAACCTCGCGAAATCCTCTCGAAAACCTCTCGCAAAAACGCGGAAACCTCTCGGAGGCCTCGTGGAAACCTCGCGGAAACCTCTCAGGAAGACACTTTAGAACTTTTAGTAAAGGATCCTTCACTAAACAGTCTTTCCAAAGGGTTTCCGAGAGGTTTCCCGGAGGTTTCCGCCGAAGAGTCTTCCAACGCCTGAAGCATTGCCGCAACTTGTTGGGAATTCCCCCAATCTTTTGGTCTAATGTCATGACTTGACACACTTGCTGCTGAAGAGGCTTCCAACCCTTTGGATATTGCTACGCACGGTCCCACGGTGCTAAAATTTGGGTTTGCACACTACCAGTCGCACACCCAGCCTCAAGCCCAGCCACGCTCCCGGACACCCAGCCGCAACGCCCGGCCGCACCCGCCCAGCCCACGCACTTTTCCTTGAATTTTGATTTTTTTTTGTGGTCTTTAGGTTGCCAACTGATGCACCCCTGGCACCACTGGACGCACACCCTGCCACACACTTTGCCATGGATTTGGGTGTTCTTTAAGTTTCCAAGTTTGATGCACTTCTGGACCCGCCCCTGGGCGCACTACTGGGCGCACTACCTGCCACATCCTTTGCCATGGTTTTCAAGGTTAACTTAAAGGGCAAGTTTGGACGCACACGGGTTCCGCACACCCGGCCGCTGGACCCTCGCACGGGTTCCGCGAGGTTTTCGGGTCAGATTTAACCAAGTCGAACATCGGGTTCACAGGTCTTCGAAGGCAAGCGCCCCAGCCAAATAAAAAAAGAACACACAATGTGACAGTATTTTGTGACAATATCGCGAGACTTGGTGTTTCGAATTTCACCGTCGGAAACACATGCCAAACCACCATCGACCGAACTTGTTCTCGTCAACGATCGCCGACGGCACCACACCCCGCAGTGCTGAGAGGAGCGATTCTCAGCCCCGGCTAAGGAGAGAGCGGCTTTGGATGGAGGAAGACAGATGGCTCAAGGAGCATCCAGTCTAGCGAGTCCCGGACCTTTCGCAAGAATATGTATTTTTTTGGTTGTGTTTTAATTGCTTCTGCAGCATCTTGAAGTTGTGCGAACACAGCAACTTGGCTGATATAAAGGGAAGCTTGAAAGTTTGAGAGGTCTTGCAGCTTTGTTTCAATTCAGGCTATTTGTACAGCCAACCTGGGACCCCTCCCAAAAGCCTTTTCTGTCGTTTTCGGCTGGAGATTTCATGCCTGATCTCGACCTCACTAGACAGGACTGTCCAGTTTGCAGGGAGACCTTGTAGACACACAATCATGGTGTGTGGGTCCAATGGATTTCCTAGAAAGACTTCCTTATCTGTCGGCCCAGCTGCGGTCTCCAATATCTTCCACCCCGGCTCCGGCTCCCCTGTTGGGCTCCAACCATATGGGGGGGTTCTATAATCCCTCAGAAGGTGGTTATGTTCCTCAAACCAACCCCAACCACCTTCGGAACGGAGGTAGGACAGGAGCCCCTTCCCCCCCTTCCCCACCTTCCGCGGCCCCCAAGATCGATCGATCTCCAACCCGTGGCACAGGAGACGCTGCAGCGCGCGGACGAGAGCGCGACGAAGCTCCGGGAACAGCCGGAAGGCCCAAGGACGGATGCATCGAACTTCGGGGGCGGCAGGGGTTGGTACAGGGGCAGGTGTTAAGTTGGCATGGTTTTTGGGAGGGGTGGGGGAGCTCGGGGGGTGAGGAAAGGCGCTTAGTGAGGTGTGAGTCATCAAAAAAGGAATCATGAATGGAGCGGAATGGCCGAGTTCCTAAGGAGTTGGATTACCGTGGGCTGGCGAGAATACCGGGAGGCAGATGACGTCACTTGCCTGGGGCGACCGGGTGCTTTTCCTGTGACCCTCGTTACCCTCCCACCTTCGTGGCCACTCAAAAAGGACATGCGCAGAGTTGGGCCGTGGGATGCCGTGGGTCCAAAACTGTAGTCATGAAATGGTAAGCTGAAAATAGTGACTTACAAGGCGTGGAGCCCAATATCTCGGCCTTTGAGTGAGCTGCATATACCTAGATCCTCTAAATATCTCTAAATCATAATATAGATCATGATCACCAAAAGGAATCCGCTCTCTGGGTACGTTCCTTGAGGGTGTTTGAAGCATTTTGAAGCATCACCAAGTTCCACCACTTGTCCCTAGTCTCCAACTTCCCTTTTTCCGTGTTTGCTCTGCCACTATTATCCTTCACGTTTAGTCCATGGTTCATCCCAATGAACAAGACTCCACTCAAACATGGTGAACATGATGAACCATGGTGAAAAAAAAGCACTCACCCCAAAATGTATTTGCACGATTGTACACCTGTACATACCATATTGACCTCTATGTTTGGCTCAAGAAAAGGGCGCTCTACATGTTGGTACTTGTAGGCTGTTGGCCTGTAAATTCAGGTTATCAGCCGTATCGCCAAAGAGCGGTACGCGCCATTCTAGCTGTGTCACCTACCCACCCTCGTTCTGCGCACACGTGAGGTGGCATGGCGGACAGGCCCTTCGAACCAATTCGAGATGGCACGGATCGATCGAGGTCAAGAGTCGGTGATGCCGATGAGAATGGGTCATATGTACAGACGGAAGTCTTCACCTCAGAGCATGATGAGGATGCGTTGGTTGAAGCACATGGGAACGTGTTGCCACCAGCTACACCGACTGGTGCGGTCATCCTGTCTCCCACGAGCCCTGCCTTCGTTCCGTCGAGTACATACAACGATTCGAGACAAGTCATCAACCAAACGGCGAACTTCCACGACCAAAGAATGATCAACGTCAACCTGGACAAATCCGCTGAAGTCGCACAACTTGCAGAAGCGCGACACAGGGAACTGATGTCCAAGAAAGACGAAGAAGTGAAGAAGACAGTGGAAGCCATTCACCGAGAGGCACACGACCATGTCAAGGAGCAACTCGAGTTACAAGAACGAAGAGCTGCATCTTGGGCTGCAAACGAGCAAGCTAAGATGAATGCACATGAAGCAGTCATCAAGAATGCTGCGTTGACTGAAGCTCAACTATACAACCACAACTTGACAGAGTTACAACAACAAGCGCAGAATCGTGAATCGCAACTGAGGGAAGAGTTGAGAGCACAAACAGAGCTCATTAGAGAACTTCGAGAGAAAATGGAAACATCTGCTCGAGGGAACTATGAGCCTGCTGGAACACCGGCTAACCTCAGGACGACTCTTCCAGGTCCGATGGGCTCAAACGAGCTACCTCTTGGTCAACCATATCGACCAATGCAGAAATCAATGACTGATAGTTCCGGTGAACCCTACCGTGAAGCTCTTGCAAGTGGAACGGTTAATGCTCCGAAAGTAGCTGGAGGTGGTCCTCCTGATCATCCCAGTTCATCAAGTTCGTCTTCATCCGATGACAAGAAGAAGAGCAAGAAAGACAAAAAGAAGAAGAAGAAAGATGACAAGGAAGAGAAGCGTGGCAGATCACCCCGCAAAAAGAACAAAAAGAAAAACAAAAAGGGGTCACCTTCACCGTCCGAGTCACCTTCATCGTCGAGCTCGTCTTCTGAGGATTCATCCTTTGCCCGGAAGGTTAGGAAGCATTTGAAGAAGATGAAGAAAGAGGATCGTGAACAGAGGGCCAAAGAGGCTGAAAAGATCCTCATTCCCAAGTTTCCTACACCTGAAAGGTATAGAGATTGGCGAATTAAAGTTCGGGACAATGTGTCAGCGGCGTCCGCTAAGCCGGACAAGGCCAGGTTATGGTTAGGTAAGGTTTATGAAGACGCCGTGACCACTAAGGACCTGGATGACTCTGAGGGTTTCATCACGCTGGATGCAAAACTTCTCTCAAGTCTCACGAACTGTGCGGAGGGGGACCTTGCTCGCCAACTCAACACATTTAAGGAGACCAAAGAGAAAGCAAAAGAACCGATAAAGGGACGACAAATCCTACTGTTGTTCCATGAGTATTTTGCTACATCCATCAAACACGGTGCTATTTACGATGTTGAAGATCTTATCTGTGTTAAGATGGTGAACGAGGACCTGAAAGGTTTTGTTACGCGATGGGAGTCTGTTATCGCGGGGATGCGAACGGAAGTTGACAAGAAATGGCTTGAGGCATATTTTCATCTTGCTGTGAAGAACTTTAAGCCTCTAGCTCATGATCTTGCCATCTACGAACGCGCCTCGGAAGGGAGTGCCGAAAAGACTTACGACTTTTTGATCAAGTCAGCCAAGGCATACCTTGAAAGGAAACGTTTGGAAAAGATGAGGGATGCCACGAAACGTAGTCTTGGAGGTAAAGACCCTGCAGCTCCTGTCATCGACCCAAGTGACAAAAAGCCAAAAGGTGTTTGCTATGAGTTTCAGAACAAAGGGAAGTGCAGTAGGCGCGACTGCCCATTCAAACATGAGAAACCCCGTGAATCCAGCAAAGGGAGGCCCAAAGGTGGTGGAAAGGGTAGATCTTCTTCTTCACGTGGAAGGTCGTTGACTCCGGGATCAAGATCGGAAGTTTGCAAGTTTTGGAAATCTGGTGATTGTCACCGGGGAAAGAACTGTGCTTTCAAACATCCCGATCGTTCTTCAACACCCGCACCAAGTGACGACCGGAAGAAACGAAAGAAGAAGAAGAAGGAGAAAAGAGAGAAGAAGAAACGAAGTACTTCTCGTGGCTCCAACGGTTCTGGCGGTAGTCAGAAATCCAAAGGTGGGAAAGGTACTCCTTCTAACCCAGCCGCTGTTTGCCTGCTGCGCACTCTGGTCTTAGCTACTGCGGTCTCATCATCACAGTCTGCTACTATCAGATGCCCGTTGGAAAGCGTGGCCATGGTTGCTACACCTGCCACCAGTTCTTCCCCTTCATCTTCGTCAGGACGGGGAAAAGTGAAACGTCTTTCTTTTGCTGACAAACCAGAAGTTTTTAAACACGTGGTTCATTACAACTCTTTAATGTTTCCAGTTGTTGCGCGAAGACAAAGAAAGCATGTCAGTTTCCCAGTAGGCCACAAAGGAAACGCTGAAGTTTTGGAAATGGCATCTGAAGATGCATGCATTGCAGCAGATCGTTTGAGCAGAGCTGTTTCAAACGAGTTGAATGGCGTCGAGGCACGTTGTGGCTATCTTTGCGATTCGGAAATGGGATGCAAGCATTGTTTTAAGAACCAAAGGGTCACAATGCCTGCGACCGAGATCGCATGGATTGCAGATACTGGCAGTGCGAATGATTTGGTGTCTAGGGAAATGGTCAATCGCAACGAAGTGTTTGAATCCTCGAAACCGGTTAGTCTTCTTACAGCTAACGGAGTGTTCCAGGCTAATGATCAGGCTAATCTTGATATTC
Organism: Durusdinium trenchii; assembly: GCA_963970005.1. Lineage (NCBI taxonomy): Eukaryota > Dinophyceae > Suessiales > Symbiodiniaceae > Durusdinium > Durusdinium trenchii. Next base: position 226,318 of record CAXAMN010004703.1, read on the forward strand.
CCTTGTTGGGAATCACTGCAAAACCATATGTACTTGATGATAGTCCGGCAGTGATATCCGTGGGACAATTATGTATTGATCATGATTGGTCGTTCGTTTGGCCGTCAAATGATACACCGTATTTCAAAAAGCCAAATGGGCAGAGGATCAAGCTTCTAGTGAAGGACTATGTTCCTTATCTACCATCAACCAGTGGTATGGCTATGACTGCTATCGGGCACAAGTATGAAGAACATGCTTCCGGGAACGGCAAGTCTTCGTACATTCCGATCCCTACTTCACCTAGTGTAGAGGAAGCACCCCATGAGTCTGCTGAGGCAGAACCCGAAGCAATCGATGCCAGGTTAGTCCCCGATCTACCAGCAGAAAAGCGTGATCGTGGTGAACAAGCCTTGAGGCGAGAAGCAAAGTCGCTTGCGCATTTGTTGACGCATGTTCCCAAGAACCCTTTTTGTACAACATGTTCAAGGGCTAAGATGACTAAGCCACCATCATACAAGAAGGGAGGATCCGAAACTGTTGATGCTGACAAGTTTGGTGATCACATCACTGCTGATCATCTTATTCTTCGGGATGACGAAGAAGAGGCTATCGATGGTTCAAGGAACGCCCTAGTCGTTAAGGACATAGCTACGGACTTTAGATATGTATATCCGTCGGCTAGGAAAACGACTAGAGATTGTGTTCTTGCATTGAAGCACTTCACCCGGGGACGGGATGACATTGGTGTGTTCTATTCAGACAATGCAGAAGAGCTTGTCAAGGCAGCATCAGAACTGAAGTGGAGACACGTTACAAGTGTTCCGTATATCTCCAAGAGTAATGCTCAAGCAGAGAGGAGTATTCGATCCGTTCTTGATGGAACTCGTATCAATCTTGAACAGGCGGGTTTGCACCATACATACTGGACGCATGCTGCCAGACATTGTTGCATGGCGCACAACATACTCGGTGATCAGGAGTCTCTAACGCCATGGCAGCTCAGGTTCGATGAGAAGTTCAAGGGACCAATGATTCCTTTTGGAGTGAGGATTGACTATTGGACCGGACCAAAAACCAAAACCAAAGAAAAATTGAAATTCGATCCTACCTCACTACCAGGAGTGTTTTTGGGATACAAGATTCACCCTGAATTCTCATGGAGGAAAGAGTTCCTTGTTCTCCCTCTCAAAGAGGTGATGGACAACAACTTTGATAGTAGTGTGCCATGGGTTGGAACGAACAAACTCGCATTGCCTGACGGAGATTTTGTGTTTCCATTGAAGGACAGGTATAATGCTATCCGTGAGGGTCGCATTCCATGCTACATGATATCGGACGATCCTCCAAAACCGGAAGACGAGGACGCTAAACCGGTGGAGGAGTTGATTGACAAAGGTCCGATGGAGAGTGGCAAAGAACTCAAAGTCCCTTCGACTGAGGGAATGGTTGATCATCCTAAGAAGGATGCGTTTGAGAGTGGGATTTATGATCCCGGTGAAGATGAAGAGGGCAAAGGAGGTTCCTCATCATCCTCATCCGGTAAGCCCAAAGATCCACCCAAGGATCCTTTCGAAGGCGTTCCACCTGAAGACATGGTTGAGGTTGTTGATCCTGTTACAGGCGAGGTGACCTCAATCCCAAAAGAGGGATCATCATTCTACAGCGCGGGGGGATATAAAACTAGGAAATACAAAGGCACTTCCAAACCACCTGATGTTCCATCTTTTCTTTGGAAGGCCGCTTCGAAGGCAGCTCGTGAGAAAGAAATTAGAAGATACGAGCTTGAGGAAGCGAGAAAGAAGTTCAAAGCCGCAGCTGCAAAGGTCAACAATTTAAATAATAACGGTTCTTCTTCCCCGAGGAATCGGGTTGACCAAAATGATGATGTTCCTGCTATGCCGGTCAAAGAGGTGATCAAACATGATCACCGTGACAGACTAGCCACAACACATGAACTCGTAAAAGAAATGATCTTGAACGCACTTGTCGCCAGACCGGTAGGTCCAAAGGAGGTCAGTGAGAATCCTGCCGCTCAGGCCTCACTCGATCTTGAATGGAACAAGCTTGAGAGCAAACCAGCCTGGTGGTATAACACGGTTCAGGAATGGGATCATGTTGCTAGTGAAGCTAGACGCACTGGTGAAAAGGTTCACGTAGGAAAGATCTTTGAACTATGTGTTGAGAAGGGTAGCGAATTAGAGAAAGGCAACCCCCTCAGAAAGTTCAAGGGTAGAACGGTGTTCCAAGGCAACAATGTTAAGGATGAGTCTTCCGAGACGGCATTGTTTGCAGAACTTGGTTCATCGCCTGCGAATATGGAAGCAGCCAAAGCGTTGGATTGCTATGGATCTGCTCCGGGGAACCGGATTAGCCAGGGCGATGGCAAGCAGGCGTACACCCAAACCACACTGAAAGGTCCAGAGACATGGATTCGCATTCCGCGAAACCGTTGGCCTAAAGAGTGGGTTGGTAAATACAAAGATCCCGTTATCAGGCTCGTCTTGGCATTGTACGGACACCCGGATTCGGGGGGCTTTTGGGAGCGACATTGTGAGTCGTGTCTGATCAAGGTTGGATTCAAAGCACTTCACCCTGAGTGCTGGCCATCCATGTTTTGGCATGAACGATTGAGACTGCTCCTCGCGGTATACGTCGATGACTTTAAGTTGGCGGGACCCAGGGAAAACCATGACGAGGGATGGAAGCTCATAGGTGAGCACATCGAGATGGATCCTCCCGAAGATGTCGGTAGGTATCTTGGATGTGAACATATCGTTCAACATGAGGTTAAGCTTCCTGTTGAGCGTCATCCCTTCGCCCATGTTTTCGATCATTCCATCCAGGACCCCTCAAATGTGCCTGCAGCTTCTGTAGCTAGGACTGAGGACTACTGGACGCATTTCCCTGAACATGGTACGTTTGTTCACCATCATGTTCAACCTAGAAAGCGGTTTGATGTTCGGCCGACTGACGCTCTAGGATTTGAACCCGGTAACATTCGTTGCACTATTGCGTTGCCATGCGCATCGGGAGATGGTGCCAGGGATCCGGGGGGAGCGTACTCGGAACTTTGGCATGATTTGGAAACATGCAAGCAAACCGGACTTCCGTTTTGGTGGACAGGGGAAACCTACTTCATCGACCGGAGTGTGTCCGACCCACGGGTCGCCGTGGCTGCAGTCAAAAGACTTCGTGACAAAGGTCAGGCAAAGAAAGCAGCAAGGGCTCAGGGATTCACGTTCCTTGACCAACTGGAAGACAACCAACCATGCATGAATGTACCAGTTACCACGGTCACATATGACATGAAGGGTTTCCTCGAACAGTGTCTGACTAGATATGAAGAGTTGGTACCTCGTGAAGTCAAGTACAAAAAGGTATCAACTCCGTTCCATGATGATAAAATAGCCAGACCAGTGGCTGATGAAGCCGAAAGCCGGGGGGAACTCCAGGCCATTGCCAGTCGCGTTCTCATGAAAGTACTCTTTGCCGCGAGAATGGCAAGATATGACTTATTGAGAGCAACACAAGGCTTGGCCAGTAGGGTGACTAAGTGGTCTCATGATTGTGATGTTGCATTGCATCGCCTCATGTCATACATTCATTGCACATTGGATCACAAGATGACTTCCTTTATCGGTGACGCACCCGAGAAATGCAAACTTTGGCTGTTTGCTGACAGTGACCATGCTGGAGAACATGATTCTAGGTCTACATCGGGTTGCATATTGGCCATGGTTGGGCCTAACACGTATTTCCCGTTGACCGCGTTTTCTAAAAAGCAAACTTCAACAGCAATGAGTTCCACTGAAGCAGAGGTTGTTTCTGCAAACCTCTCAATGAGAACGGTTGGACTTCCATCCTCCTGTCTTTGGCAAGTCATCCGGCAGGCGGGGGGAGTACAAAACTCTCGCACGGTGGAAACTGATGCCAAGTTGAAGAAGCACGGTAAACGGGGGGATAAGCGTGATCACTGGGAAGTTGATCCATTGGGAAGCCAAATCATTAGGCACCATGTTGAACCTCGTGAAAAGGTCTTCGTTCCTGAACAAGAGGATGATACGCCTGTGGACCTCAAAATGCTTTCATCAATGAGCATAACCATAGCACAGTTTAAAGACGGAAGCTTTTGAAACATTCGTCATGTGGGACTGGTGTAATGCTAGATGCAAGCTATTGAAGGAGCCGTGGACGGGCAAAACCATTTTCAGGATCGCAGGACCGAATGAGATCGACTATGGCGTTGAGTCCCGCGAAATCAGAAACGCATTGACGGACTTCAAGTATGCAGGTGATGGACAACAAGGTTCAAATGACATCTACCTGGTCGGAACGGGAGCCTTTGAAATGGTCTTGTTAGAAGATAATCAGGCTACCATCCGAATACTTGAGTCGGGTAGGTCACCAGCGTTTCGTCATACGGACAAGACCCAACGTCTCAACTTGGCGTGGCTTGCTGAACAGTTCGGTCGAAGGCATTTCATACTCGTGTATGTTGCGTCGATCTTGCAAGCCGCCGATATCTTTACGAAACCATTTAGTAACGCCGAGAAATGGGATAAGCTCATCAAACTGCTTGCCATTGTCTCTTCTCCCGAAAATAGCGTCCGCAAGGCCGAAAAGAAAGTGCAAAGCAAAGGGGAACCTTCTGCCGTCGTGGCATCGTCCGGACCTCAGAGGATCCTCATTGAGGTGTGTTGTGGACCGAATTCGAAATTGGGGGATACGACTAGGAAGCAGACTCAGGGGTGCATCGTTCTCCGTATCACTGAACAGGACGACATCACCTCTCCCAAAACTAGGAAGGGAATCATTGATCAAGTGAATGATGTTCTGCGGAAGCATGGACCAAAGATCAAGATTCTTGTTTGGGTGAGCATTCCATGTACTGGCGGATCACCATGGCAAAGGGTCAACAAGTACATTCCTTCTGCTGCCGTCAAGATTGAAAGTCACATCAGTGAAATGAAACGCATCTGGTCGGGTATGGTTGACCTAGTTAACTCGCTTCGTCGATCGTCACCGTGGATCGCAATCGAGTGGCCAGATGGTTGTGACTATTGGGAACTTGACAAGGTGAATCAGTTTTGTGTTTCTCATGTCATGAATTCTGTTAGGTTTGACGGGTGCATGGTAGGAGTTGTTGACATGAACAATGTTCCTATTAGGAAGCCATGGAGAATTCAAACTAATCTAAGTCAGTTGATTGATGCTTTTGAAGGAAAGAAGTGTCAGGGTGGACATGAACATGCTGAAGGTCGAGGTGCATCATTGAAACGCACGGAGGAATATACTTACTCCATGACGGATTTGATTCACCGGGCTTTCCGCGTGGCCGTGTCTGCTCAATGACTAGCCGCTCGTACGACCACGTGTCACTGTGATCTTTGCGCTACTCGCTCGACTTTTACTTCGACTTCTTTCGACATGTCCTCCGCGATCATGGAGCCCAAGTTCGTGTGCGATGGGAAGAACGCACAGGGGAACCTGGTGTCGAAGTTTTCGGACTATGTTTCCATGCCTTCGGAACCCACCAACCGTGAGAAGTGGGACGAACTTTTGGAAAGTGTCGGGTGCCTCGCTGCGATTGTCGACCACCCGGTTGATGCGAGGGCACATGTCACGGTGCAGCAGAACGTGGACAACCTGAGTTTCGCGAAGGCTGCGCTCGAGAAGATCCACTTGGATTATGCTCGCTGGCTGGATCGTACAAGCCTGAAGATCCTTGGTGCACTTCCGTGCCCCGGGGAACCGGAGGCTGACTTCATCTTCGTCGGCGATTCGAGCATGGCCTTGGTGCAGGCCGAGGCACCTCCTGAAGGATCATTTGAACCGCCGCGTCTGACCAGACGGAACATCGGCGAGTTCATCAAAGCCGACCCTTCAGGCCTGAGGGGAACTGCGGCATCGGTCCAGTACGGGATGCGTTGGGGCAAGGGGCTCGAGGCGATCAACGATGAGATCGAGAGCTGCCTAAACAATGCCAGACGACGCAGCCGGGAACGGCGTGCCCCAGCGGTCATCGTGGTGTCGTATGCCGGCAACGACGTGTGGGGGAAGCACGGGTTCGTCGGCAACACTTGGATTGACTCCAGAAGTGTACACCGGAATCCCGCTGTTCAGCGCGCTGCTTCAGAGTGGCAGGACGAATTGGCGAGGAAGCATTTCGCGCAGTTGGACAGACTCGCGAACTTCCTCCAGCGCCCCGATGTGGGGGCCATATCGATCATAGCATACGCAGACGCGAACTCCTATGAAGGCTCTGCCTCTGGAAAAGTGCTTTTTGTCTGCACACTTGTCCTTTTTGTATTGCATCGAATTTAGCCTACTGGTGCCTTGTGGCTGTGACTGTAACTTTTCACTCAATACTCTCAAATAACGTTAATGATCAAAATTGATAAAATGAAAATGTGAAACTGCAAATTCTCGCATCCAAAATGTTTTTGCTTGGCTCTGCTAAGTTATATAGGCTGGACTTGTTGGTGCTTAAGTGCCAGGTGTTTTGTGTCTTCATTTTTAATGCCAGAACGTGGAACATGGAATTTGTTGGTGCCACATATAAGAAATATATACTCTGATTTTAGTTTGTAAATCTGGTGGTGCTGAGCAAGTACCAGACTTAAAGCACATCATGTGTTGTAATAAAGTTGTCACGCTTAGACTTAAAACATGATTTCACTTTGTGGCGCTGAGTAGGTGCCCACATATCATGTGAGAAATAATGCGCTAGCCACTTGCTTTCCGTGTGTGGTGCTGAGTCGGCGACTTTGTCACATACGCTGACTAGAAATGGTTGCCCAATTCTTGCATTTACTGCTAGTGAAAGCTGAATAAGTGTCAGTGCCACTCTGACCCGAATTTCTCACTGTGATCACAATGCGCATGAAATTAGCAAGTCTCACGTTCAATCAGCGCCTGAACAAACCCAGAAACTCACACAGACCATGATGCTCACACACCACCAGCCATGCAAGGCACCCAAGCACCAAGCAAGCAGCATCAAGCAGCCAAAGAAATGAGCTGCCCTTTCTGTGCCATGGTCACGTCTGGTTTTGGAAGAAGGCCAGGGTTGCCTAGCAAACTTCTGTGAGGTTAGCCCTCAGGCTATCCAAAGAAAACAAGAGGCAAACCACTATACACGTTCACTAAGGAGCACTGCATCTCTTGAATTTCATGGTTTTTATTTAATGCAAGGATTTGCAAACGATGCCAAACATGTGGTGCTGAGCAAGTGCTTCATGGCATGTACATTGTTCAGGGTGCTCGGACCCTTGCTGCTTGTGGCACCTGGTTGGCCAGGCTAGCTCTCGTCGTTTCTAAAGCAATATATTTGGTTCAAAGTTTTGGTTGGAGAGATGAGGCACTTCAATCGTGTACATATCACTGTTCCTTAGCATGAACTCAGCGACATGCTTTCTTGAGTATCTTGGCCCGAAGCCCTGTGTGACTTACATCCTTACTAATGGCTAGCTTGGAGAATCAAGTGTCAGACGTGGACGTGGGCGAGTATGTGTCAAAGCGCCTCAACACAATGTTCCAAAAATTTGGAGAATCCATTGACAGGTTGATCGATAGCATCGTCCAAGAAGAAGTTGCTGCCTGGAGTGTTGAAGCTGTCCCTTACAACAATCCAAGCGCGGCTCAGGGACACTTGGATGATTCTGATTCAGAGGACACTGTCGTGCTGAGGGGCTATGACAAATCTCCTCGAAAGCTGAAGGACCTCATCATGGACATGCCGAGTCAGACTGACCAACCAAGTACAGCCAGTGACAGTGATCATCCAGCCAGATCCTTGAAGCGGGGCAAGTCGACTTTCGAGCTGGACAAGAAGAATGCGGATGGCAGTCTCGAAAAGTCGTCTGAGAGCAGCCACAAGCCACGGAATGGTTCCAAAAGGATTCATCGATCTAGTCCTTATTAGCCCTTAGAGCTGATGAGCAATATATTGAGTGCTTTTCAACACTCCAATCATTTGTGTGGGACAATGCCACAACTCAACTTATGCACTTGTTTCTTGGTAGGAAAACCTAGGAAGAGAACTGCAAAGGAGTTGCTAGGGTGTTTTGTGGTTGTGGCAAAGCATAGTCAAAGATCTTTGTGAATGCGGCGGTTTGATCTTGAGGCTGTTCATCAAATGATTTGATGTAAGCATGGGCTTTTGATGAAAACAGTGTTCCCGTGTACACTGGTTGATTGAGTGAACAAGTATTGAAAACAATGACAGCTGCTGTTTGCTGCCGCCACAAGAGGCATCCAGTGGTCAAACTTGGCTATGCGCAGCACATGGGGAAAACATAAAGTGAAAGTGGCTGGAACTTTGCCTGGGGTCCGTTTTGGAACAAACAATTTTTGTGGTGAGTGCCAGATGTCAGATGTTGATTGCTTAGTGATTGTGGTGCTGAGACAGTGCCAAATACTGCTTTGTTTTTGTGTTTGTGGTGCTGAGATAGTACCAAGACCAAGTCGTGTTTGTGTGAGATGCCGCCCCAGGATGATAGCAAAACACTTTCGATGTGAGAGGTCCTTGTCTTAATCTGTCCTTGATTGTTGTGACACATTTCCATGAAGCAGCGACCCAGCCCACAGTAAGGCTAGGCCAACCACATTTTTAAACGCCGGAGAAGAAGCCTCAGTCAGGCAAGTTTCAACTCTGAACAGGTTGATGCTTCATGCTGTCCGACTGTTTGTCCAATTTCAAATTTTCAGCCTTCTGATTTACCAGACAAGTTTTTGGATAGTCCAATGGTCCAAGGAAAGGCATCATGAAGCAAACTGAGTTTTGCAGGATTGTCTGTGTATTACACTTGCTTCTAGCCGCTTGCCTGGGAGATTTATATTTACTGTTTAACTATTGCTCAGTCAGGCTTCCAAAGTTGTGCTCAGCGGTTTTGCGCTCAGTCGAATCTTTGGATAGTGTTGACGGGCACTGATAGGTTTTGAATTTGACATTCTTCAGTGATTCAACAAATGATGATTGAGACACTGCGATCCCTGGTCCTTTGATCAAGCTCACCAGTTGTGTCAGTGGCCTGTTGACTCAATGAATGAGCTACCATCAGGAGACGAAGACTCACTGCCACCTTCTCTCCCAGAGAGTGTGTCATCTGACGATGACGGGATGCAATGCCTGCCAGGTCACAATCGCTGCTGTGAACACGAGTGCCTGGATTTGATCGACTCAATTCACAATGTGAAGCGAAGAGTCGACGAGATCAAGCAAGCAGTCCGGGAGGAAAGGGACCGGGAGAAGCGGCGAGATCTCCAGTGTTTGATCCTGAAGAACTTGGCGACCTCGCAGGCCAGTGGCGCTCATCGGAGACACCGAGTGGAGGATGTTTCGCTGTGCCGAGAAGCTGTTTGCCACGTCATTCAGCTGAGCAGGAAGAATTTCACTGAATGGTCCAAATGGATTGAGCAAGGGCACAATGTGGCTCCAAAAGATTTGCGTTTGGGAAGCTCTGCTGGGCCAAATCCGAGGGCTCAATCTCAGGCAGTCATCAATGCTGATGTGATGTGGGCATGGATCCACAAGTTTTTGGCAGAGCCTTTGGCTGAGGGTGGAAGCAACCTCAAAAGTGTGGCTTTGACTGTCAAAGAGCTGCTAGGCAACGATCCGGTAACTTCCATGCAGGCTCATCAAAAGGAACCACGGCACTTGCATCCCAACATTTCTCTTACAGAGCTGCCACTTAGATGGAATAAGCGAAGCATATTTGATCCATGCAACCTTTTGAATCATGTGAGTGTTTGTTGTTTGTTGTTGTTACTGTTGTTGTTGTTGTTGTGGTATGCTGTGGTGGTCCTCAGGCTTCATGTGGCCAGCAATTTCTTGTCGCACCTCCAGCCAATTCCCAGCTACCGAACCTGGGTCCGGGTGTACCATGAAAGGTGGGAGGGTCTGGTCAAATTCAGGGGAGATTCTCAACACGCCAAATGCGATGTTTGTGAAAAGTTCAAAGAATACAGACGCCAGAGTTTGGCTGCAGCAGATGCTGACATTGTCGGGCAGGCCTATGTGGCTCACTTGAACCAAGTACTGGAGGATAGACGCTTGGATGCCCATTGGCGTCAAGTTGGCCAGGACAGCATGAAAGGCTTGGAGACATCGGAGCAGTGGCTGTCAATGTGCGTGGATGGCATGGACTGTGCTAAATTCAAAATACCTTTGAACATAGCCAAATCCAAAGAGTTCAGTCTCATGGACCGGCCAGAGCTCAAGTGCACCCTGGTAGTCACAGAAGGTTTCCGTGAAAGCTTTTACCTCATGGATGAGACCGTTCCCACCACAGCGAACCTGGACTTGACACTGCTCAGTGAAGAGATCCTGGAAGCTTGGAAGCATTGCCAAAAGCACAAGATATCCTTTCCTCGCAATCTGCGAGTTCATGCGGACAACTGTCCATCCGAGACCAAGAACCAGATGTCATTCAAGTGGGCAGCTTGGCTCATCCACAAGCAGGTTTTTGACCGAGTGGCTTGGACCTATTTTGTGGTTGGCCATTCACACGGTCTTCCGGACCAAAGGTTCAGCGAAGTGAGATACGAGCTTTTTCAGCAAAACATCTTGGAGAATCCGTGGGACTTCAGGGATGCAGTGAAGAAGGTGAAACCAAGACAAGGCAGAAGTTCTGAGGTCAACATCCGCAACGATACAGCTGACTACAAGGCCTTCTTGTCCGATTTGCCAGGCAGTTTGCACGGGCACACCCAAAGCAGAGGCAACAAGGCGGCAGGTCTCCATGCGCCGCATTACTTCTTGCTGACCACCAGAGAAAACTTGGAATGGGGCGGTCCTGTCGAGTCCGCCTTCCCTGATGATGCTCATCCCAAAGATGTGGTCATGATGGTGAAGAGCTATTTGTCCAGTGATGAGACCGGCAATCAAGACCCTTTTGTGTTGGTCCCTTTTGCACAGCTAGAAAAGCTTACAGGGTGGCCGCAGTATAATGTCCATCTGAAGCCTATCAATGAGAAGCGAAAGAAGGAGTTGCAGAAAACCATTGACAAGGTCAGCCAAGAACCATGGAACCTGCCACTTGGCTTCTTTTTTTCAGATGTCTGTCTCGGGTTGTTTTGGATTGCATACGTTAAAGCTATTTTTCTTAAAGCAATCTCTCGTGACCATTGGTTGATCTAGGTGGCGAGCTGCAGACTACATTCGCTCTTTCATCTCGAGTGCCGGGACTATTCCTCCGTCTTCTTTCACATATCGACATCCGTTGGAAGAGTTGGTTTTGGAGCAAGCCACTATGCTGCCCACTGACCTATCAGATCAGCTCCAGGCTTGGCATGCTCATTCAATGAAGAAAGGGAGGGGCTTCATTGTCAAATAATTGAGATCTAGTTTGTTGTCACACTGACTTCCTCAGGCATCAGACATGGATTGGAGCAACACAACGCCAGCTCGTGTCTATGCAACATTTAAAGCTGCTGCAAAGAAAGGTGCAGCCAAACCAAAGGCTTCAGGACCTGGAGTGGCAGCTGCGGCTGCCTTGCCTTCAGAGTTTGACAATGATCGCTTGCCATCACAGCCTGATCCAGATCCAAACCCAGGAGCTTTGCAAATGAGGGATGTGGCTGAAGGCCCTTCGGAAGTGCCAGAGTCACCTCACTCTTTGCCATCGCAGCCGAGCTCGGCCAAGTCTGCTTTTGGTGGTGCACCAAGTCTTGAGGCCAAGGGGAGCGGCAAGAAAGTGCTGAAAAGGCCAGCTAGCGCCAAGAAGCCGGGGAGCAATATGAAGAGACCGGCCTCTGCTCCCGCAATGGCGGCTCGGTCTTCAGCGGCCCGCTCTCCTGCTGATGCTGTTGAAGGAGGGCCCCTTGGTGAAGGAGATTCAGCTGCTGGCAGAGAGCAACCTCTTGGACCTGAAGGTTTGGTGGTCGCGACTCGAGGTCCGAGAGGTGGAACCATGGTGCATCTTGCTCCTGACATCACACTTGGATGTGCGAAGTGCAGGAAGCAAAGGACAGGCTGCGCCGTGTGTCGACGAGCCAATGGTCTGATCTTCCATGAGGGAAAATGGATTCATCCACGCTATATCCAAGATCGGCCGGCAGAAGGTGTTGACGCGTGACCTATTGACTCCAGAACGCTTCAGTAGGCATTGGTAAGCAACTTGGAATCAACTTGTTGCATTTGAAGTTGGGTTTGGTGCGCAGTAGATGCTGTAGAAGTGCGCTGAGATAGTGAATAATTTTGAGCAAATGCTGCAAGGTTGCGCTGAGCAAGTGCACATATTTTGAACATGTTTGAAGATTTTTGCTTATTATTCAAATCATTTGGTGCTGGGACTTCTTTTCATCCTGATGTGCTCACCGTGCTCAGCCACGAGGCAATCAGAGTCTTCGACGTAGTGTGGTCCAACTGAGCTCACAAGATTTTTCCCTGAGGGCTGGCCATCCAACAAAACTTGCCAGAGCCCTCATCCATGTCATGTTACTTTTAATTTTGCAGGTTGCAGTGAAGCGTTCTCAGCTGCTGAACATGTTCATCACAACATCTGATGTGAGCACTGTGTTGGCCAGGTATGTTTCTGTTAATACCTTCATCAAGAACACAGTTGTTCACTGTTGCCTGAAGATGTGTGAACATTTTCGCTCATAAGAATGAGCCAACTCACGGAATCAAAGGAAAAATGATTGGCTTGCCCATATATGAAGACACAGCTGGCATGTTTCTGACATGTTTCCTGTGGATTTGACCTCTGAACCATTCAAAAATTAGGTCTTTGGCCTTTCACGTGGCCGTGTGCTTTTCGCCTGCTCTTGGCATGTGACTCAGGGATTGGAGACCGATGTAGAATGTGTGGGAAAGCTTGTATCGCACAGAGTGTAGTTCCTTTTGGTGGTTAGTCCAGCTCGTCCTTTGGAAATATGGGGTTTGCTGTGGTGCTGCATGAGTGCCATCATTCTGTAAATCATGCTTGAGACATTTACTGTTACCAACAGCTGTGGGGACCAAGACGTATCAGAGTAGAAGTGTGGACCTGAAGTGATGTCTGGGCAGAGTGACACCACCATGCATTTCATTCCAAGCGATAGTGATCCGGCTGACGTCATCACCATCATTGATGTCGATTCTGAGGATGAAGGACAGGGGCCGGAAGGTCAGGCACCAGAGCCCACCATCGGAAGCCTCTTGTTCACGTTCCACTTTATGGAGGTGTTCTCACCATTCCGGATTGCTGCTGCCATTTGTCGTCTAGGCATGACCACGGCTGGTTCCTTTGATTTGTTGAGCGATTGCGACCTTTTGTCCACTGCTGGCAGGCAGGAGGTCTTGAAAACTTTGATGTCCAAACGCCCGCTGATGCTAATGTGCTCACCGCCGTGCACGATGTACAGCGAGTTGATGCGTTTGTGGAACGCAAAGAAGATGAACCCTCAAGTTAAGGCTCTTCGGGAAAAAGATGCCTATCTGATGGTTTGCTTTTCCATGGAGCTTTGCCGGCTTCAAGATGATGCTGGACGTTTCTATTGCTACGAGCACCCGTACAAAGCAGCTTCGTGGAAACTCGACATTGTCGCATGTCTAAGTTTAAGCCAACAAAAATGTTCGCTTGGCACCATGCTTTTCGATCTTGTTGAACGGTTCAAGAATTTTGCTGTTACTGATGCTTTGAGGCTCAGCAAATGGCGATGCGTTCTTCAACTCAATTCCTGGACTGGGACCAATGTAGAGTTGGCCTTTGTGCACCGGGGTCGACACCGGATGAGCATCCCATTCGGAAAAGAACCAAGTTCATGACCAACAGCCACCATATTCAGTCAATCTTTCAAGGGCTGCAATGCGAATGCCAAGTGGAGCATTTTCATGTGCAGGGAAGCTACAATGGCGTATCTGTCTCCAAGCATTGCCAGATCTACCCCCCGGACTTCTGCATGAAAGTTGCAGAGGCTACCAAGCTCCATGTTGAAGAACTGTAGCTTCACGGAGCCAGGGCACGGCAAAGGTTCATTTAATTAACTTGAGCCACAGAGTCGAATCTGTGGCAATGCTTTCAGATCAAGCTGTGCAACAAAATGTTTGAAAAAGTTGGACTTTGCTGGCTGCTGGGGCCACTTTTGCAACTCTGTTGGTGTTTGGTGTTTTGCATAAACTTTGTTCATGTTGGACGGCCATATAGGGTGTCGGGTGGGCAATGTGGTGCTGAGAAAGTGCCACTGGTTGTTGTGTTGAGCAAGTGCCATGTGGTGCTGAGGAAGTGCCAGCTGCCAAATTGAACTTGACAAATGATCTATTTTGCTCAGAGGCTGGCAAGGTGCACACCTAATTCACCCATGGAGAGCTCATTGGCGCATCACTTTGGAGCCGTTTGGGCCTCAAAGATTGTTCAATGAAAGCTATAATGTTCAGGCAGGCACCATATTGCAATATTTTTTAAAACAATTTTTCAAAATATAAAAATCCGAGTGAACTCACCCCCCCCATTTGGGGGGGGGGGGATAGCGTGATTTCATCTGAAATCGAGCGAAGTATGGTGCCTTGGAGCTACTTCAGGCTAAGTAGGGGGTCAAGATTTGGGGGGGGGGTTAGCCTGGAATCATCAAAACCCTAGGGGGATAGCCTCATTTCATCTGAAATCGAGCGAAGTGACCCCCCCCCAAATGAGGGGGTAGGGTTAGCCTGGATTCAAACATTGAAATATAAGAAAAGTACAAGTCAGCCAAGGCCTGGCATTGTCTTCACAGAGGCCAGGCTTCTTAATGCTTTTCATTTCACTTGCAAGAGTACTGTTCAACCTAGAGCTGCATTGATGTCATGGTTTGCAGATGCACGCGTCAGAAGACTTTTGGATCAGGTAAGTGAAGGTTTAAGGAGCCATGATGGAGGACTCACCTATGGATGGCTCTGATGCTCTGATGGCCAAACCTGTTGCTACAGATGGCTCAGATGTGGCCAAAGTGGAAGCAGTAGAAGCTCTATCCAAGGTGAAGGAGGAAAGCACGGTCCTGCAAATGTTGCACGAAAGCATGGCTGACACAGTCTCAACCGAGAACTTCAAGGCCATCTTGTTTGAAGAGGGCAAGAGGGTCATGCAAAAGGCCAATGGGGCAGGGCATGTGCTGAATGCACTATTTCCAAAAGAATCTGCTGATGCCTTAGACTTTGCCACTCATTTGTTGACTGAGTATCCGAAGCGGTTTGATGTGACGTATATCTCACAGGGCAAGCTGCCAAGCAACACTGTGGATACCTTCCATCTGCACCTGAGTGATTTGAGCTGGTTCAGCGACGCCAGTACCAAGCCATCTCCCTACTTGGTCACATGCTTATCACTGTGGGATGAGATCATAACCCATGGGTTTCAATCACAAGGCTGGGTGTTCTCAAGTTGCACATGTTTGGGTGCGGTGTGGATCTTTCGGGGGGAGGTCAATCAACTTTGTTGCAGGAGATCCGCTCTTGCTTTGGGAAGGTCCAAATATCAATGACCGAAACTATGCTTGGTGCTTCTATGTGAAAGGCGCTGCCAGAGCTAGTGTGGCACTGTTTTTGGTAGCTCTTTGCTGGAAGAAAGGACACCTGGCATTGTCAGTAATGCAATGTTTTTTCTAGGTCCTGCGGCTATGTGCTGGGATTGAAGGCATTGTATATTATTTCCACATATTATTTCAGTGTTTGTGGAAATCTCAGGCTGGACTTTGTCGGTACTGGCTCCAGAGCTCTATGATTCTTTGCTTCTCATTCACGGAAGGCGAGGGAGCATGGGGAATGAGATCACCAAGATTGCCTTCTCCAATGCATTGCTCTCTGCAAGGGGCTCCATCCGCAGAGCGCACGATACAGCCACATGGCTGTCCAAGCTGGCTCTGCTCACATCGAGAGGCTTGCAAGCTGACCAGGCCATAAAGATTTGGAACCAACAAGCGACCAGGGAGTCGCAACTTCAAGGACAAAAACGGGTCGCTTTACTTGCGCTCCTGTCAGCCCCGGAGGGTGCTCGGGAGATTTTGCTGCACCATGCCTCTGCATTTGGAGGAAGCACGGCCTTTTCCGAAGAGTGTTTCGCGAACAAGGCCTTGTTCCCTGGTTGGTCTCCTAAAGGAACTGACAAGGGATGGCAAAAGCGGCTGCAAGTGACTGATCGTGGCTTCATCCTGTTCCTGAAGCATGTGGATGCCACTCACCGCGCCAGCCTCCAAGAGAACCGTGGAAAGATATCTAAGGACAAGATGATGGAGCATTCCTCCATGGCGCAACTTGTGGTTTCCATTGAGGCTGAACTTGCCGAGGGTGGCTGCCAAACCCAACAATTGAGTGAAGCCTTCGTGGCTCTTGATGGAAATTTGGAACTCGACTTGCAGGTTGCAGCATCTGAGAAATCAGTGAAGTTCAAGATCTCTGATGTTCGAATGGTGCAGGACATCTTGAAGGCTCACAACTTGAGCAATGAGGACAAATTCAAAACGACTGCGGCCAAAAGGTTGGTGGCAGCAGGCGAGCTGGAACGTGAAGAGTTTCATCTGATGCTGCAAATGTTTGAGCAACTGGCCTTTGAGTCATGACTTTGTGAGTTTTTTTCTGTAGAGGGGTGTTCTAAAATGATATAGGAGCACGGCTGCAATGAAGTTGCGCTGAGTAAGTGCAACATTTGAATATATATATATATATAAATAACTATAAATATATGTATATAATTGGTTGTGCTGAGCCAGTGCAACAGGTTATTTGTGCTGTGAAAGTGATTGGTATTTTTTTATTGTACACGATCGCTTTAACCAAGGCACGATCTCAAAGCCTGGTCCAACTGGCGCTTGAAGTGCCATGACAGGGAGACTGCGAACTACCACGCAGAGCTACAGCTGAAGGTCGAAAGGCAAGCTGAAGCCCAGCGCCAGGCCAACAGCCTCTTCGAGGGTGGCAGAAACTTCTGTGGGTCACTTGAGACGTTGTCCAACCCCCAAGAGGTCCTGAACAAGGTCCGGGCCATGGAGAAGAAGTTGGTGCAAACCTTTCAATGTCCTGCCCACGTTGTCATGTTCTGCAATTGGTCAGCGCCAAGCCTCGTGGCCTCTCAGGCTCAAAAGACACAGGCTGCTGTCTTGGCAGCACTTGTCAACTCGAATGAGGAAGCTGGAGGCCGAAACATTGGTGTGATCATGGAACCGGTGTTCACATACAGCAAAGGCCAGCTTTGGAAGACGGAGGAGGCTTGCCACAAACTCTTGGCGAACAATCGGCTCAACTTTGACCAGCGATTTGTGCTGCCCTTCCGTGAGCGTGCTGATGATCGAGATCAGAGGCTGACTCCTATTGTGTGTCCGTGTGGGTGTTAAATTTAGGGTCCAGATTAGGGTTTGATTGAAGCATACAAAAATGGGAAGCGTGAGCATATTATCAATGTGAAATTGACAGGCTGATGGTGCGCCATGGCCGAGTGGTTTTCCCAATGGAGGATGCTGTCTTCACCAAAGTGTGGCAAACATACCGTGGAAGTCAGATTCTCAGCAAGGGTTTGCTTGAGGAAGCCCAGGTCATGAGCTCCAAGGACTTTGTCCAGATCGAGGACTGTTCTGAGGAAGCCCTTCCAGCCACAACAAGTTTGACTCATGTGGCGAATGCAGCTGAAAAGAGCGTTCAGTTGGGGCCTGACGCAATGCATTCCCTCCTGCGTGGAACAGTCGGAGCTCTGGGAGGGAAACCTACTGTGCTGGTGGTTGACTTGTTTCCCCATACCGGGGACCTCTGCAAAGCTGTGGTCAGGGAAAAGTTCAAACCATCCATGGCAATGAACCTTGTTTATTTGGCTTTCCATGAGTCAGAAATTGAGGCAGGGCCAACTTCAAAAAAAGCCAACAATCACTAACGGATCATGGAGCTTTGAGTTACTTTTAAGAATCTTCACTGTTATTCACCCTTCAGGCTGACTGGGCCAAGCAGCACCAGTCGCAGTGCGTCTTTGAGAGCATCCTCGCAGACGAGTTCAAACCATTGATTCCTTTGCCAGAGAAATCTGATACGATGGTGCCAGGCCCTCCCCAACCAAACCTGAGTTTGCTGGCTTGGGGAACTGGCAAGGCAAAAGAATCCTTGCGCACACCAGAGAAGCTTCTCAAGACGTGGCATGACCACAGTGTCCATGGGGCCGAATTCCGGGAGTTCCTGGAGAAAGCCAGACAGGACTACTCCTTGGATGTGAAGATTTCTTCCAATGGAGACGAGCCAGCGCAGGAACCACCGCTCAAAAAGCAAAGGGTGACAGGGGCCGGAAATGGAACCCTCAACAAGTCGACTTTCGAGCTGAAGGTGGTCGAGGAAGTTCCTGCGGCGCTTTGCTGGCAGGCCAAGGTGACCGGAAGCCCCAAGATCAACCTCATTGTGACGGTTGGTCATGGGGTGTTTGCTCGCAATTCCTCTTCTGATGTTGTGGTGGTCAAAGCTGGCACCACGCTGGCTGGCTACTACAAAGGCCGCTTTTGGATGCCTGATGGCAAGGGTGGTGAGGATCAAACACCACAGGACACTTGTGATGTGCCATTCAAGCTCCAAAGTGATCAAGACAAGGTGATGATGAACGGCAAGTTTTCATCTCTTTTTGAAATCATCATGGCGAAGCGGGAATTGACGCCTGCAGATGCCACAGTCTCCTATCATGAGCTTCAAGATGCGCCTACTGCGACCAGTGCTTCTGCTTTTGCTTTGAAGCCCAAGGGGTCGTCAGCACTGTATTTCAAAGTGCAAGACTTTCCTGCAAGATCAGAAGTCAAAACTGAAGCTGACGATGAGCAGAAGCTGATGATCCCAGCAGCCCATTTGGCTGGTGCAGTCCCAGTTTCTGTGTGGGAGAAATGTCAGGCTGCCCGCTTGATTTGGGCCGTGAAATGGCCGGCAGTGGCCTCCAAGGGCCTCCAACCGATCAGGCCGATGCTGGTGGCTCTGTATGACCTGAAGATTGAGGGCAACCAAATTGTGGAGTTGGTACCGCCTTCATGAACTGATTGCTCTTTTGGCTTGGGGGGAAGATTCAGGACGCTAGCTTCGCAGTGGCGTTACACAAGTCACTGCCTTGGCTGCAGAATCATGTGACGGGATCAGTGTGAGACCATGCTGTGAAAGGAAAACTTTATGCATTGTGGCCTTTGTTGCAAAGGAGATTTGATGTAATGCATTGTGGCATCACCTTTGTTGCAAGAGTGTTTTGATTTTGGCCTTGCGCCGGTGCAGGTGCAGCGCAATCATCTCGCAGGGAACCTGGGTAATTGTGGTGCTGAGACAGTGCCGCCTCATCTTTTGACAATGTGGTGCTGAGATAGTGCCATGTCATTTCAATTATGACTTGATAATGTGACACAATGTGGTGTTGAGATTGATGTTGTTTGACACTGTGGTGCTGAGACAGTGCCATTCTTTGCGGCCAATGTATTGCTGTGATGGTGTAGACCATTCAGGCCACCCGCTGCTCTTGCGCTCCCGCTGGGGCAACACTGGCCAGCTACTCAGATCAAGTCCGATCAACGCAGGTCATGTTGTGCGGATGCTGCAATATGTTGCAACAAGCATGGCTTTCCATGGAGAAATCTGGGCAAGTTTTTCAAGGCTCAAGGCGTGCAAGGAGGACATCACTTTTGGGGGCAATGCTAGATCTATTGTAACCACTACAGCAAGGCAGTCAATATGCTTTTCTGATCAAGTATAGCCGGCACTGCAACAAAAAACTGTCTGGGAAGACAGTTGCTGTTACATTCACAGTACCACTGACACTGTTTGTCTCCTTCAAAGGATCTAGATCACTGTTTGTCTCCTTCACGCCATGGATCATGCGAGCAAGCAGCAAACTCAAGGCCTGGAAGCTACTAGGCAGTTCTTGAATTCAAATCACAAACTTGGATCACTCTGTGGTGCTGAGAGAGTACCGAAGCCATTCTTCCAATAACTAGTCCAATTTTTTCTCCATCCTTCATATTGGAGTGTTCCTTTTCTGGCAGGTGGAAATGCCTGGATGTCAAGACCTTCAGGCCGGGCCAACAGCAAAGGCATATCTGTTCAAGTAAAATGAGTTTGGCATTAGCTTTCACATATCTGATGATTTTTTGATGGCATTGACAAGATGGGAAAAACCTTGCTGGCAGGTCAACTGAACCAATCAAGTGCTTCTGGTTCCGGTGGAGGCTGCGGATGGAAATGTTGCGTTGTGGGCCGAGTAGGTTCCAGTGTATTGGCCGAACTGCATAATACAGTCTCTTGAAGCGTTTTTTGTTCTTTTCATTGCTGATCATTGATCATTGCTGTGTGGTGCTGAGCAAGTGCCATTGAAGTCTTGAGCATTTAAATTTGTCCAGTATTGGATTTGTCAGGTCAGCCTTCAGGATCCCAGCCCTCGACATGGCGCCAGGACTGGGAAGAACAAATGGATCGCTGGGCGCATGCTGCGCAGCAGACACCTGGGAAAGGCGGCCGCCACCGCCACAATTTCAGCCAGATGCGGCGGGAGTTCGCGTTCTTCCTGGAGAAGCGGGAGTCGGAGTTGCGGGCCGTAGCTGCAGCAGAGCGGTCCGCGTTGGAAACAAGGCTGACAGCCGAGCGGTCCGCGTTGGAAACAAGGCTGACAGCCGAGCGGTCCGCGTTGGAAACAAAGCTGGCAGCCAGGCGCGCGGAAGTTGCAAGGCTTCAGGTGGAGAACAATGGCTTCCAGGCTGTGTTCGCGAAGAACCAGGAGGTGATTGAAGCCAAAGAGAATCAGATCCAGAGGGGCTACGATCAGAAAGCAACGCTGGAGCAGCGCATCGAGAAGCTGGAAAAGGAGAAGGCGGAAATGGTGGAGCTCTACAACCGCCGGCTGGCGTCCGAGAAGGATCGCCTGAGTGATCAACTGGTGACCAAGTCGAGGGAGGCCAACGACCTCAGCCTGCAGGTCGACGCGCTGCAGCGGAAGGTCACAGCGCTGGAGAAGCAGCAGGCCTGGACGCCGCTCCCGGCAGAGGTGAGCGAGGCAGCGGCTCAGGGCCGGAAGGAGGCGAAGAAGAGGACCCTGGAGGCCATGGCTCAGGCCAAGGAGGACAAGAAGGCCGAGAAGAAAGTGAAAAAGGACAAACGAGATCGATGAAGATGAAGGCGGGAAGTGTGCTGCCATATGCTGCCATCATGTTGTGTATTGAAACTTACTCAATATTTTTTGGGGTGTTGCGCTGTGGAAACTTTACAGTGTTTGCCCTTGGCAAAGCTTGCATGGTGGTGCTGAGCAAGTGCCAGATTGCTGTGGTGCTGAGGAAGTGCCAGCTGTTAGAAATTTGTTGCTTGCTCAATTTGACTGTTTCGTCCCCATGGCCCGTGAGGATTTGCATCATCCATGAGCTGGCGGGACATGGTACAGGAACCCACATGTCGGTTCAACCTTGGAAGCACCTGAGTCTCAACGCCAAGATTCATCTCTTGTCAACATGGCCATCCAACCACTCGGGTAAACTCAGGAATTGACATCACTTCAAATGTCGACTGAAATGATGTGCGTTTCAACTTTTCAACTGAGCTTGTTCAAGGTGGGAGATGAATCTGGTTTTAAGATGTGCATTGTATTGAGTTGTTATGTTGACAACCCAGGGAGCAATAGGATTTCAATGCATTGATTTCAACTATGGCTGTTGCTGTTGCTGTTGGACGGAGACTCGGTGCGGTGTTTCAAGACAACTCGCCTGACAGGGCTTGAGGAAAAATTAGGTCGACAGAGTGGCGATTTCTTGGCATGTTGAGTTTTGTGTGGGATGGGGTCATTCTGTGAGATGTTGGGGCAGTGCTCAAATTTGGTCACTGAGGCTTGGCCATTCACCTTGGGTTTGGGCAGGCTCATACGTTGCTTTGATGTTCATTTGTTGTTGTCTGATTGACTAAGTGGCGTATTCGACCATTCGTCAGGCAAAGCAATCATTGATGCGGTTTTGGTTCAGCTAGTTTGGTTTTGTTGTTGCTGCCCAGGACCGGACTTCGTGGTTTCACTGTGGTGCAGATCGGCCACAATCATTTCTCAGGTCTGTGGTGCTGAGAGAGTGCCGTTGTGTCAGTGGTGGTGAAAGAGTGTCATCATGTCTGTGG
>CAXAMN010004703.1:253332-265483 GCA_963970005.1 Durusdinium trenchii
CCATGAACAGTGGAAATATGTTCGTTGGGCACTGGCTCAGCGCCACACATATTCGGGATTGCTCAGGTGATGTGATTTGTGTCTGTTATTCAGCACCACACATGGAAGCACGTTTTGTTAAAACATCATCACGTCTGAAAAGTACTATAAACAAACCACGTGCTTTCTCATATGTGATAGCTCAGCGCCACCATTAGTTCAAACAATTCAAAACGGCTTAAAGCGGGCATACGCACAACTATTCAAATAAAATAGTTTTGAGGCCTTGTTGGTCCAAAAAGTAGATTGAACATGAAATTGATGAAATATCTGGCACTTACTCAGCGCCACTATCAAGTCCAGCTAGGTTTTTATACGGCCAAGCCAAAATTTTAGTGACATGTTGCACTTTGCAAAGTGTATCAAAATTTAATCTATTTCAACTTCTTAATTGAATGAAATATCACAGCCGCAAGACATCTTGCAGCTTAACCGTGTCTTTAAGCTATTTAAAGTTTGTTGAATTATTGAATGAACCAAGCCACAAGGCACCAGCGTGGTTGGAGCAACAAACAACAACACAACAAAAAAGCGCAACTGTGCAGACAAAAAGCGCTTTTCCAGAGGCAGAGTCTTTATGGACTCCACCAGGATTACGCGCGCCAGATGTGCTTGTTCGCTGACGCCGCACAGAACAAGGGGCTGCTTGCCGTAACCGGAATACCGCTTACACGAGCCACAACCCGCTTCGACGGATTCCATGCAGAAGATAGCGACAGTAACCGGACGGCTTACTATCGCTACTTCGTCGCCATGGCAAGACTCACGTACCAAATGTGGCGACTGAAAGATTGTGAAGCGCTGCGGAAGCAAGCTCGCCTGCCACCTGTCATGACTCCGAAGGAGGAGAAAGCCCGTGCGGAAGCCGAGGCCCGAGATAGATATCGTGCGTCCTACGTGTTTCTCGAGCCGCATGACCGATTCCCTGAGAACAAGATCATGATCGAACCCAACCTTTGCAAGACATGCGTGTACGCTGATGGTCACGAAGTGGCACTGTTGGACGAGATCACTGGCGAGCACTTGAAGGCCACCCCAGAGGAGCTGGAGCGGGCCGGAATCATTGTGCCCCAGGGAACTGGTGAGCCGACAGTTGACATTGCCTCGTCACCTGAAGTGGACTCAAGCGCCAACGACCCTGTGGAGGATGACTTCGTTCCGGACTATGACCCTGATGACGAACCTCATCCAACTCAGAAAACAACGCTTCTTGCTGAGCCAATTGATTCATGCCCTGACGAGAAGCTCATGAGCGTGAACGCTGGCAAGAAGGGCGCTTGGGGTCACATATCAAGCGTAGAGATTGAAGAGTCAGACCTTCGTGTCAGATCAGACATCGACCAACCTCCCGAGACTGTCGATGAGATCATTGAGATCGTGGGCGACCACTACAAGGCTGCTCTCGCCGAAGGTTTCCAAGACCCGCAGGAAGACGCTCTTGAATCCGATGATGAAGAGATTGTTTTCAATCAGCAAATCGTCGGAGGTTCAAGCGCGCTGGAAAGCGTTGCCGATAAAATGAAGTTCAACAAGATCTACGCAGCCCAATACCTCGAAGGGGGCGCATTGCATCTTTCAAGGAACCCGCATGGAGCAATCTCCATGTCGAGCAACGCCCTGCGCCATTACACCGAGGCGGTCACAGGCAGAAGTATCCCTCTACACTTCATCGACGATGACGGAGACGATGATGAACTCCCGCCACCGCCGCCTCCGGCGGAACCTTGCCCGTACAAACGAGACAAGGACGGAGTTCACCGTCCGGTCGCAGAGGAACTGCCTGCCCTCAAGAGAAAGACTGCCGCTGATCTCGGTGCAGCTCCTAAGGCGAAGGCAGCGCCAGACAGCCTCAAGAAGCTCCGAACTGGTGACAAAGTCGTGAATGTCGACATGTCCAGCTCGGCGGAAGCCGGAGCCCAGAAGGGCTCATCAGAGGTGGTCGACGTTGAAATGGAAGAAACGGCAGGGGCATCATCATCTTCTGCCAATCCTCCCAAGGCGAAGAACACGCCAAAGCCATCATCCGTGCCCAAAGCCGCAGCATCGAGTTCTGCGGCCCCCGGAAGGGATGCGCCCAAATTGGTTCCAGCAGGAGGAACTCCGATCCGCACAACAATGCCGGCAAACCAAGTGCCCGGTGCCGCGGTGATCGGATGGTATGACCAGGAGCAGTTCTTTGTTTCAAAGCGTGTCTCCGGCCTGCTGCGAGGGCATAACCATGCCAATCGACGTGATCGCATTCCGCTTCCGGAATTCCAAGATGGAGCATGGATGGATTTTGCATGGGTGTTCTCATTCATCAAGAGGAGGTACTCTCGCTCCCTCACTGTGTCGGACTTGATTGACATCGTGACGTCGAACCATAGGTTTATGCTCGATGTGCAGCTTGCCCGCGAGGGGGAACTCTTCGCTGATAAGTATCTCTTCCTGCCGGTGCGAATCAAGGCAATCCAATCCCACAACGACTGGGTCCTGGAGAACATCAACATGGCATGGCCTGAGGTCGACAGAATCATCTGTCTTGACCCGTCGTTCACGGTCGAACGTCTGCTGCGAAGGGAGCATCCTACGCTTCCAGTACGACTTGACTTGCACCTCAAGGACATTCACCCCAAGATCTTGTACCACTACACACACATCGCCTTCTTGGATGATGTGATCCGATGTGGCATTTGTCCGGGGGGGCTCAGGACTAGCAAGGCTCATTCGTACTTCTCGGCTTTCGATCCGTGGAGCATTCAGAAGACGAGTCAAGCAGGAATGGCCTCGACCAGACCAGTTGCGATTGCAGTTGATGTTGAGATGGCGGTGGCATATGGAATCAGATTCGCCGTCACTCAAAGCCAGGCCGTTGTGACCACCGATTGGGTTCCGAACCAATTCCTCATCTATGCGTATGATGTGTCAGCGAAGTGCTTCATCTATGCGAACCACGATTATGCCAAGGAGAGAGCCTCGTTCAATCAGGACGTCCGAGACATTGTCGTGCGTCGCCGGGAACGGCTTGACCGTGGTGATGAAGCAGACGACAACGCAAGAAGGCAGTCATTGCTGGCAAGGTCAAGGTGGGACCTGTTCGGAAAATATGAGAAATGGGTGCATGGAGCCTGGGTGGAAAATGCCTTCATCCTCGAAAGATACAACCGTGAATTCTGTAAGGATCAGCTCGAGCATGCAGATGCCAATATCGGAACGTATTCAACTCCGTATATGGCGATTGCATGGCAGCCGGAAGGCGATGCCCCCAACAACTCGGCATGGCCTCTCTCGCTGGGATCAGTTGATTGGGCGCATTGGACCCCTGAGATGGAGATGCGCTATGATCCTCGGGGAAACGAAAAGTTCTTCACTTCACGATGGATCACCGTTCGACAGCACGATGTCGAACCACAGCACTGCATGGACTGCGATTCCGACTCCCCATTCGGATGTTTGTCGTGCTTGAACTGTGGACGACTTGCTCGTGTGGCAACGGATATGAGGAAGGCATCGCTGCTTGTCCGTCTCGAAAACTTGGCCGCCAGCTTCGGTTTCGACTTGTCATTAGACATGTTCCCGGATGACGATATTCGTGCCCGGGGGGACCGTGGGCTAAGGAATCCTGCCGGTGGTAGAGTCAGGACTGGACAATCTGCCATTGCGACGATCCGAGCACACGCCAAGTCGCACATGGACAAAGCGCCCAAATTGGAATTTGGCTCGCTCACAGAGCGGTTGTGCTTAGACCCATTCTACGCGTTCAACTGCGCGGCGCAGGACATGTCCCCTGACTGTTTGAAGTTTTTGCAACGACTCAGCTCAGCGGTATTGCCCATTCCAACGCGCACCGCCCAACAAATTCAAGAAGGGGTAGGCGTCAATGTGAAAGCGAAGATCTTGATGATCCCAGACACATCCCAGCGAGAAGTCGATGTGTCGAACGAGGTCTTCGTCTTCTGGAAGAACAAGATCCTACGCCCTGGTGTCTTTGTCGGACTGTACGCAATGGAGCACCACCGCTTTGAGGTACTGGGGTTCTCTGGTTCATTCCTCTCGGAAGAGAAGGACGTTGAGAAGCTGAAAACGGAGTTTGTTGGATGGCTGTCCTCCGACCTCCAAAGCATTCCGTCCTATGAGAACCTGGTGCGAGCAGACCCAAGGAACATCCATGTTCCGGAAAGAGAGGGTGTCGATCGAGTGAAAGGGAAAGGCAAGGGCACATGGCGTCACGGAGGCCGTCAAACCCGTGAGCATGCACCTTACCCAAGGAATCGGTGGGCCCGCGACTGGAGGGACCTCGATGATGACGTTGGTACCATCCCAGGTTGGCACTATGCAGATTGGACCTGGTACCAAGACAACTATGGAGCGGACTGGTGGGGTCGCGGCCGATAAACCTCACCTGTGCACGGCGGGAGCCGATGCCTTTTGACAGTTGTGCAGTCCTTTTCATCTAGTGCTTGTGGTAGCGCATTGTCTTTCTAGGTGTCGAAATGCTCTCAAAAGCCTTCCATAAGAATCCTTTAAGATAAAATCACTTGAAAATGATAAAACAAAATGGGTTTATTATTTTTAGAAAATTTTATTGTTTTTATAAAATTTATGTTTTTGATAAACAAAATTTATCATCAAATAATAAAACTTTTGTTTCCAAAATTACAAAATTCCATTTCCCAAAAAATAAAACAAAATTTATTATTGGAAACAAACGAATCTTGAGAGTGTATATAAGTTGTTGTTGTTGGTGGTGGTGGTGCAGGTGGTGGTGGTGTTGGAGGGTTCTGAGTGTTCTGAGAGTTACTCGAGTGGTTCAGGGTTCAATGATGCATGTGTACAGGTGCCTTATTGTGATCTGTGGCGCTGCCAATCCAATATTGAATGCAGCCAATCCAGTTTGAGTGTTTTCCTTCAGCTGAACACAATCGAACGATACCAAAGCTGCAGGGGAAGCAAAAGGGACCAACTTCATGGAATGGCTACTGTTTTGAGAGCTTTGCTTTGAGAGAGTTTTGAGGGAATTTGCTTGGAGAGTTTGGAGAGCTTCCACAGAGTCGGCAGGCTTGATGTTCAGTATAGGTTTGCTTGACCCAGACGCAGCAACTAGGGCTTCAAACTCGCAAGTTGGTTCGTCGCAGTATCTGGACCACATTGGCCCAACAGTGGTTGATTGAAAGCGTTGAGCGGTTTAGAGAGACCAAAGCACGACACAATCCAAAGATTTCAAGAACCAGAAACCCTTGAACGCGTTGAGCACCACCTTTTGATTTAGAGAGACGCGAAGAAAACGTCTCCGTATGCCATGGCTTTGAAAACCAAGCGCTCACGGTTGTCAGCTGATGGGAATGTTTCCATGGTCAACCTTCAAGAAGCATTAGAAAAGGGCATGGCAGAGACAGGAAGGAACCTACACCATATG
This sequence comes from Durusdinium trenchii, assembly GCA_963970005.1. Classification (NCBI taxonomy): domain Eukaryota; class Dinophyceae; order Suessiales; family Symbiodiniaceae; genus Durusdinium; species Durusdinium trenchii. The sequence continues at coordinate 258,767 of CAXAMN010004703.1, forward strand.
CTTCAGATGGCCAGAGAAGGGCAATGCAACTGGACCAGCACGCCGAAGACCGCGTTGGGAATACTTTCCAAGTACACTGCTGTGTTCCAGGAATTGCTGATCCTGTGCCCTAACACTGCGGTAAACAAGACCAAGATTGCGCAGGCAATCTATCAGTGCCATATAGATGGCGGTGAGGTGAGCAAGTTAGCCACCTTCAGCAAGGATGATGCTGACAAGGTTGGCGAGGTGATTCGGATTACCCTGAGCAAACTTCGCAAATGCAGCGCTGATGAGAAACAGCCACTAACTAAGATCGAGTGTTCTTCAGAGATTTGAGATGTTTACATGTGCCTGAGAGTTTTGACATCGAGTTACGAGGGTTTTGACACCGAGTTTCTTGAGAGTTTAGTTTTTGGTTGCCTTCAGAGTTTCTTGAGAGTTTAGTTTTTGGTTGCTTTGAGAGTTTCTTGAGAGTTTAGTTTTTGGTTGCTTTGAGAGTCTTCGAGGTCTCTTTGTGAGGAGAATTTGGAAACTAAGGTTCCAACGTACTTGCAGCATGGCCACTCAGCACGAAATCCAGATGCTCAGATCTTTGCTGGGAAGTGTTCATTACAATGAGAGCCAGGCCTATCCTTTGCATGTGACCCCCACCTGTGCTCCTTTGTTTTGTGCCCTGTATGCACCATGAATAGTGTGCCATTTTGGCATGGAGGAGGATGTTTGGAAGTCGCCTGATGATGATCTTCCCGACTTCAGCGCACTCACCACATCCACTGCCTTTTGATTGATATTATCGGCGCAGAAGTTCTGAGAGTTCAGTTAAATGAAAGTTTGAGGATGCTGAAAAACTTGAGGCAAGAAGTTCCAAAGATCCTGAAGTGTTACCTCTTGCGGTTGCTTTGTTGCATAATGTTGAGTTATAGTCGCCCGAGATTTCGTAGATGAGTTATTGCAACCCGAGATTGTTGAGTTATTGTGACCCAATTTGTCACCAAGCCAGGAACCTGATGAGTCGGGGTTGAGGAAGGAAGGAGAATCCATATCCGCAGAAGATCAGAAACTGTTGGACGAGGTGCTCAAGTATTGAAAGTTTGAGGGTTCCGAGTGGAGAGTTTTGCGAGTTTTGAGAGTTTGAGAGTCGAGATTGAGAGTTATTTGAGGGGCTGAGCTGGCTCATGAAAAGGATGAGGAAGTGCGAAGGTAAGTGGGCCTTCAGGTTCAGTCAACTTCAGTTCTGAGAGGTACTTGGCAAGAAGAAAGAAGATAATTTTGTCGTGGAGGCAGCCGAATACGTACGTATGCTTATATAGCTTAAACACCAATATTCTTGCAAGTGCAAGCTTTAAGGTATCCAGCAGCAGCCAAGAACAGGACGAGGAGGCACCTCCGTGCAAACGCCCGGCAGCTCGCACCAGCGCCAAACGCCCGGCAGCTCGCACCAGCACCGACCCGGACAAGGAACCTCCACGTAAACGCCCGGCAGCTGCTCGCAAGAGAGCAAAGAATCCTCAGAAGAAGTGGAAGAAGATGTTTTATAATCTTACGGAGAAAGCGGCGCTTCGCAACAACTTTAGCCATGGTCGTCAGATCATGCAGTTTGGCCAAAAGGGCATGAGCAAGGAGCTGGCGTATGGCATCTTGGACGAATGCATCGGACACCTGGAGACAGGGACACTGACTGAAGAGCAGGCCAAGGAGTGGTGCGAGAACAAGTTGAAAGATGTTGACTAGCCTGTTGGTGGAAGAAAAAATTTCCCACTGACAGCTCTTGAGGGAGTCTTTGAGTTCACTGAGAGTTTCAATTTGCTGAGAGTTCTGGAGAGTTATGAGTTTTGAGAGTTTAAAGATTTTCTTCAGAGTTTCTGAGAGCTGAGTTTGCGAGGTTTGCAATCCAATTGAGGCTTGCGCAAAATCGTGATATGCTTATCGATCTCTAAATCTATATAGCTTTTGGCGCAAACACGCTTTCTTTGACAGTTTTCCCGAAGAACTCGATCGCTGTGATTTGTTCGTGCCATGTCCTCCAGCAGCGACAATTCGGAAACACCTTCAGAGTATGAACAGAGGATGTCATCCATGCCGATGGGCGGTATGATGCTCCGGCTCGGTGGTGACGGTTCCATGCAAGTGGATCCAGCGCCGGGCTACGCTCCGGACATGGAGACAGGTGGTATGATGTTGGCTGCGGTCATGCAGCTTTTGGCACGAAAGGATGCAGAGCGCAAGGCGAGTTAATTCTTAGAGTTAGTTTTTGCATATTATTGATTTGGAATTTCTATGCATTTCTGAGAGCTAGCTTCTGAGAGAGCAAGGCGGCAAACCAAGAGGATGGCCAAGGCAACGAGGATGCATCGTCCAGCCACGCCAATGCTGCCAATAGTGCGGCCGACGCTTCCAGTTCTGCCAACGCTGTCAATGAGCCAGCTGCGAATGAGCCAGCCTCAAAGACCAAGAAGAAGAAAAACAAAAAGAACAAGGCCAAGGGCAAGGCAAGACCTTCAAAGAGCAGCTGAGTGAGAGCTCTCGGAGAACCTCCTTTGTTAGGAGCTTGAAAGATTCTGTCAGTTTTTGAATCGGTTTTTGAAGCGAAAAATGGATGCGCTAATCGAGCTTGGAGAGTATTTTTGGTTTCTACCTATAGTCATGGTTGTTTGTTTGATCTCTCCGTATTTTGAGAGCTTTGAGAGTTTAGAGAGAATTTGCTTGGACAGTTTTCTGGAAAGCTTCGAGAGAGTTTTGAGAGTTTGACTTAGAGAAGACAGGTGTGCCGTGACCGACCATTATATGTTCATCCGTCACAACCGATATTGTACTTGGCCCAAGAAGCAGGACGAGGAAAGCTCATGCGTTTCACTTGAATGCGTTCACAATCTCGGGAATAGTTAGAATATCTGAGTCTCAGTGCGAGCTATTGCGCATTTCACAATTTCACATGTATATCTGTAGAAATACTTCCCACTCTCGGGAATAACATTTGAAGTGTTCACAATATCTGACTCTCAGTGCGACCTATTGGGCATTTCACAACTTCACATGGGAAGCAAATATATATACCTCCCAGCAAATCCCTGCGACACATATTGCACATATGTCACAATTGTACATGTGACAGTGCGACACATATTGCGCATATGTCACATACATCTCCTATTTGAGAGATCCGTGTAAGAGCCATGGTGTTGTGGTACTTCACCAACGTACCATTCCACTTCACAGAATTAGCTTTGCAAAGGTGGGAGCTTTGAGAGTTTTGATGAGAACTCTGTGTTTGCTTGAGAGCTTTAATGAGAGCTGCTACAGGTTGCTCGGTGTCGGATTTGTCAGATGTCATCGCTGCACCCTTGGATGTGAGAGTTGTGAGAGTTTTGAGAGGTGTTCATTTTGACAGTTGTGCTAGTTGTGAGAGTTGTGAGAGTTCTGAATATGTCAATTGCAGCATTTCTGTAGATATTGGTATGCCATTTCGTTGATAGATTCTGGTGATAGAGTCTTGGTGAGAGGCCGAAATTCTGCGTGCAGCTTGCGCGGAGAGATGGCGATATCTGTGGAGCTTGGTGGCCGGCACCCTTCTGAGGTGGTGCAGCTGCTTGAGCCACATGCCCCCACAGTGCGGTATCGTGCGCACAATTCCGGTGGACAAGCAGCTGCACCACCTCCTGCTGTGCCAATGGCACCACCAGGCCTGTTCGAGAGACTTGAGAGTTTTGAGAGAGTTTTGAGAGACTTGAGAAAGTTGCACATGAGAGTTTTGAGAGATTGAGAAAGTTAGCTTTGCGCATGAGACTTTTGACAGAGTTGTGCATGAGATTTTTGGGATGCGTTTGAGGCCGTCCAAGCACTCGATTCCGAGACGGAGATCCAGCGTTTTCAGGTGGAGGGCTGTGGGCTGTGGAAGTATGTGTGTCAGGAGGGGTTGAATTTGTTGTTAGGTCATGGACCTGCGAATCCAGGAGATTTTTTTCTTTAATTGATATTGTTTGAGAGAGTCTGAGTTGAGGATCCGTTCCGCCTGTCTCAAAAAATGTTCAGAGTCGAGGTTCCATGGCTATACTGCTTTGAGAGTTTTCGAGAGTCCTGGGTTTGGAGGGAAAGTGTTTGGAGGGTATGAGAGTTTATGAGAGTGCTGGGGAGTTGCGAGCGTTCGCATCCTGAATGGGTCCTATAACTCAATTCCCTCTGCGACAAGTTGAACTCTCTCGATCTCCAGTTTGGCGTCCTATAGGTCAAGCAATCTGATGTTTCGATTCTTTGGCCTCACGAGATGTTCGCAAGCAACACTATACATGCATTCTAGAGATCGACGCATGGGCCAACTACATAAATTCGGATGCGGATCCTGGGAGCTAGGCGATTCCAGGTATGTTTGGAGAGTATGGGACTTAAGGAGAGTTCTCGAGAGTTGCCCGTGTTCGCCCCCTGATCGAGCACGTACAGGCACCAGCTGGGCACCACCTGGGGCAGGGCCGAAACGTTCAGGCGTTGAGAGAGTTTTGAAGAGAGGAGAGATTGTGAGAGTTCATGTAGTTCAGGGGTCCACATATATTCTTCAGGAGTCCACATATATTCTTCAGGAGTGCGTCCACGACCCAGCTCTACTCAGCTGAACTTAGCAGGAGCAGTGGGTACGGCTGCTTCAGAAGAAGGTGTAGTGTTTGAAGGTGTTTTGTTTGAAATTTGTTTCTTTTTCGTTTGATATAAATCGAGGAGCTGTCACAGAGTCGCCATCGATAACCTTCTCCTCAAGCCATCGAGGAACGTGACACGTGAAACGAGTCTTGAGATTTAAAGGGCATGAAATGACTCTTGAGAGTTTTGGGGAGTCTTGGGAAGCGCGATAGTTGTGGGGCTGAGGCCCAAAGGCACCACTTGTCCTGACTTCTTTGATTCCTCGAGGACATCCAGAATAAGTTTTCATGCGGATAGATACTATTTCACGGCTAAGAAAATGTTGGGATGTGAAAGTATACTGAACTGTAGGAACCGTGGCCGCCCGTGATGCTCGTAAACGCCCCCCTCCAGAGCCTGAAGGACTTGAAAGGGTCTGAAAGTTTTGAGAATTCTGAGAGTTGTTTTCTCTTCAGACTTTGTTCGGACTTGAGAGTGGCCAGGCCCACCACCGAAGAAGCCAAAAGGCCACGATGAAGGGACTGAGGGTTTGGAGAGTTACAGCCTACGGAAACTTTTCTTCTGACTTTGTTCCGACTTCAGAGTGGCCAGGCCCGCCGCAAAAGAAACCAAAAGGCGAGAAGCCTAAAGGCCACGATGAAGGGACTGAGGGTTTGGAGAGTTACAGCCTACGCAAACTTTTCCTCTGACTTTCTTCCGACTTCAGAGTGGCCAGGCCCACCACAAAAGCAGCCAAAAGGCCACGATAAAGGGACTGAGGGTTTGGAGAGTTGCAGCGTTGTGAGAGTTCTGAGAGTTGTTTGACTACGCAAACTTTTCTTCAGTTGAGAGTTTTCAGAGTTTGGACTTTTGCCAGACTTCAGAATGGCCAGGAAAGCCACCCTTGGCGGAGCCAGTGCCAGGATTGACCACTTTACACTTTTCAGGAGCAATTGCGCGGTTCTCAACTGTCAGTTTTGCAGGATCCATGGGTGACAAAGAAGAGCAAACAGCAGGACATCCGCTGTCCAAGAGTTGCGGAGAGTTTTGAGAGTTTTTTTTGAGAGCTCATATGCATACAAATATATGTTCCTGCAGGCGAGCTTGGGAGTCCGTGGAAATTCCTGTCGGGCCCGCTGTACGAGAGATACATTGGAGGCCTTGAGATATCAAGACTAGTGAAACGATGCCAGTTCTTGAATGTGTCCTGAAAATGTTGTGATGCTGGTGTGATTCAGATCCAAAGCCGGCTAAGCAACAGGGTGGAGAGCTTGGTGTTTGAAAAGTTCAGAGTGTATAGAGAGTTTTGAGAGCTGCACTACCTGGCATACTGACAATCTATTTTGAATGTGTTTGGTACTAAGATGTCGCTACACATGATGAAGCTCCAGGCCTGTCTAAATCAAGAACAAAAACAAAGCTAAGAGTTTTGAGAGTTTTGAGAGTTGAGAGTTGTTGAGAGTTTTGACAGTTGAGACTTACAATTTCAGTTGAAACAATAGTTTTGAGAGTGTTGTCCGCGAAGGTGATGGACCAAGGAAGCAGGAAGGGAAGGAGGAAGCGAAGCAGGAGGAAAGCAGTGGACTCAGAGTACATAGAGAGTTTTGAGAGCTTTGAGAGTTTTCCAACGAGCGCATGTTTGAGATTTTTGACAGTTGAACGATGCCAGTTATGTTGAAGCTTTGATTGGAGTTTTGGGAAGTGCGATAGTTGTGGGGCTGAGGCTCCAAGGCAGCAGTCCTCAATCCTGTGACCCCTCTGACTCCTCAAGGACATCCAGAAAGATTTTTCGTGTGGATAGATGCTAATCCAACGAGCGCATGTTTGAGAGTTTTGAGGTCAGTTATATTGAATTTCTTAGAGTTCTTGAATGTTTTCAGAAAATGGTATGATGCTGGCACTACAGGCCAAGAAGGTGGCGGAGCGTCGATGCCGGAAGGCATGTTTGAGAGAGTTGAGAGTTGTTGAGAGTTTTGAGAGTTGAACAATGTCAGGTAGATTGATTTTCTTAGAGTTCTTGAATGTTTTCAGAAAATGGTATGATGCTGGCACTACAGGCCACGAACGTTGCGGAGCATCGATCCCGGAAAGCAGTGGACTCAGAGTACATAGAGAGTTGAACGATGTTTG
>CAXAMN010004703.1:266527-355581 GCA_963970005.1 Durusdinium trenchii
AGTTTTGATATGAAACTTCAATGCATTGAACTTTTACATTGAAGTTTGGATATGAAAGTTCAATGCATTGAACTTTTCACATTGAAGTTTTGTTATGAAACTTCAATGCATTGAACTTTTGACATTGACGTTTTGATATGAAACTTCAATGCTTTGAACTTTTGACATTGAAGTTTTGATATGAAACTTTAAATAAAAACGGGCAGCGTCTAGTTACAGAAAGAATTGTATAAATAGATTAAGAGGAACTCACCCTAAACCCTAAACTTTAGATAACAAAATGGGCAGCGTTTAGTTACATAAAGAGTTGAAGAGGAACCCACCCTAAACCCTAAACCCTAAACCCTAAACTTTAGATTAAAAAACGGGCAGCGTTTAGTTACATAAAGAATTACATTAATATATTAAGAGGAACTCACCCTAAACCCTAAACTTTAGATAACAAAATGGGCAGCATTTAGTTACATAAAGAGTTGAAGAGGAACCCACCCTAAACCCTAAACTCAAGGAACCCACCCTAAACCCTAAACTTTAGATAAAAAAACGGGCAGCATTTAGTTACATAAAGAGCTGAATAGGAACCCACCCTAAACACTAAACTCAAGGAACCCACCCTAAACCCTAAACTTTAGAAAAAAACGGGCAGCGTTTAGTTACATAAAGAATTACATTAATATATTAAGAGGAACCCACCCTAAACCCTAAACTTTAGATAACAAAATGGGCAGCATTTAGTTACATAAAGAGTTGAAGAGGAACCCACCCTAAACCCTAAACTTTAGATAAAAAAATGGGCAGCGTTTAGTTGCATAAAGAATTACATTAATATATTAAGAGGAACTCACCCTAAACCCTAAACTTTAGATAACAAATGGGCAGCATTTAGTTACATAAAGAGTTGAAGAGGAACCCACCCTAAACCCTAAACTCAAGGAACCCGCCCTAAACCCTAAAATAAAAAGGGGAGCATTTAGTTAAATATATAATTACACAAAGAATTTGAGATACAAAAACAGACAAACCCACCTTAAAGCCTAAACTCTTTTAAACACGGGCAGTGTTTTGTTTCATAAGGAATGAATTTTAACCCTCAGACCAAAGCAGACCAAAGAATTTGACAAAACGAAAGACAAGAGCAGGATCGAAGAAAGACAAGAGTCGTGATGGGTTTGAAAGTGTTGTCTCGACAGTTTCTGATATTTCTCCAGAGTCTTGACAGTCTTGAAAGTTCTTTGAGAGTCTTGAGAGTTTTGAGAGTTTTTCCATATTTGATATATGAGTGGAACTCGCGAATCGCGTCGAAATACTACCTGAAAAGCATTGCTAGCATTCTGGTTCAAACCAAAGTTGTTGGCCCTGTCTGGGCAATAGATTGTTGGCACTTGATGTCGGCGCTCGACGATGCTAGTGCCCCTGAAAAGCCCACGCCAGAGACAGAGGACAAAGATCAAGAGACACAGCTAGAGGCAGAGGAAGTTGAGCAAGAGGACGAGAATCTTCAGGAACAAGCGACAGAAGAGCGACAGACAGAGAATCCAGAAGAGCAGGGCGAAGCACCAAAACAGAAACCCAAAGGCAAAGCCCAAGCAAAAACAAAGGCAAAGGCAAAAGAAAAGGCTGCCCCAAAGCCCAAAGCCAAGGCAAAGGGAAAGGCAGCCGCCCAGAAAGCAAAACCAAAAGCCAAAGCCAAAGGGAAATCCAAAGCCAAGAAAGGCCAGAAAGACCAGGAAGAAGAGGACGCGCGCGCAGAAGAAGCGAAATTGAAGGAAGTGAAGGAGGAACCAGCAAGTCAGACACCCAAAAGGAAAAGCAAAAAGAGGCCTGCTGCACCAGAGAACGATGGAGACGGCTCTGAGCCTGCTCAGGCCAAGGCCAGGGTCGAGCCAAAGAAGGAGACGAAGGAAGAGAAGAGCACAAAGGCTGAGAAGAGCAAGAAGGAGGAGAAGAGCGCAAAGGAGGATAAGAACACAAAGGACGACAAGAACAAGAAGGACGAGAAGAGCAAGAAAGACGAGTTTTGTGAGCGTTGCTTCGAGAGAGTTTGGAGAGCTTTACTTTGAGAGAGTTTTGAGGGAAATTGTTTGGAGATTTTGGAGAGCTTCGACAGACTCGGCAGGCTTGATGTTTAGTAGGTTTGATTGACCCACGCGCAGCAACTAGAGCACAAAGGACGATAAGAACACAAAGGAAGAGAAGAGCAAGAAAGACGAGAAGAGCAAGAAAGACGAGAAGAGCAAGAAGGAAGAGAAGAGCAAGAAGGAGGAGAAGAGCCCAAAGGATGATAAGAACACAAAGGAAGAGAAGAGCAAGAAGGAGGAGAAGAGCAAGAAGGATGAGAAGAGCAAGAAGGACGAGAAGAGCAATAAGGAAGAGAAGAGCAAGAAGGAAACTAAAGACAAGGATGATGATAAGAAGGATAAGAAAAAGAAGATCAACAGAGGGGAGTGGCTCAAGAGCGTCAAAGTTGAGAGTGACGAGGAAGAGGATGAGAAGAAGAAGAAAAACAAGAGCAGGAAGGAAAAGAAGAAAGGGTCCAAGTCCGAGTCTGACAAGTCAAAGAGTGATGGCGAGGCCTTTGTTAGCCTGCGTTGATTCATTTGTCATGGCAGCTGGACTCCTGACTTTGTAGGCAAGCGACAGCTCCAAGAGCGATGATGAGGACAGGCTGGAAAAGGGCAGGAACAAAGCTGCAGCGATGGCCTTTCGCCGATTGTTTCCTTCCCTGCCGGTGGCAGCACAGAATGAATGGAACAAGATTGAAAGCTCAAGCAGGCCGCAAACCACGCACGGCTGTAGTGTCCAGAATGTTTCAATGCGTATTTGAGAGTTTTGACAGTTTGAGAGGGGAGTCTTGAGAGTTTGGAGAGTTTGGCGAGATGTTTTTGCAGAGTTAACTAGTTAATTCTTAAAGTTATTTTTCATATTGTTGGTTTAGCATTTCTGAGAGCTTGTGAATTTGCATGCTGCTGTCCCGCCGATGCTGTTCACTGCGTTGCGTGACACTAAAACTATTTATGCGGTGATGGCAAGGCAGGAGGCGACTGAATGGCTCATGAAGAGGATGAAGAAGTGTAATGGTAAGTGGACCTTCACCCTTTCAGACGAAGGTTCAGTCAGCAAAGACAGGAAGAAGATTGACACAGAAAGGTTCAGTGCAGGACACCGCAGTGTACCAAGATTCATTGCGGTTCAGAAGGCTGGTGGGGAAGCTGGCCTAAAGCAAGCAATTGCTGCTGGCGAGATTGTTCCTGTCAAAGGCCACTCCGGCAAAACTCTCTACCGATGGGAAGAGGAGAGTTCCTCGAAAGGTGGACAGCTAGAGACAATGACGTCCCTGCACACAAGTGATGTTTGCGATGGGCTGGTGATGGATCAGCTTTGGGGAGCTTTGGATTTCGCTGTCTTCGCACCCGAGACGCCTTCTTTCTCCCAGCCTTCGAATCCCGGTCAACTGATGCTGCCTCCAATGAATCCTGGAGGAATGAGTTTCGGTGGTGCTGGATGTGGTGCTGGAATGATGGGTGGTTCTGGACTGATGGGTGGTTCTGGAATGATGGGTGGTTCTGGAATGATGGGTGGTGCTGGAATGATGGGTGGTGCTGGAAGTGGTGCTATGTCAACGGATGTAGTGCTGGAATTGCCGCCGCAATATTGGCAGAAACTCGACGAGGCCGGCTTGCGCAAATTGTATATTTGTCAGGCTTGCAGCTGGTGAGTCAGGTGAGACTTTTTTAAGTAAAAGTTTTGAGAGTTATATTATATTTGATTGTTTTCCGAGAGTTCTGAGAGTTTTAGGTTTTTATGGTTATAGCTGAGAGTTCTTATTGCTGAGAGTTTTCTTGAGAGTTTTGAGGATTTTGTGTTTTGATGGTTAGCTGAGAGTTCTCATTGCTGAGAGTTTCCGCTACGTATAGTTCTTCGACCATTTTGAGCAGCTCAACTCTGTGACAATTTGCATATTCTGAGAGTAGTCCACATTTGACAGGCGTTGACTGTGGCCCAGGGTAGCTTGGCCGAAGCGGCCGCTGTGATTCAGACATTGAGCGGTAGGGCGCCTGGCAGCAAGCTGGCGAATGATATGCTCCAAAAGTTGAACATGGCCTATGGAGCAGTCACTGAATCCGTGAGTGTTATGACGCAGATAAAGGTGACGAAGCGCGGTCCAGGCAACATGCCCCTGACACCGCCAAATGCGAAGCAAATGCTCCAGAAGCTGTTCGTGCAGTTGAAAGATCTGCATGAATGCTGCAACGTCGGAAAAGCCGTCGGACGTTCTTGAGCCCCTAAGTTTGTATTGAAAGATGCATAAGATCGTATACTTGTTTTGTATACAGTAGAGTGTAATGGTTGGCTAAAGCAACGTTCGGTGAAATAGATTGGGCTCAGGACAACGCACATACCACCTACCAAGGTTTATGTCGGAGGAAATACAGTTGAGTTGCGCGCTGACGAATGTGGTTGATGTGTTTATTGAAGGTTGTGGCGTTGCGTTCGTTGAGCGCAAGACGCTCAGTAGTTTGCTTTGGTTTGCAGACTGGTTCAAGCCTGTGGGTTTTGAACATCAGCGTTTGAAAATCACCCTCCTAGGAGGTCATGTCTGGCAAAATCACAGAGGCCAAAGGCTGCCACAACTACAGTACAGTACCACTCAATCTGAATTTCACATGGTCATTGAGTCATGGGGCTGTACTCGATTTGAAAAGGTTTTTGTTCAACAACTCTTCTACCTATAGTCATGGGTAAACGGAAGGCTGCTGCGGAGGCGCCAAGCCACTTGGCGCAATGGTTACTGGAACAAATAGCTTGGGGACACTTAAGTGCGTCGCAAGGCCAGAAGATAGCCTATATGGTTACCAAAGACGTTCCAGACGCCCACCCCGCGATACAGAAATTTGCGAGGCTAGGTACATCCGGTAGCAATCCGGCGAACACCTGGCGGGACCTGCAGAGGTGGGTCGGCGAGCCGCAATTCCCTCTGCGGCAAGTAGAACTCCCTCTCCAGTTTGGCGTGAAGAAGGTCAAGCAATCTGATGTTTCGATTCTTTGGCCTCACGAGATGTTCGCAGCACTATACACGCGTTATAGAGACGCATGGGCCAGCTACATAAATCCGGATGCGGCTGCTGCATTCTGGAACACAATGGGTTCGACAGAACTTTTCCGCGCGCACCCTTTGAGCACTGACCCGCGCGACAGAAGCAAGTGTGGCTCCCTTGCGTATATGTGAGGTTTTTAGCGCGTTGTTGTCAATTGTCAGTGCTAGTAGCTGCGCTCGTTGTCAATTGTTTGTGCGTTGTTGTTAAGGTATACCGTTGTCCCTTCACGGTGATGGCGTGCCATGTGTGAACGTGGGCAGTGCCCACAGCAGATCCGTGGAAATTGTTTCGTGGCGGTCCTTGCTTTGCACAAACGCGCCTTGCAGTGAAACACGCAACTTTTTAGTGTTTTTGTCTTTCTAACTAATCTAATTGTGTGACAGTTGTGAAACTGGAGGCTGTTGACAGCAAGTTTGAGAACTTCGTTGTCAGCTTGATATGGAGCCATATGGTGGCAAAGCAGCAAACCGTCAAAGAGTATTGGAAAGCGCTTGCCTGGTCTCTGGAAAGCTTGTGGCAAGGCAATATTGGCAGAACAGATATAATATTGACCGGGTTGAGACTGCTGACATTTTTGAAAGTTTGAGGAACTCCTTTTGTCAGTGTGAGGGCTTTGAGAGTTTGAGAGGGACGTTTTGAGAGCTTGGAGAGTTACAGTGAGAGTTTTCAAGAGTTTTGAGAGTTTGAGAGGGAAGTTTTGAGAGCTTGGAGAGTTAGTGTTTGAGCCTGCGCGGACTTGAAACTTTTTCAGAGACTTCTGTTGTCAGTGTGAGGGCTTTAAGAGTTTTGATAGTTTGAGACTCTCAGCAAAGTGTTTGGGGCACAATTGTGGTGGACGTTGGGCCACATCCTAGATATTTGGAGGCACCTGGCCACTCTTGGACTGGAAGGGCAATCCGGTGAGGACGCCTTTTGCTGGAACGCCATTGGCAGGAGGCTGGTTTGCCACGATCTGGTTAGTCCAAGCCGACCTAGCCTGGCATCCACAGTGGTTGGGCCTTCCGGGCCACAATGCCAATCTGCCTTGCCAACTCTGCTCCAGTCCAAAGGAAGAAATCTTTGACATATCTCCCACTCAGGTACCCAAGCTGATGAGCAAGGATGAATGGTTAGAGAGGTTTGAGACATCGAGGAGATTTGTGGATTTGTTCACAGTCACCGGGCTGACTGGCCAACATGTGTCCCCGGATTTGATGCACACCAAGTGGTGTGGCGTCGACACATATTTGAACGGCGGGTGTTTGGCCGTTCTCCTGGAGCACAAGTTCGACAACAAGTTGGACGTGTTACTGCCTGCGTTGCAAGAGTATCCAACATTCCATTTTGCAGTTTGTTTGATGGTATTTGAGTCTTAATATGGTTCAATGAAAACGGTATATAGATATATTGTTCAATGTTCTGCCCAGGTATGTGCCCTCCGAGCTGTCGACATTTGTGGCCACTTTGACAACACAGAAATTCCAGAGCACAGACAAAACTTTCCCAGTCCTCAAGGGACGAGCTTACCAATGCAGAGGTTTGACCGAGCCTTTGTTGAATCTGTGGGTTGACCGCATGAGCGGCAGTCGCCAGGATCGACTCCTAAAAATGGTCATGCAAAGATCTGTAGATTTCGATCGAATCATCCGCAATTATGCAATGGCATCGGTGCTGCCAGCTGACGTGTCTTGGACGAGGTTCTAGAGTTTTTTCCTTGGAATTCAAAGTTGAATTTGTAAGAGAGTTATGGAGCATTTTTGGCTGTAGAAACATGATTCGATCCCTAGGCCTCCCAAAGACTGACGAAATGCATGTCAGAGTTCATCCCGCTGTACAAAGAGCTGCAGCTCGCCTGGGAAGGCTTTTTCAATATGACCAAAAAGTGGCACGACCTGTTCCACTTAGCACAGCGGTCATCGGAGGTCAATCCGGCAATCACTTCTTGTATGCTGCAAGAGGATCTCATGGGAAAGATCAAGACTATCGTAAAGCAAAGCGTGCAGGCATCTCGGCCACTGACTGCGACCACGAAAACCATGGTCAAATATCGGCTAGGGATTCACCTGGAGCATTGCAGGGTGTGATTTAGGACGACCAAGGTTGGATTTGCAAGAGACTTGGACAAATTGCCACTGGCATGCAACCTCTGGAATGCTCCTGGCGACTTCCAAATGTCATCAGATGCCTCCATGCCTTTTAAAAAGGCATGCTATTCGTCAGATTGTCCCACTTAAGGGCCAAGCAACGAATCTTTTTTGAGCAGTTGCTGGAAAACATGGAGCTCACCTCACGTAGGGCAGGCATATTCATGATGGAACGTGGAACATGACTTTAATTGAACCGCGCTGGCATTTGTTGGTTACTGAGGATGTTTGGAATTGTTTGGAAAGGTTTTTTTGCTTTGAGAGAGTTTGAGAGAGTTTTGAGAGCTTTGCTTTGAGAGAGTTTTGAGGGAATTTGTTTGGAGAGTTCATGGATTTGATTGACCCATTCCGAATAGCCGAGTGAAATTTTGCTCAATATCAGCTGAGCCGCGTAGAGCCAACGTCCTTATAATTGTGATCATGACTGAAACTTCGAGGTTCGCGCAATGTGTTCGCTTTTTGCAAGCGGTTGCTGATGAGAGAATCTGTGTCAGCTGCTGGGCTGAGATGCTTGAGGAATACTTGGAAAGGTGGGCCATATATTGAGATTTGTTGATTAACAATGGACACCCCAGTCAATATGCAAGCTTGCTTGCGCAGGGAAGACTACATTCAACTACTTCGAGTATCGAAAGATTGTCGGTGCGATTTGGACAGCCAGCCAGAAGATGCAGAAGAAGATGCAGATCTGGATGCCAGACAGCCGTGAAGCAGAGTCTTCCTTCCAAATAGAGTTTGCAGGTGACCTTCCAGCAAAAGCGTCGGGAGGGCACCTAGACATATGACCACGATCGAATCAGAATATCCAGCCGCTGGTCAATGATCGACCAGATCGGTTGACGCATATATGGTGGGTGGAAAAAACTGTGTGTTTCTATGCGTGCCAAAATGGGCTCAGGGGACGGTCCATGGTGTGGTGAGGATCGAAGCATATACGTTATATAGGTTAGTTGACAGTTCCGAGTGTTTTCTTAATGCCGCAGCCATATATGGTCATATGGTCTGGAGCTTAGAGTTTTTTGAGTTTCTGGTTTTTGAGTTTTCGGGGTTTAAATGGAAATTTCAACGAACCCCTACTAGCAAGGTTGTCAATAGGAAGACGTTGTTCAATTTGTTTGGAGAGTTAAGTCTGAATGTTTCAAGAGGCTGAACCTTCGTTTGACAGGGTGAATCCTCATCCTTTTCAGGAGCCAGTCAGCCCCTCATATACTCTCAATCCCAAAAACTCTCCATTTAGAACCCTCAAACGTTCAATGCAGACATTTCAAGAAATCCGAAGCAGCTGCGCCACCTCCTGCTGTGCCAAATTTCACCACCAGGCCTGTTCGAAGACTTGCGCATAAGCTAGGTTTGAGAGACTTAATTGCGGGTTTTGAGAGAGTTGCGCGTGAGAGTTTGAGAGAGATTCTGCCCACTGGCAATGTTGTTGTTGGTGGTGGTGGCGTTGGTGGTGGTGGTCGTGTCTACACTCGCAAGATAGTTTACTATTCCAAACAAGCTTTATTATTGGAAATATATTTTATTTTATTATTTGGAAAATATAATTTTATTATCAATAAATAAAATTTTTATTTCAAAAATAATAAATTTTTATTATCAGAAAAATAAAATTTATCATTTTTTAAAATCTATTTTTTTTCATAAAACTTATGATTTTCACACATTTTCTCTTAAAGGATTCTTATGGTTTGCACGCTCTGCGGAAGCAGTAGCCTCACGTTCAACTCCTTTGAGGCTGTCCGCATTCTTTGCAAGGCTTTAATTTGTTTTGCCGAAGTGCACTCTTCCTAAAAGGAAGCATCTCTCAGCATGCCGCGTGGAAACGTGTGCCTACGTAAAAGGCCCATTTCCAATTTGACGAGCTGTGGATGCATGTGAAAAGCGCTGCGTCCAATCTTCGATCGTCCGTTCGGCAGTTGACTTTATAACGTAATCGAATAAATCGTCGTTCCCTTGCGCCTCAGGTCGGCAAAGAATCTATGAAAGCTATAGGCGCGTACGGTGTTAACCACGAGGGAAACACCGGGGAACCGGAGGTCAGAAAGGTATGCACGTTGTCCCGTGTACATAGTCGTGTATAGAGTTCTTCACTACCTTTGCTGCCAAGTGCGTTCAGCGGGGGGTGTATTTGCACGATTGTACACCTGTACATACCATATTGACCTCTATGTTTGGCTCAAGAAAAGGGCGCTCTACATGTTGGTACTTGTAGGCTGTTGGCCTGTAAATTCACAAAAAGGAACACCCACGGTCACACCCCCCCTGCCCACCTGAACACAGCGCACCCACCTGAACACAGCGCACCCACCTGTCGAGGTGCAACGAGGCCGAGACCTTGGAGCGTCAGATGACCTCCGAAGAGGCCGACCGGAGCCGTCGGAGTCCGCCCGAGCGTCCGGGGGATGGGAGGACGGGTCCCGGGAGAGCTGCTGATGTTGGGCCTCCACTTCCCCAAGCCGCAGGAGGAAAGAAGGTTCGCCTCCCAAAAAGGAGGGGAATACACTCTGACGAACACTGGATGGCCCCTGCAAGACCATTTTGCGAAGACTGAACATAAGATTCCATGGAGCTGACCATCTTCTCGTTCCCTAGAACCCTTCAGATGCTTCTTCTTCCCTGCGCCTACCGCGCCAAAGCGCACATCGGAGGATGAGCTGCAGAAGGAGCTGGGCACACTCAACGATCCAGAGGCTGCTGAAAAACGGTGAGACGTCCTGAGGT
This sequence comes from Durusdinium trenchii, assembly GCA_963970005.1. Classification (NCBI taxonomy): domain Eukaryota; class Dinophyceae; order Suessiales; family Symbiodiniaceae; genus Durusdinium; species Durusdinium trenchii. Next base: position 276,468 of record CAXAMN010004703.1, read on the forward strand.
GAGACGGGCCCAAGCATGGTGGGCAAGGGCCAGGCTGCAGCTGGTGTATGTTTTTTGTGTTTTCTCGTTTCGAGGTGCCTTTTGGGGGGATGAACTTGGGGTGATGTTTGTCCTTCAACAGGAAGCATCATCTATCATTTCAAGATCTTTCAACATGTTTGGAGCATCAACCCCCAGGTTCTGTCGCCAAACGAACAGGCCATGATCTCGAGAGAACCTTTCGCCAACGAACAGGCCCCTGAAGTGGGTTTGCGCAGGAACAAGCGACTTGCGTGGGACTCATTCGGAATTTCGAGTGGTGGCCCCGGACGTCTCCGATGCTTTTTCCACGATGTTTGCACGTGGAGTCCAGCATCGGGCGGTGTTTGGGAGGTTGAAGCAAAATCCGCCCGCACCGGAGGTGCCGAGGGCGTTGTGTAGGCTCGTGTAAATCGCAAGGAATCCGGCTAGATAAATCCTAAGCCTTAGCTTGGGGGGGGGGCGCACTTTTCTCCTAGAAATGCTGTGTTTTTCAATGTTTTTTGAAAATTGACCAAAATTGGACCAGACGTTTTACTATGCCGGTCGGGATAGATCGCATTATTGACATCGCAGACGTCTCGGCAAGCCAAGGGGCACTGCACTATGGATATGCGATGCCGGTTATGCCGGCCGGGGGAGACTGCATTATGGACATCGCAGAAATTGCAAACGTCTAGGCAAGCCGCGGGACACTATCGTGGATGTGTTCGGTCGTGTGCCCAGTCCGACTGGATGAGGTGAATGGTATTGAGCATGTGGTTTTTGATGTTTTTTGGGGTCGTGTGCCCACTCCGAGAGCACAGGTTGCGATCTGTGCAGGCGGCTTCGACCGCGAAGCGGTGTGAATATATGGGCCAGTGATTAGTAGGAGCAAGGACGCTACTAGGGGCTCCTGGCCATACTACTAGGAACAAGAAGCAACTAGGGGCTCCTCTTAGGCCAGCTTAGAAGAATTTTAGATTTTGTTTTTTTAATAAAGTGCCAACATATTACGCGGCCAGTGGTCGAAACAAATATCACAATAGAATATAGAAGAAAACACGATGAAATAGAATATCTTATTAGTTGTTCTTTGGCACGCAGGGCAGTGTGTCAGTGTGTCCATTAGATGAAACATGTTCCCCAAATCAGCATGTTCTCCAAATGACCCATACAAAACCATCATTTAGATAAGTTTAAATAGCAAAAGCAGCCAGGCCGCGTCCCTCGCTTTTATTCTCTGCCAGTCCGCATTGACTCCTTCAAGCACACTATATACCCTCAGCAAAACTTAGCCAAAGCAGCCAAAAGAGGGAGCAGGTTCACGCACTGCAGCCGAAGCAGCTGCTAGGCAGCCGAAGCAGCTGCTAGGCAGCCGAAGCAGCTGCTAAACACCCAAAGCTGCCTGTTCATTCCTTTAGGGGATCCCACATTGTCATCCGCATCATTTTCCGGCTCACCTTTCTCAGACTCAGCCTCCTCTTGGGCTTCTTCCCCTTCTGCAGCAGTTTCTTCTCTTGGACGTTTCCGCCTTTTGGCTTGGCTTTGGGAGCAGTCTTGGGCTTGGGCTTCGGTTTGCCCTTTGCTTTCGATTTTCCCTTCGGTTTTGGCTTTGTCTTGAGTGTAGGGTGTGTAGGCTGGGTATCACCTTCGCTGGTTTGCCCTTTGGCCGCAGCTGAGTAGGCAGAAGAGAAAAGTGGGCTGCGCTGCAAAAGTCTGTTCTCAAGGGCTTTGGAGCGTGCCTCGCTGTAGGTTACACCGCACTAGCCGATTCGTTGCCTGAGGCAAACAAAGGCTAGCTTGCCGTCGGCTGGCGACATGTCCACAACACTCTTTATGAAGTAGCCATGCAAAATCACTTCAAAAAGGCTTCCGGCATGCTGTGGTAGCAAAGTCGACGAAGGAGTGAGTGGGAAAATCTCTGTGTAAGGTCAGGACAAACCGTCCTCTCCTTACACAGTCCGGGGACGACCCCAAGTCTCCTAAGGACGGGGCAATCCGCCCCGTTCTTACACACAAAAATTCCCGTAAGCCTGGTGAAAATATGCGTGCGCTTGTCATGATCCTTTTTCCCCTCCGCGCCACGAAGGTCTCCAGCAGAGAAGCCGAGTCAAGTTTGCTGTCCTGGCCGAAGTAGGTTGCGAAGCCGAAGCAGCCCTAGAATTCCAACTCACCGAGAATCAAATTGTATTGCGCATTTGCAATTTTGTTGCACACGTCGTCAAACCATTGCTCCCGCAACTCGGACTGCAGGTGAAGTCTCCAAACTGGCCAGGAACCTCCTCAAGAAAGCTGACTAATCACCCGGCTGCCACCCAAAACTCTTGCTTGACCATATCAATGGAAGACACTGCCCAAGCAAGATCTGTGGCAGACCAGTTTCGATTCCGACCAGTTCTGGATACCGATCTCACAAAAACCCATCGGACGGTCGTCAGCAAATACTTGTCCACTGCAGCTTTGTGGTGCTTATTGTTGGCATGCCTTTCCAAAGTTCACGACTTGCAGTGCTGCTTGCGTTTGAACCCCATAAGACGCGAAGCTCGAGTTGCAACCGCGAAAAAAAGGCATGCTTTGCAACCTACACCCCATGGCAACTTGCACGCTTGTAGCCATGACCCTGCACAAACGCCTCTGCCACTGCAAACGTGGACGCTCCCTTTTCGCTGCTGCCGATCCCAGCAGCATGACTTGAAGCCGAAATAGCCTATAATACAACCTGAGGCCAAAACAACCTTCGGAAACGAAGCCGGAACAGCCGTTTGGAGGATAAGACTTCTACATTTCAGTCATTCAAGATATTCAAGACACGACGCAGGCAAAAACGATGGTGATAAATATCTCAGTCCACTAAAAAGCGATTGCGTATAAGCCCGTGGAAAAATGATCAAGCCAGGCTTCTTTAAAAAAAACACCCAAAATTCATCTAAGCCAAGGCAAGTCCTGGCATCGCTACGAGGAGCAAGGACGCTACTAGGGGCCCCTGGCCATACTACTAGGAACGAGAAGCAACTAGGGGCTCCTGGCATCGCTACTAGGAGCAAGGACGCCTTCTGGCATCGCTACTAGGAGCAAGGACGCTACTAGCGGCTTGTGGCCTCGCTACTAGGAACAAGAAGCTACTATGGTCCTGGCATCGCTTCTAAGGGGCTCCTGCTTACTACTAGGAACAAGAAGCAACTAGGAGCTTCTGGCATCGCTACTAGGAGCAAGGACGCTACTAGGGGCTTGTGACCTTGCTACTAGGAACAAGAAGCTACTAGGGGCTCCTGGTATCGCTACTAGGAGAAAGAGGAGCAAGGACGCTACTAGGGGCTCCTGGCCTTACTACTAGGAACAAGAAGCAAGGAGTTGCTCCTGGCATCGCTACTAGGAGCAAGGACGCTACTAGGAGGAGTAAGGACTACCACCACCATTGCTATTCTCATGTAACCATTACCAGAACCATTCCCATCACCATTATCACGCCCACTCATTGACACCCACCACCACCACCAGCAGCAGCAGCAGCAGCACCAGCACCAGCACCACCAGCACCAGGGTAACCATTAGCGTCACCATTACCAAAACCATTACCACCAAAATCATCACGACCACTCCATGGCCGCCACCACCACCACCATTACCATTCTGATTCGCGTGACAAAGCCAATAGCCATTGCCATCACCATCATCATGACCACTCCCATTGCCAGTAGTGGTTCTGGGACGCTGATCTGGACGCCCTATAGTGAATGTGCTTGTGCCGGAAACTTCTCAAGACCAATCCATTCAAAACGAAGCTGCCAAGTTTGTAGCAGAGAGGCGGACTGCCCTATGGGTCGCGGTCCAAAATTTCCAGCAGGGGCAAGCGCCGACTGGTTGCAAAGTGGTCGACCGCTATTTGCGACGAGTTGCGGCGCTTTGGCTTGGAAGCGCGCTTTGGTGTGGATGCGCCTCATTCTGGGCGGGAGCCCACATTAGGCCGGATGGCCCGGAAGTGGTGTCAAGCCATGCGAAAAAAGTGGGGCTTGAAGCGCGGTGCTCTGAAAGAAGCTGAGCCACAAACCTATGGGGAATTTTGCCGGCCGCAAACCAAATTAGGGGCTTTCTTAAAGTTGCAAATACGTGGACGCCGTATTCAGTATGAATTCCGACACGGGCCAAGAGCTCGAGAGCGCGGTATGGACGGTAGGACATTTCTGCACTACCAGAGGATGCCTCAGGTGGGCCTTCAGGCAGCTGCCGGAGTTCGTCCATCTCGCACTGTTCGGAGGGTCATCCCTTTCCGATTCAGTGACATCTGCGTTTACCATCGGACAATTGGCACTGCGCCTCAGGCAGTCGCCGGCTGGCGCCCGTTATCCGCCCAATCTAGTGGCGGTAGCGAATCGCTTTGTCGAGAGCGCGTACGCAGCATTTTTCCCAATGGAAGTGGTAGATCACGCGCAGCTCTGCCTGAGGTGGTCCGAGGACATCAAACGGCGCCCCATAGTACCACATTGGCGCAGGATACCTGACAGCGGGAAAGACGGCAAAGGTCGCCAGGTATGACATTGATAAGAACGAAGAATGTGACACAGCCCTTCGAGCCTTCTTGGACGCCATAATGCTCAAGTCGAACCTGGCATCGCTACTAGGAGCAAGGACGCTGCTAGGGGCTTTTGGCCTTACTACTAGAAAGCAACTAGGAGTTCAGGAAGGACGCCACTAGGCAAGGACGCTACTAGGGGCTCCTAGCCTTACTACCAGGAACAAGAAGCTACTAAAGGTTTCTGCGCTGCTAGGAGCAAGGATGCTAGGCCTTACCGCTAGAAAGCAACCAGGCTAGGGGTTCAGGAAGGACGCCGCTTGGGGCTCCTGGCCTTACCACTAGGAGCAAGAAGCTTCTAGAGGCTCCTGCCATCGCTACTAGGAGCAAGGACCTACTAGGGGCTCCTGGCCTCACTACTAGGAGCAAGGACGCTACTAGGGGCTCCTGGCCCTACTACTAGGAACAAAAAACTACAGGGGCTCCTGGCATCGCTACAAGGAGCAAGGACGCTACTAGGGGCTCCTGTCCTTACTACTAGGAACAAGAAGGGCTCCTGCCTTACTACTAGGAACAAGAAGCTACTAGGGGCTCCTGGCATCACTACTAGGAGCAAGAACGCTGAGCCATACTATACGAGGAACAAGAAGCTACTAGGGGCTCCCGGCATCGCTACTATAGGAGCAAGGACGCTAATGGGGGCTCCTGGCCTGACTACTAGGAACATTAAGAAACTACTAGGGGCTCCTGGCATCGCTACTACGGGCAAGGACGCTGCTAGGCGCTCCTGGGCCTCTCTACTAGGAACAAGAACCTATTAGGGGCTCCTGGCATCGTTACTAGGAGCAAGGATGCTGCTAGGCGCTCCAGGAACAAGAAACTACTAGGGGCTCCTGGCATCACTACTACAACCAAGGACGCTACTAGGGGCTCCTGGCCTTACTACTAGGAACAATAACGCTACTAGGGGCTCCTGGCATCGCTACTAGGAGCAAGGACGCTACTAGGGGCTCCTGGCCTTACCACGAGGAACAAGGATGCTACTAGGGGCTTCTGGCATCGCTACTAGGAGCAAGGACGCTACTAGGGGCTCCTGAAATCGCTACTAGGAGCAAGGACGCTACTAGGGGCTCCTGGCCTTACTACTAGGAACAAGGACGCTACTAGGGGCTCCTGGCATTGCTACTAGGAGCAAGGACGCTACCAGGGGCTCCTGGCCTTACTACTAGGAACAAGGAAGCTACTAGGGGCTTCTGGCATCGCTACTAGGAGCAAGGACGCTACTAGGGGCTCTTGAAATCGCTACTAGGAGCAAGGACGCTACTAGGGGCTCCTGGCATCGCTACTAGGAGCAAGGACGCTACTAAGGGCTCCTGGCCGTACTCCTAACGCATGCAATTTGAGCCATGGGGATGGGACATCATGAGACCTCCGGTAAACAGGCCCCAGGCCTTGGCTGAAGCTTTGGCCTGCAGAGCCCTTAAAGGTGAAGTGTGCAGAAGTGCCTCCTGAGAATTCTCTATTTGGGCATTCATATTCCGTCAGTTGTTACAAGTGACCGATTTGGGGCCTTGAAATACATAGGACACCCTGTGTCATCCCTGAGTTATTTTGATTTTTGTCCTCGCAAGTTGGCTGAACTTGAGCAGCTCAATGAGGAAAAACCGTGCATGAAACGGAGATGGCAATGTAGCAACATGACCCGTCGACATCATTGTCCAAACTAGCTTGGGGCTGCGGCCTGGCAAAGGGCACTCGGTCCAAGATCACCCCCTATGGGATATGGGCAGAGATGGCACAGATCTTTGGCAGAAGGCCATTTCATAGCCACTCTCAATTGGTGGGACTGCATCCCAACTTAAGTAATTATTACATTCAGCAGTATATGAATATTATATAGCATCTATTAACACATATATCAGGGAGTTTGCTCCTAACAATTGAACACCCTGAAGAGCCACCAGATGTGGGAAGAGATAGAGAGAGCTATATTATTTCTGGTTTCCGGTTTCAATCACAGCGACTTGTTGTGTTCCACCGTTGCATTTAATTCTATTCTTCCTCCCAAAATGACATGCTTGGTTGGTCAGCAGCGAATACCATATGAAACCACTCACCGCCAACCCGATGGTGTGCGGTCAAAGCAGATCATGCGGATCCATGAGGATCCAAACGCACGAGCTGCATCGATTGATCTCTGCAGGGCCACAGCAAGCGGCTGATGGATGCCAGAGCCGGGGGGCCCAAAAGCAGCCAAGCCAAGGGTTTGTTCCTCTCGCATCAGCAGTTTTTTAGGCGTCGGGATTCACATTTTTACCATGGCACATTTGATTCCCGGAGCCTTCAGTAGGAACCTTCAGGCGCCTTCAGTAGTTGACTTCTTTGGAGTGTCTAGTGGCCTGGTTCTAATCTCTAGTTCGGATCTCAAGTTCGGTCACCTGGAAGGCCCTGATAGTTGGATGACTCCACCGATGACATCTGTCCGAGTCAAAACGAGGCGGACCGCGGACCCCCGAAGACTGGCATTCTGACAGAAGATCGAGGCACGGAGCAGTCTTTTCCCCAATGGACTGTGTTGAGCATGAAGTGGCACCAAGACCACCAGCTTGGAGCTTGTGGATGACTTCCGTTACTGCTCCATGCCGTGACCAGTGCAGGCCCAAACTGACACAAGCATACATAAGCATACATAAGCCAACTCACCTGGATTGTTGGGTCGAACGTCACAACCAATGTGATGGATCCAGACTTGTCCATTTCTTCGCAAGTGTCCGGATGGAGTTTGTTTACCCGCAAGGCATACTCTCCTTGCATCCTAGTCAAAAACGATATGCCGCGCTGAAACCGTTGATCCATGTTTCACAAGGTTATGAGGTAAATCCCGGAGGACGTCAACCTGAGACGGAAAAATACATGCTGAGATCCACTTATCATCCACTTATCCAATGATTGACGTGTAGCATTGCATTGGTTGGGTGTTCTTTCGGCGTTGTGATGTTGCATCGGTCCACCTCACATTGAGGTCGCATCTGCCGCCGCCCTGCACGAGCACGAGGAGTTGCACACTGCCTGGGCCGAGGCACAAAAACACACCGCAACCCCTGAATTACTGGCCCAGGAAAAGTTGGGCATTGGTGTTTCCATGTGTTCCCACTAAACATGAACATATGGGAAAAGGATGGAAAAGGTCATATCTCATCATATAACCTCTATTTTGCCAGGAAAAGGCTCAGGGGTGAGTTGTGTAAACCAGAGTGTGGCATGCTGCTTCCCGGCGATTTTGTTTTCAGATTTGGACAGCAACCCGGCCGGCTGCTTAAGTCCCTCCAGCCATACTTGCTTACCCCGGGTGGGCGCCCGGCGCTCCCCCAAGAGCCCCTCGGAAGGCGTTTCTCCACCCCGCCGGGTCCGGTTGCCACGTGTGTCCGAGGCGTCGGGGGCCAAGGAGCTGGTGAAGGAGCAGCTCAAGCAGGTGGGGCATGTCAGGACGGAGCCGCCAAGACAGGGCATCCGCATTTGTGGACCTGGACCCGACTGACCCAGTACCTTAGAACATGGGACATGAGCATACATGACCCTATAAAAACAGGTACTTCCAGGACCTTCCAAATGATCTCTTTGGAGTCTCTAAATGGACCAACAGGCCTAAGGCGGCGTAAGTGACCTCATCCTGGGATCTCAAAAGGTCACTTTGAATGTCCTGGTTGTGCCCATTTTCCAAGGTACTTTGAGACTCCAGGTAGCCAAAGAAAGAAAGAGAAAGGACCAAGGCAGAAGAGTTTAGAAAGGAGCAGGCGGAACATAGTTTTGCTCTTCCACGAGCATTGGGAAAGCTTTTCAGAGATCCTTTTTCCAACTTGCCTGGTTCAACATGCCTGAAAAGGAGAGAGATCCCTCAAATTCAGGACCCTTCGGCCAGAACACTTCAAGACCTGTTCGAAACGCGGTTGGCTGATGTTGGCTGGGTTCATGTGGGGTCCGTATTTGTTGACGATCGCGGGCATCTTTGAACAAACGCGACGTGTGTCCACGATTGTCCGTGCGGTTTCAGGGTGTGAAGACTCTGAATGAGATCTGACCATTTTTACCGCATCTCTGTGCTGCAGAAAACCACTGAGTACTTCCTCAGGCTGTTCGCACAGGTTACGGATGGTTACGGTTATGTAGACCCTGTTGAACCGAGAATCGAACCAAAAACCCCGTTCCTATAAGTACGTCTTCCCGGACGCCGCGGAGTCCGCGGCATCCAGGCCGAGGAGGATGTGACAGAGGTGCAGTGCATCGGGTCGAACGCCGGGTTCGACGATGGAAGCGTTCGGTTCGCGGATCGAAGGCGGGTCGGAGGATTAGGTGTGGCGCGTGGAGTTCCTCCAAGACACCATGTTAGGTGTGGCACCCGTCTTTTTGAACTGACGTCTCCATCGAACTGTTGGCTTCATGGGCAAGAAACAAGCAGGGGACACGGGGAATGAAGCACCTCCAGTGCATGCTCGAAGCTTCCAAAAATATTTAGATCTCATGAAACACATAAATTATCGGTGCTTTCAAAAGGGGAAAGTTGTGTTTCAAAAGGGGAAATCGATTCGTTCTTCGACATGCCACCAAAGCTGCTGCTTCCGTGACCAGTACCACTATACCACTGAAAGAGCTTCCATTGACACCCCGACAGGCGCTATAGGTATGGGACATCCATGACTCTAGCGACCAGACCAGTTGTGATGTCAACAGGATGGTGCTGGGTCCGACTCGATTGGCTCTTCTTTCGAAGGACGGAAGGAGACCTTTGATGTTAGCAGCTATAGCGTTATATACCCAAGGTCTACCCAGTCAGTGGATCATCCAACTCCTACCGTTTTGGGGAGAGTGGAGAACCATCGACGGCTTCGCCGTTTCGACGAACTGAAGGAGTCGACGCGTTCCGGCGAACCCGTCCATCGACGCGTCCGAACGGATCTGAACGACGGAAGATGCACCGCACCGGACCCGGGGCGTTTTGGGCTCGGACAGATGGGCCAGTGGCGAGCCTTGTGAGGAGCCTTGGGTGGCGAGCCGGCTTGAAAAAGCCCGTGTGCATGGCATCCCCCATGACTCCAAAGATCAAATGGAACCTGGACCACGGCACCCTTCAACAGTTCGATCTTGGATCTCCGGAGATCTCCAGCCTGCAGCGCAATGAGTTAGAAAAACGCTTTCTGAAACGGCTGGCATTGATTGGGAGACTTTTGAGAACCAGATTTTAGATCAACACTGGAACGGAACCGAGCCAGTCCCGCTCAAACCACCATGTCTTCAAGCCAAGAAGTATCTTTCTCGTTGCGGCCGAACCGTTCGCCCCGGGAAAGCCGCTCCGGGCCGTTTCCATTCCCCTGCATTGTTTTAAATTCAGAGATCTTCCGAGCGCCATGCCGGTGGAGCTCGCGTTTCAGTGCTCTTGCAGCTCTGCTCGGCCAGGGCACCCAGACGAGCGAACATGAAGCGATCAAGACATCAAGACATGTTAAGACCGTCCCACGATCTACTTCCAGAATGGGATCATGAATGAAGTGGTAAACGTGAGGTGGGAACAGAACATGTCTGATGATGTCTGTCCTATCCCTAGGGCTCCAGCCACCGTTCCGGTTCGGTGGTTGGGGTGGGTGCCAGAGGGGTCTAACTATACCTTCTGAGAAGGTGGTTGGAGCCCTCGGGTATGTAGATTCCTGATTCATAGATGGTTGGGGCGGAATCATACAGAACGACGGCCCTACGGTCGAGACCGGGCTTCGAGTCGTGGCTAATTTTTACGCGGTGCCCACGGCCATGTGAGGCCTGGTGATCAACTGAGAGTGGTGGGTGCGGAGCTGAGGACGAGCTGCGCTTTGATGAATGCGGAGCAGCGCGGAGCGACTTTTGGGAGACAACGATGCCTATTTAAATAGGAAGACCCCCCAACCAATAGGTATACGGTAGACTGTCAGACTTGTCTATTTTCCTTCTTCCTGGGGGTCGAACTGGGAGGTCTCCCTATTTTAACACACACATGATCCACTATTGACCTTGACATACTTAACAACAAAGATCCGAACTCGCAAGTTCTTGCCGACTCGAAGAAGCCGACTCGCGTGAAGGATCCCCCCCAACCGAAGATGCGAGCCCAGCTGACCGCCGACGGTGGAAGCCTTTCAGGCCTTTCATTTTGATGTTGAACTGAATGAAGCATTGGACATGGCCAAATCACATGCAGTACGTTTCGCTTCACCTTCAACAATCACTCTCCAACTTCCGTGGCCTGAGAAATCAGACACCGCGGTCCCTTGTTCCACCCAGCGACCGGATCCGATTCCAGGTGAAGGCTCGAGCCTTGGCGACTGGGACCCCCACCGCAGCACAGCAGTCTTGCAGGTTCGATGGTGTGATCGACGACTCGGGTGATCCGGTGGTTGGATGTGGTGGCGACGATCGGTGCGGCTCATGGCTGGTTTCCTCCTCCAGGGCCTCCCTGGATGATGAGGGGGAGGTGTCTAAACAGACCCACTGTGAGTCGAGGGTGTTTTTGGTCACCCCCGAAGTTGGCTCACATGAAGAATTCTTCACCAAAACGCTCGCTCGGAGTTTGGACAAGCAAAACGTATAGGTATCCTCCCTCCCTCCAATCATGGAAGCTGGCGACCGAGATTCGTCGACCGGTCTGAGGATTTCAATGGTTTTCAGGCCCATCGTTCCACTTCCGATTCGTTGTCCCTGCTTCGTTTGGGTCGCAGCGCGGAGGTGATTCGTGCGCTGCGCTCCCCCTGGTCCTTTCGAGTCGACTGACCGGTTTGACACATCGAAGACGAAGGTCCCGGCTGTGAGCGATGGGAGATACTGTGATGGTGGGAGGGATGGGTCCTGGGTGCTTTCAGATATTGACCTTGAACCTGGCCATAATTCAGCCTACTGACATCCACCAGCACCACCCAAAGGGTGGTTTATAGACCCCCCTGAAGATGTATTTTCCATCTAATAACCACCCTTTGGGTGGTGCTGGCACTGACTAATATGTGTCGAGTGAGTTGAAAGCACCCATTTTTTTGGTGCGCGAGGGATTCAGGGCTGATGGATTTGTTGGGGGGGCGAGATTTCACCTCACCGTTGAACAATACAGCTCCGCTTGCAGGGTCCGACTCAGCGTGCTGTTCGTATGTCGCTTCACAGGGTCACCGGATTTGCTGTTGATCCCAATTGTCCCACATGTCCGGTCCGGTGATGCCGGTGCGCACGGATGCCCCGAATCAAAGGGGAACCTCCTCCTCCCCAGGCGGCTTATGCGAGGGCAGACGTCCCACCGACTGTCAGGCCGGCGAGTTCCCACTCTGGCAGATCACACTGTGGAGCTGGCTTGGTTGCGGAAGAAGCAGCTGCGGGGGCCAGCTGGTACCGGAAGTGAGTGTGGTGAAGAAGAGTTCAACGGGAAATCACGAAGTGATCATTCGTTCGAAGATGTCCAAAGGTTTCCGGTGAGTTTTGGATGGGATAGACATGAGACTCTCTGAGAGGTTCGCTCTTCCCTCCCTTTGCCCAGTCGATTTGGGACGATCGGCCGTGGGGACACACGCCAAGCCTTTGCGGGCACGTTGATGTGTTTGAATTGCCTGGGGGGTGTCCCAGCCAACTTGTTGCAATCGGTTACTTATAACTATTAACCGAACCAATACCAAACCATCATCACTATTAACCTGTAGCAGGTGAAAGGACTGCAACTGAACCATCATCCTCCACTCTTAATTACTGGTAATGGGTGACAACTCCAAAACATTCCACAGATTGTTTGGGAGCCGCGTACGCGTTGTTGTCACATGTGTAAGTCTCCAAAACTTAGCTCATCCAGCCCTGGCAAGACATACCTCTCATCCGGTCGGTGGTTCTGGATTCTGTGGCCTGTCGCCCCCAGAGTGGCGGCCCCCAGAGTTGGTCTGGAACTTCTGCTACGCCCGAATGGCGGCGGGTGTTCCTCCCCCTGTGTTCTTTTGAGTCTTGGAACATCTTGGAACCATGCTATGTGGTATGCCGGGTCTGCTGCAGAGACAATGGGGATTTTATGTTGATAGCCCTTCAAAGTTCCATCCCGGATTCTTAGGGCGAAAAACAGCTCCCAACCAAATGGTCTTTCTTTGTGGGTCTCCCTGTGAGATGTTTGCCGGCAAGCCGGCTTGACCGGGGCTGTGGGCGCCTGCGGCTCTCCTTCAGGGTGCGGAACCTGGCGCATGGCTGTCCATCGGATGGTGCTGTCATGTGCTGTCCATCATCAAAACGAACTTGAACCAACTTGGATCTATTTATGTCCTGAATCTGTTAACATGTTGGGATGAACGTCCCTCCACTACGGAATGCTAAGGGTGACTCCAATCAGATCTTCCAAGCAAGTCCCACGTGTGCCGTGACTCACGTTCATGGTGTGCTCCATTCGGAAGGAACCTGCTTAAGGCATTCGGAAGGAACCTGCCTTCCACCAGAGCCGCCCCTCTTGTGATGGCGCTCCTGACTTCTCCCCCATCCACCGAGCCGTCTCGCCGTCTCGCGACACGGGTCGGGCACTCGACGCGGATCGTTCATCGCCAGGCCCGTGTTAGTGACGTCGACCAAGTCCTGCTGGAGCTTGGAATACAAATACGCCCGGGGATCCCAGGATGGATGCGTGGTGACAGTCCTGACGTCGGAGTGACGTTGGAAAGGTATAAAGGTGCACTGACATACGGCCTCAGGATCCCCAAGATCCTCAGATGTAGCGAAGATCCAGGTATATGGTATGAGATGGTGTGAGTATACGAATGATATGGGTTCAAGATATGGACATCGACCTCATCTCGACATCCATCAGCATCGAGCACATGGCATTCCCCCCTGCCGGCCCTGCACGTGCGGCACGAGCTCAGGTCATTCTACGAGAAGATGGCTCAGTGGAATGGGAGGAGCCTCGGGTTTCTATTCTATAATAGGTGAAAGGAAGAACCAAAGAGAAAAACAACACAAATTAACGCCGTCACACACCTGCAAATTATATTGAACAACCTAGCTCTCCATTCGTATGACAAATTTGTACCCCCCCACCCTTTCGTATCACAAATCAGGAAGCCGTGTTAAAACTGCTGGTCTGTGCACTTTTGATGAAAGCGTTGACTTTTCATGAAACGCTTACTTTTCCAAGCCATTTGGCTTCTCAACTCCGTTGCTTGTGGGCAGCGAGCACCAGCAAGGCGCTCTGCAGTGCATCGGTCTTGTGCATGTTGTGGAGATTGGTGGATGTTTGCAGGGTGTGCGCAGGCCAAGACTCCTCATGAAGCTCCGCACCTGCCCGCATCTTGCAGCACTCACTGGCTCATTCATTAGTTCAGCTGGAACCGTGTTGCCATGGCTGAAATTCCCAATTGTCCGGTGGTGAAAGCTTGGATGGATATGCCCGTTGCGGTGGCAAGGGCGGTAGAGGGAAAGCTGGCTCATGTTCACAAGGACTCATTGGACCGCCAGTGTGTTGCAGACAACGCCGATTTCTTAGAGCCTCTCATCCGAGAATTTGGCACCTTAGCAGAATAACCTTTTTAATTTGATCAAATGTTAGAACAAAGTACGAAGTGTGTTGATCCACCGAGCTAGAAGTGAATGAGGTCAACATGCGCATGGCAGCCAAACCGTTTCCCAGGTACACGGCCCAGCATCGGCCAGATGCAGGATGTGGTGGGCCGGTTCTTCTACCTTTGCCGCCCCAAGGGGAAACCAATCCCGAAAAGCAACTTGACCGCACTATGTGAGCATGCAGGCATGAGTGACAATCTTCTTTATACATGCAGCTGACCACCTGTGCTCATGAAGGAGGTTTTGAAAACAAGCATGCATGGAGATTGAGGTGATGCCATCAAGACCGAAGCTTGGATCTTGCGACGCCTTGTGTCAATCTTTGGTGGTATAGCCCGCAGGCCCCATATCCCCCGTGATAAGAACCTCTGCCGCCTTTTTGAAACAATTGGCATCGATACATCAGGAACGCCTCCAGCACAATGTTACCCAGATTGCTTACACATGGTTTTTCTTTCTTTGGGTTCCCGCACCTGCCAATAAAAGGAAAAGGCCAAAAAACAGTGTCTTCACGTCCTACAACCTTTCTCGAGATTAGGTTCTGGGGACGAGGGCGAACCTCTCGCTGATGGTGATGAACCTTTGGCTGATGACCCTCCGGCTGTTGGTGATGGGGATGATGATGGAGAGTGTGTGGAGTCGGAGGCCGCCTTGACCGAAGATGAGTGTGTTGAAGACCAGGACAAATTCAGCTTGTCAGTGGATCAGCATACAACAGCACCATCCTACACATTTCAATATGCATGCAGTATTTTACAAGCTTCACACCTACAGACATGATATGGTTGCCTTTGAAATTTGTGAGTGCGCAGGATCTTCGCACCAAACCTGACCCCACAGTGCCAAAGACCGTGGTAGTCAAAGACGGGGTGGCTGTGGTTTCTCGAGAGAGCTACTCTCTTGCAGCCAGCTAGGTCTTAGATAGTTTCACTTGTCTTCTTAGGGTGAGCGCCTACACACCAAGTTTACACTTCTTGCTGACGCGCCGAGATTTGTCCCCGAGCCTTGCTACTCCAGCCACATCTCCAAGTGTGGTGACGCCACCGCCTCGCACCAGCCACTTGGAATGAACATCTGAAAGCTGGTTGACTAACGTATGTACCAAACACAAGAAGCTAGTACATATATATGGCACACTTCATGTGCTACCATGCGCTCCCAACCTAATCTAACTCAGGAGTGGAACCACCTCCAAGTGCTCCAAAGCACCATGACCCTGTGAAGTGTGGATGGATCTGCACTTCATGCCGGACTGCTTCAAGGACCAAAGAAGAGATCTTACGGACAAAATGTCCCGAAAGGCTTCAAGGGCATGATTTGGTCAGTTCCCCTGTCATGTGCAACAGGTGCTTTGCTTTGGGGGATTCCATGAAAGACCTTTCCCAAAAGCTCTGCTGGAAATCTGGGACGGTTGAACGGGTGAAAGAGGCACCAAAACCTGTTCATGATGCGCCGCCTGTGCAACGGCCAGTGCATGATGCACGGCCTGCTGATGCGCTGCCCGCCCCAAAGAAGAGTCACGTCTTTCAGGCTGAGACCGTGACCCAGCAAATCGACAAGGCGAACGCAGAGCTCAGGCGCTTGAAGCTTTTGCAAATGATGCAATGGGAACGTCAGAAATTGGCCGACCTGCTTGCCAGGAAGAACGGCAGTAGCTTCTCACCAAGTCATGTGGGGTAGGGGAGGCATGTGGTTTTGAAAATGTCTGCATGCCTTACGGTTTGTCTTTGCACTGGGGTTTGTCATTGCAAGCGGCCCAAGGTATGGACAACCTGGACACTTTGCCCATGGGCGATGCAGAAGCTGACCGCCTGGCTCAACTAGAGGCGTTTGATAGCCCGCAAGAGTACCAGACCACTGACATGAACGGCAACGTTGTCACGTGCGTCATGTATCCTCTGCCAGACTGGCCTATTTACGTAAGGGAAGGGGAAGTCTTCGCGAGTGCAAAGGTTGCTTTGAAAAGGGGCTACCCTCCTGTCATTTTTTTGCCATCAGCAAAGCCATCTCATGTGACCTGTTTGCATATGTATGCTTTTCATAAGTTTACTTCATGCTATAATGTATGCATGTTATTTCTTCTTCGGCTGGGGAATCGTTTTCTTGACCTGTAGGCGACCCGGGTCCATGCACCTCCTGTGCCGGCATCATCAGGGGGAGAAGGGGGAGAAGGCTTTCGCTCGGCACGCTCAGCATCAACGCTGGTTTTGGGACAGTCCCCAAAACACGATGCTAGTGCAGAATGTGGTGAAAACCCCAATCGAGCAGCATATGTAAAGTACTGGGACAAGTTCCGTGTTGCCCCATGTGAGCAAACACTGGCCGCTGTGGCAACCAGCAAGCAGATGCCTCCACATACAAGTGCGCACGCTGACAACGCCAAAGCGTCCCACACTGCTGCAGCCCCTCCAATCCCGGCCCCCCAAGTGGATGAGCCAGCTCCCACCCCTCCCAACCTCACCGCTCCTGAGGTCAAGATCGTCAATGGGCCAGGTCAGGAATCCGTTCCTGCTGAGAGTTCACAAGGCAAGCCTCCCTCTGTACCAAAGGCCATGACTGATGAACCTTGCATGTCGCCAGAGGAACAGAACAAGACCTTAGGAACAGCAGCTCCCAAGAGGAAAGGGCGCCCGCCCAAGTCCAACGGCAAAGCTGCTGCCAAGCCGAAGGCAACCAAACCTGCATCTAAGGCCAGAGCAACACCCAAAGCAAAGGCTAAGGCCAAGGCTAAAGCACAGCCCCGGTCAAAAGCAAAGGCTACCAAGAAGACTAAGGCACCGCCATCAGAAGAAGGAGAACCCGAGGTTGATCCAAGTGCAAGTGGTAGCGGCGACAGCAACAGCAACCGAAGCGCCAAGAAAGCCAAAACAACGGCTTCACCAAGCAAGGGATCGCGCGCGATTGCCAAGCCAACAAGCAAGGCTTCCCCAAGCACCAAAGACAAGAAAGCACTCCTCTCAAGGAAGTCATGCGCCTACAAAAAGGCTCGCAAGCAAGCCCTTGACGCCGGCAAATCCCCGGAGGATGCGGCAGCAGCCGGCAAGAAGGTAACTTGACAATAAGTTACAACATGACAATAAAGCGCGCGTCATTTTTGTTATTGGAGTATTTGAACAGGTGTGCACACGTTTGTAGTTTTGATTTGTAGGTGTCGCTGCGCCTGATCTCAGGCATATGCAGAGTGCAAGTGATGAGCTGATTTGCGATCCATACATGGATGCGCTGTGAGTGTGGCAACAACTAGCAGTTGAGTGGGCCTGCCAAGATGTTGTAGCAACCAGTTATCAGTTCCCAACTGATCTTTTGGTTGATCCGAATGATTTCCTGTGTGTGTGTGTGGCTGGCCTTTTTCTCGGGGTGTGGGACACGTGCAATGAGCTATGGCCAATAGTGCTGCTCTAATATCACGTGTGCATATCGCATATGGCCTCTAGGGTTGGAGGGTTGAAAAGGAAGCCCTGCTGCCCATGCGATTTTTTGGTTTGAAGACACTGCGCTATCCCATCTTTGACCCCATGCCGGACCCTCCGGCAGCATGCAACTTGTTCTAGCCCGCGTTCCTGCCTGCAGGTGCTTCATGCCAAGGCCAGCCAATAGTGGTTGGCGAGTCCGCGCCTGCCTGAATGGTGCGCCAATCCCATCTCGGGTTAGCGCTCGATAGATTGAGTTATTGGAGGACTATTTGCAATTAGTTTTGACCCTGTGCAAAATGCATGGAGCTTGTCCATGGTCAACCAACCCAATACACGACAAAAGCTTTTTGGCTCTGAGGGTTTGCACGGGTCTTCCTATTGTTCCGGGAGAGGATGAAGCGTTCATGGGTGACCATTTTGATTCAAGCCCAGGCTCCGAAGGTTGGGTTTGGACCAGATTTCACATGTCCATGACCAGTTTAGGTTAATTGTTGAAGCCACTCGCCCTGCAGGTCTTGGTGGCAATAGTTCAGGGCTCAACAAGATGCACGGACGAATCGTGAAACCCAAAACATTGAATACGCATGCATGCGTGCGTGCATGGAACCTGCAACAGAGGTGCTCCTTCTTTCGTGGCGCACATGCCTCGATTGGGGCAAGGGCTACAACCTGGTAGAAGTGTTTGCTGGACAGGGGCGTGTTTCTAAGCATTGGCACTCCATTTGCAATCAGCCCAAAACCCACCTACCATGCATGGATAGCATCACAACTTACACCCGCATCGATGCACTGGAATTGAGGCACAGTTTGGGCCACAGGGTGGCTTCCATCGATGCTGACTATACAGGGCCCATGGACTTTAACGCAGTTTCTGGGTTTCTGAACCTTTCCTGCACCATGGACGGCCACGCATTCAAGAACACATGTTCGCTATATATACATATCATTCGATACATGGTTAACCAGTATACTCCACCCCATCTGGCAACAGAAGATCTCAATAGTTTGTCGACGCCAGCATCGGCCCAAGGATCACCCTCTATGCTATCATGTGCGCCTCCCCACGGGGGCTGTGCCTCTTTGCGCCGGTCTGCAGCAGTTGGACGACACCTTGCCGTTCGACAAGCGGCCGGTCATTGATCAACATCCTAGGGAACATCCATTATGAGTTTGTAGCTAGTGCAAACAAGATGGTTGCACGGAATCTAGGCTATATTCATGGTTTTGTTGTGTATGATGGCCATCTATGTTGGGGGAACCGGGGAAACCTTCCTATATGCAGCTTAGGATGACCCTGGCACTCATCGTGGCTGTTGCCATGAACTTGCTTTGGATTGTAGAACAGCCTTCGCAATCTCTTCTCGAGCATCACCATAGATTTTCGTGGTTTATCAATAAGGTGGTTTGGGAAGCTTGGTCCAAAAAGAGTGGCTGAATATATGACGTGATATGACGTGCTCTTGTTTGAAGACCCACTTGCCAACACTTATATATCTTGAATGAACTTGAACCCTAGGCCTTTCAGTCGCATTGCTGGATGATGCACCCGGGTGAACGAGATGCATGGGGAACAGGAGGCCAAGTTAATTCTCGATGATGAATTTCATCATGATCAACAACAATCAGAACACGTTGAACAAACCAGTCGAATGGATGTTGAGGAACTCCGCATGCACTAAAGTTTTGTCCACCGTTCAAATAAGAGGAACCCCTCCAATTGAAGTGAGCGCCAAGGACCCTGATGGTCGGTTCATGGAATCAAACATGCCCGGAAGTCGCCTGGAGATCCTGAAGTTCAACCAGGCCAATGAAGGGATAAGGCCTGAGGACCAGGCAGCTGCCAGCTCAGGATCGTTCAAGCTACTTGGGTGAGGGAATAGTCTCTTGAGATGGTGGCCTGAGATGTCCTTTTTTGAGGGTGGCCTGAAATGTCCAATTTTTGAGTTGAAAACCCTTTGCTCAGGCCACCCCGTCTATCGAAACTTTTTGCGCGCATATTATAGATCGTATATACGTGGTATATAATCTATCTCTGTGGCCCTCTCGCTCTTTACCTCCCATGTCCTGTCCCAGTGCCCAGGCTTGTCTTCCCTACAATTGCTGAGAACTCACACGCCGTCACGGTCCTACCCAGCTTCATTGAAGTCTGCGGAAGGAAGATTGATTCAGTCACCGCTGTTCAGGACTGAGTTTAAAGCTGGACATGGTTCGTTGAACAAAATAAATACCGGCCATATTGTCTCCATGATTTCACCCTCACCCTATACAGGAGAAATTGGCCAACCTGAAAACACACCAAGCGACAGAGCTGGCTGCCCAGTTCTGTTCTTGTAGATATCCAGTTCAAGTTCAATCCACCTACCATGGCACCCTGGTTTGTCCTCGAGCCCAGGCATTCGAAGCAGATTCAGATCCAGGTGAACCATATGCAGTCCATCTACGAGAAGCTGGAGAATCTGCAGGGGGAATGCGCTGTGACTCGAAGTGCGAAGCGCCCCAGCATGCTCTAGATCATATATGTTCACCTTCCGGGGCACCAATATCACATACACCCACAAACAACACGCGAAACTGTTTGCGTATGGGCTTTGAGGCCTGAGACACAAAAGCAGATCTTGAGCCTATGTGCAGAGTGCACCAAAACCGATGTTGCCCTCAATAATTTGGTTCTTCGCGCCAGGACCAGTGTCTGCGGGGTTGGGATGCGCCAGGTTTCCACACCTATATATATAGTGATGATAAGTAGGTTCTATAGCTATCTCAATCAACTCAATCCTCCTAATTCGTATTTTAACCTCAATCCACTCCCCAACCCTTGGCTCCAGGACGATGAAGCCATCCAGTAAGCCTGCGGCAAAGTCCGGTGCAAAAGCACGCCCGAAGAAGGGTGGAAGGAAACCAGTCAAGAAAGACTAGGTTTGCCATTTGTTTCCAGTTTGCTGGTGTGGGCAACCAATTCCCACGCTGCAATTAGAGATGTGGGGTATCGCTACGCGCACCCAACCATAGTCAGAGTTGCCTGCAGCTGCACAGCTCTGCACAGCTCAGAATTAAAACTATTTTTTCGATGGCTAGCTACACCGAAGTTGATGTTTGTTTCCTTTGGCAACTCTGCGTGGGCCAGCGGAGTTGAATATGGGGTACGGGATGGACCTGCCAGAGATCTGAAAAACACGATCAGGTAAGTGATGGGATCTGTGCGGCAAACCTCGAGGTTTGTTCACAACCAAGACAGGTTGAATGGACGCAAAAGGGATCACACCAGCTGCTTTTGGTGCGATCCCTTTTACGTCCTCTCAGCCTGCATTGGAAATCTCATTGCTTTCACCCTCGCCCGCAGGTATATCCAGGGATGGGTGCTTCGAGAGCCGCAATGAATCTAAACGCAAGTTTGAAGGCAGGGATTTTGTGAGGAGTTCTGCTTGTGACAGCCTGAGACCCAAACCCCTGCCCCGCTCACTCCCACAGCCTCTTTTGCCATCAGACGAGTCCGACCTGGAGTCCGACCTGGCCGATGAGCTTCTCAGCGGGTTTGAGATGGGGGTTGCTTGCCAGCATTTAGTCGAATGCATGACAAGGTCGCCCATTCGAGCTCAGAAATCCAGAAACATCAAATAGCATCAAATTGGGCCCCCATCAGTACTGCTGTTGCCAGGCTCAAAGCGCTGAGCGTGTCGCTCGTTTGGCTGCCGTTGCTCATCAGAAGCTACAAAAGCACGGCATCTTGCATGAATATGTATACAGTATATGGTGCGCATGCATGGTCTGTGAACGGTTTGTGTATGTGCGGCGGGATTGAACTTGTCTTTTGTTTGGGGTTCCTAGGAGTTGTGGATCGATCTTTGCAGAGACTGGCGAGCTGTGGCAGCGCAGCCAAGAATGCTACTTACACGGGCCATGCCTGCGAGAAGTTGCACCGGGTGATTGCCAAGGAAAAAAGAAAACTAGATGTAAAAATTAGCCGTGTTCCTTTGTGGGTCCGATACTCCCGGAAACGCTTGGCACCAGCTTTCGTGCACTACCCTGTCTTACGTATGCCAGACTGGGTGGAGACAATCTTCAAAAATGGCGGGCACTTCTTTTTGGGCGGCCGGTCTATGGACATGTGGCCACAAGTTCAAAACGAGCTGCTTCATTTTTGGTCGGCCTACAAGAAGATCGACAGTGACTTCCCCCTCTACAAAGACATGCCAGAAAGCAAGTTGGGGTCTTGCATACCGGTGGCCATACATGGGGACGAGGGTAGGGGTCGTCTTCATAACCCGGTTATGGTGGTGGCCCTTCAAACCTTGCTGCCGCTTGTGGGCAAAAAGACAAACATGCAAGGGTACCTTGCATGTAGAACAGCAATATTTTATTTGAGAAAGACAGGGAGGTCTCTTGTATTCTCCCAAGGGCGCCTGGGTCAACTGCTCGTCTCCGTGCTGAGGTCAAGTTTGCGCACCCGCCTTCTCTACACGTGCCTCCCTGCACCATATTCGCACAAGAGTTTTCACACGCTTCTGTCAGTGCTGGCGGAAGATCTGAACAAGATGTGGAAAGATGGTGTGGATGTTCCTAGGTAGACTGAATACCAATGTTTTAAATAGCTTTTGCTCATGTTCTGCTTCGCTTCATCGCATGAGCCTTGTGCGAGGTTAAGTCTCGTGGCAAGTAAGGTGACATGGGCCGGACAAACCCACCGTATTCACTTTATATGCCTGGGTGTGAAGGGGGACTGGCCATTTCTGCGCAGCGCCTATGCGCTAAACTGTGGGTTCAATTGTAAGCAGAAATGTCACCGCTGCACGATGCTAGAAACTCTTTGGAGAATTGACACTGGGTTTCTAGTTGGGTGTGTTTGACTAGTGTTTTTTCTCAGCCTATCAATTTGTCACGTGCATGCTTTGCCTCTAAGGATTGGTGGGATGTCAAGAAGATGAAATCTATGCCAGTCACTGCCACCAACCCGAATGCGTTCAAGGGCGGACCTCCGAGCCCACTCAGGAGTTTGCCACTGGGAGATTGCTGCAGGTATGTGCGTATAGATGGCGCGCATACTTATGCGATTGATGGTATCGGCAAAGACTTTCTTGCTTCAAGTCTTCTCATGCTAGTCCGAATGGGTCACTTTGGTTCCGGTCCCACTGAGCGTTGCCTTCAGAATGCTTATGCCAACTTCTTGGCTTACTGCAATTCCCACTCTAAGAACACAACCATTGAAGACTTCAGTCATGGAAGCTTGAAGCTCAAGAAGGGTTCGCTTCTAGGTTCAAAACTTTACGTATCGCTTTTGCATGCACGCTCTTCAAGCCCAGAACTTCCAACAAAGGTAACATATGTGTTGTTCTAGGGGTTAGCCGGCTATAGGGGTCTCTTGCAATCCCAGCTCGCTGGATGCAGCAAGGTTGAATGGATGGCCCAGGGGGCTTGGAAAAGGGCACGACGCGTCTGCCGTTGGCGCCTGGCTCGCAGAGGAGGTGCAACGGACTTCGCCGACCTTGGTCGAGCTTCGGTTGGGTCAAAGGCATTTCAAAGATTTTCTAAGTGCATCCATGACAACCGCTTTCTGTTTTGGGTGTCTTACGTAACTTAAGTTGCTAAAGCGGCGAGGGTGGAAACTCAGGAAGAGGAGTACAAAGACATGTTGGAGGTGCTAACCATTGCGTGTTTGGCTATTGACCGTTTCTGGCGCACTATTTACAATCATGGGGTTTGGATCCCACGCGGTACAGCCGAAGGCTTGGTTTCTGAAGGTTTTATCTTCACGGACCTTGGACTTTGAGCATTTGCATTTTTTGATCCAGTATCTGTCTACCACAACCCCTCTTTTATTCCCAGCAAAAGGTCCTAGAAAGTTCAGTAACGGGTAACGTCATCGTATCCATCGATCGCATGTCTGGTAAGGATGCCTATTCCACCCTGGCGAGCTTGGCAGCTCGGGCAAAGCTGTATGGCTACAGAATCCGTCCCAAACTGCACATGATGACCCACCTTGTGTCCTTTGTTTGCAATACAGTTTGTTTTAACATGGCATCTGTTTGAGAAGGGATGTGTTCTGATGTCAGGCTCGTGTGTTCTGATGTCAGGCTCGACATCCAGCACCAGATCCAAACTGGAGCCCCTGCAACCCTGAGTCCAACCATGTTTATGACATGGCAGGACGAAGATTTTATCGGCCATGCCTGTAGGATCAGCCGACGTTGTCACCCTTGGACGACGGCTGCCAGGACAATTGATAGATCCCTGGGTTACTACCGGAGGGAGTTTGCAAAAAAGTTTGACAGTGCCTATGCGCAAGGGAGCTGATTAATTTTATGAGCTCCTTCAATACCAAGTGAAAGTCTCAAACATAAAATCTCTTGTGCGTGGGGAATTAAGTCGATGATGTGGAAGTCCACAAGCAAGCCGAGAGCCCCGGCTGCTGAAGGTGCCCGAGGCTGAGGAAGAAGTCGCTGCCGATGTGTTGGTGTGTGTGTGCGTGTGCCCAAAAGAGGTTGAAAGATTCCTCCACAAGATTCCATAGTCTCTTAGATGTTCAAACCTCTTGGGCCTGTGTGTTGTGTTGACCGCTGGGTTGGGATGGATTGGGTTGACCAAGGCTCGCTTTCCCCAGCAACCTCCAACTTAAGGCAAAGAAGGCCAACCTGTAGGACCAAGGTCGTCTACTTTTTTATGAAGCGAGCACTTTTTGTGGCATCGTAGTACTTATTGGGCAACCGTTTGGTTTTTGATTCGTGTAACATTTTTCTAGTACACATGGAGCATTAGGAAGGTCTCTTTTAGGAATATAAATGACTCGTGGAGTCAACATGAATGAACACCTACAATCAATGCTGCTGTTGTCAACAAGGTGAGTCAGTGGCTTTGTCAGTGGAGTTGGGTCACCCAACACAACGGCCGGGTTGAGAAGGGAACCAAAACGGACTGAGGTAATCCAAGATCACTCAGGGAAACGTGTGTTCTCTTCCTTTGACAAGCACTCAGTTTTTGCTTTGCTTTTGGTACCCGGGTACCCAGAAGAAGAAAGGGATCCCTTGTGCAAAGTAACAGTGTGGGCAGCCAAGCTAAGTCAAGCTCCATCATCGATTTGATGGTTAGCAGATCCCCACGTGACTCCAACGTGACTCCAACGTCGTAGCAATCGCCCGCAGATCGCAGTGGATGCCTAGGCTATATATATAGTTTGTTCTTGAGTTCACCAAGCCCAAGACAGTAGTAATTTACATATACCAGCACCACCCAAAGGGTGGTTATTAGATGGAAAATACATCTTCAGGGGGGTCTATAAACTACCCTTTGGGTGGTGCTGGTAATAAATTTCTAAAACTACAACAAACAAGAAGATCCAAGTCCAGTTGGCTGAATGTCCAAGTAATGCGTAATAGTCATAGTGATACTAAAGCTTGTACTTACCTCCTTAATACAGTAATAAGTCCATATAGAATTTCATAGACATACCCAGGAAGTCCAGTTCGCTGTATGGTGCTTGGAGATCGTCAGAGATGTTCCGATTGTCAGCTCCCTGAACGTTGCATACGACCAGCACCCACATGTACAGCGCTCAGAGTGTAGCGCTCACACCAAAATGCACCCAGGGAGGACCGCGTCAGTTGAGAGTGGTTTTTAGAAAGTATTTCTTGTCTCCCAAAACCGATGGATGGATCTTGGCATATGCCAGGCCCCCCTATATAAGGTTAAGCCCCATCTCTCAACCACGCGAAGCAGGGGGGGTCCTTCTATTGATCCCCCAAAGAACACTTCAGTTTTGAACACTTGGGGGTCCTACTCAACCTTGGGGGTCCTACTCAACTCGGATTCCCTGTTTTGAACACTCACCTACTCCGTCAGAGCCAGTCCGCCAGTCCGCCGCAAGCCCCCGCCCCGCCCACGTACCGACCGCGTACCGTACGCCGTCCACGGAGGTCGGTCGGGCGCCGTCGGAGTCGGTCGCCGGTCGCCGGTGTCGTGGAGCATCCGGATGGATCGATGGGCCGGTCGCCGGGGTCCTAGGCGCCCAGAAGGGGATCCAGTCGTACCGAACCTCAGGTACGGTGAGACTAGGGAAGTATTGTGGAGGGTCCAGTCGTGCCGGTTCCCTGGAGGGAACCGAAGGACTGGATCCCGACAGGGAACGTGTTTCTACTTGTTTGCGTCATGGTGTTTCACATGTTGTGGACGGTTTGCGTCCCGTGCTTGGACGTCTCCAGCTCATCTCCGGTAAGCCTTGTTTCTACTAGTAGAGTAATGCCTTAGCTACGGCTGATGACTCTGTTAAGAAAGACGCTTTTTTAGAGTAGACTAGATTATTTCTTAACTATAACCTATTAATTAAGAAATGTGGCTAGCAGGTAGACTCTAAATGAGGTTTCTTATTCTATTTTCTCCCCGTCAACCCTTCTTAGACCATGAAATCGCTCTCCCTCGAGCTCTAAATCGCTCAACCGCATCGCTATGCGCATGGTCTTCGACTTCTTCGATCCGTATCCCCGGATGTTGTATAATGTTCTATATATCATGGTATAATGCTCAAGAATCTGAGATGAGGGGAGGGAGGGAGGGAGGGAGGGAGGCTCAAAGTTGAAGGCTGCGATGGGACTTCTAAAGGGCTTCAGACCAGTTTCAGACCACCCGAGAGGACAGGTTGGGGACAGTGTTTTTGAAACAGATTTAAGCAAACTGAAGCTTTTGCTCTACGTACGTATCATGGAAAGGGGTCATAGATGATGTCAAGTTTGTCATTTTACACCTGCACCCTGGAAATCCAAGGGTCATTGTCTAAAAGCGGATGTGTGATCGCAAGATTAAACAATGCGGCCCTTGTGCTGCGTCATTCCATGTGGGGTCTGTAAGTGAGATACGTACGGGGGTCTACAGGATAATGAAAGCTCGCTTTTAATTCGGTACCATTATGGTCGTAATTCGGTGCGTCCAATAGTACCTAATTGCGGCCGTAGTGGTACCTAATTTTTTTTGTCTGACATGCCGCGACGAGGGTCGGAGGCGGCCAACTCGCTTCCGCAGCGTTGGCCATTTTCCATCTATACACGGTCAAAGGACAAAGTCAAACGGTATGGCCCAGGAGAAGGGCGATGCTTTCGCGCCCTTCTCAAAGGCCCGGCACAACATTTCAAGGGTTGGATTATCGACGAAAGCTTCGGCTCCTACGAAAGCACCTTTTGGGAAGGTGCGGCCATTACATTTGTTCTTCTTCTCCAGGTGGAGAGGCCCAACGACAATATGCTTAGCCTTACAATAGGCGAAGGCAGCTCGGATCAAGGCTGCGTATGCCTGGAACGTGCACAGTGTCCCTTCCGGTAGTTCGAAGCGCCAGCCCGTCTTAAAGGCAAATGCGGCCAGTTCAAACACGGAAGTTGCAAGGCCTTCACCAAGGCGCCACTTCAAAGAGTTTGTGAACTTCAAGAAGACCCGAAAGTTGGCTTCGGACAATTGGGGCTTGGGTGTGAAGCTCATATCAATCTCATTGTGAACGACCCAGGTGTAAAGCTCAGGCGAGATGTCCCATGCCCATCGAGGACAGAGTTCCCGTGGTGACATGGTGGTGGCTGCCACCACAACTGGTCGTGCGGAGCCTTGGCTGACCCCTTCAGACTTTGTGCAAAACTTGTTAACTTTGGCTAGCCAGAGCTGGCGCATGTACGGCAAGATCTGCCTTGATCCCTTTGGCGAGGCCATGAATAAAGTGTTTGGCAAACTGGTCTGCACACCTATTCAGAACAATATCTTGCCGGGTGGATCCAACTTGAAGAGCGTCGTCATCAGTGATGTCATGACTTGCAACATGCTCCAAAAGATGCGCGGGGCACCAAATCATCTGCAACGGCGGAGCAAAAAGCGCCTCCCTTTGGTGAATAAGGTGCAACAAAAAGCCCCACCAATTTGAATGTGTCCACGCATGCTGGACTTGGTTGGTGCCCAGTAGCTCATTGAACTGGTTGACAATGGTGAGCGAATCCGAATGGATGACCAAGGGCCCATGAGCCATTGCAAAGGCTGCAAGCACAGCCCATAGTTCAGCACTGTAACTAGACAGCCGCCAGTGCCTCACTCTCCCAGAGTCCAGCAGGCTCCCATCACAACCAACAACCGCATAGGAGGCTACGGTCAACCAAGGATAGTGTGATAACTGCACAGATCCATCTGTCCATACATGTTGGGTTGGTTGAAGCGGTAGCACCCAAGGGCTCACTGGAAGCTCAGCCGTGTTGGAGACCTGAAGTCTATCCTTAATGGAGTCATGAGACATCTCAACAACTCCAAGGGTCGGGAAATTCGGCCCGAAAAAGGGAGACGCCGAAGGCTGGGCAAGCTCCGCAGGGAGACCGGTACATTCCTCCACCAGATGCCGAATATCCTCCTTCTCAGAGCCACAGAACCTGCATTTTGCATTGTCGATCAACCCAGCTGCAGCCAGACGATCACCAGTCAGTGTACAACCTGTAAGGGCACTCTCCCAATAGCAAAGGAAGGAAAACCCTTCATTGGGGATTCTGGCCAGCTTCTTTTTGGCTGAGAGTGTGAGGGACAGGTCCAGGAACCCTGCAGCTTTCTGGATGTCCTTCCTGGGCATCTGACAAGCCGTGTGGTAGCACCGGTTGGCAGCAAGGCTCTTCAGGATACACTTAAGATCAGTCACAGAAAAGTCCAGAAAGCTCACGGCTGGTGCATCCATGAGGGTGAAGCTGAAGGCCCCACTCCAAACCATATCCAGAATTTGGCATGCCTGTCCAAATTGAGTCATCCATGATTGCGGAGGGAGTTGATCCTGCTCATAGATGTCTTCCCATCGTCTGCGAGCACTAGCTGAGCTCTGTAGATACCGGACTGACTCCACGATAGTTGCAACCGCCCTGAACAAAAAGGGATCTAATTTGTGTGCCTTGTGGATAACGCATAACAGCAGGTGTTTAGATCTCCATCTTGGTCTGTTCTGCCAAAGAGCATCTGCAATAGCGCTCTGCAACCGTGCAAACTGCCGTTTGGGTAGAAAGTTCAGCTGCGGAGCAAAGGCAATCTGTGGAAGCACTTTGGTTGTCAGTATCTGGGCCCTTGAGCAACTGTCGCAGGGGAGTGACCTAATTGCCTCACAGTCCCGGAGGGCTGACTGAAGTTTCCCTGGTGGAAACATCCCTGCGTTCTTCTTTGTAGATTGCACATAAGCACCTAAAATGTTGACCACCTCAACCAGTCGCATCTGCGGAAATGCATGTTTCAAAGCCCTCCGCAAAGGTCCAGAGGTAGCAAACATCTCACACTTGCTGGAGTTTAGGAACTGGCCACAAAGAGAGTCCCAAAGTTCCGTAGCCTTGACAGCAGCAACGAGGCCATCAATAGATGGAAGGCGTGACCAGAGATAAGTGTCATCAATAAACGCTCGAAAGTCGATCCCTGGGATATTTTCAACAATCCATATCCATACGGCCATATGAAGATTGATGCAGAGCAAGCTCAATGAGCAACCCTGAACAACGCCGTTGGGCGTGGAAATCGCCTTCTCACGGGTCCACTGTTTAAGGGACAGGAAGCGCGTCATGCGCGTGTAGAGTGCCAGGAAACCACGCACCAAGCACGAAGGCAGCCCCAGGGCTAGCATAAGAGCCGCACAGAGCTTTGGCATCAACCGATCAAAGCACTTAGATTTGTCCAGCTTCACAGCAGCAAAAGAGCCCCCAAAGCTGTGTGCATGATCTATCTCCAGTTGTATTGTCATATGTACCTCGGTCATCTGCCTCCCTTTAATGCCTCCTTTCAACTGGATCGGCATGATGTCTTGCTGCCATTGCTGGAGCTGTGCAAATCGCAATCCAGTGTACAGAAGGGTGAAGACCGACTGCAGGGAGATAAGGCGCTTGGACAGGGGAGCATCACTCCCATCCTTGTTGTGTATGACCATTCTCACTTGGGTAAGGATGCCGGGAAATTCACTACGGCCTGCTTCAATGTCGTTGAAAAGCGCAGCCACAGGCTGAAATGCGCAGGGTGGAAGGGCTTGGACCTCCCTTGTGCGCCAACCGTCAAGGCCTGCTGCAGCATCAGGCCTCCTCTTTGCTGCTTGCTCCCACAGTTGATGTGCTGTAATGGCCGGCAACCGGATCTCGCGCCTCTTGTCATGTAGATAGGGCCAGATCTGCCGTAAGATGTCAAGTTCATGGTCGTGAGAGGAATTGACAGCATAAACGGTGTCCCATTGGGAGGCGATGAGGTCCATGGCTGCATGAGGATCATAAAGAATATTGCCAACCTCGTCCTCAATCAAGTTAGGAGCAATGACTCGACCTTTCCTTTTCAAATATTGGTAGACAATCTTGCCAATCGCCAAGGACGTAGTAGCCTGTTTCATCGCATCCCGCCACTTTTGAATTGCAGCAAACTTGATATTTTGGACCTCACCAGCAATGGCACGGAGGGACATATCCATGAGATGGTCAAGGTCATGGGCAAAAAGCTGCTGGACTGATGATGGGATCAGTTTAGCTTCTTTCATACGCCCCAGGAGTTTCCGCTGCGTATTGCGGAAAGTTCTT
Source organism: Durusdinium trenchii (assembly GCA_963970005.1). Classification (NCBI taxonomy): domain Eukaryota; class Dinophyceae; order Suessiales; family Symbiodiniaceae; genus Durusdinium; species Durusdinium trenchii. Next base: position 306,503 of record CAXAMN010004703.1, read on the forward strand.
GCATCACCAGGCCCAGAAACATCACGCTTGAACCTGTGGGAAAGCTCTCTTAATGTACGAAGGCATGCTTGCAAGAGTCGGAGCCGGGGAGTGGCAGGATTCCCTGTCTCTTCTTGAAGGGCACATCGTCGAACTTTGTGGAAGGTTGGCGGTTGCCCACGTGTCTGAGGCCCTTTACCCCAAGAGGCTCCACACTGCAACAGCAGGCGAATCGCAAAGTCATTGAAGATCTTCCATTCGACATTGGCATCATCTGTGTGTTCAAACTCTGACGCACAGTTTTGCCACAGTTGCTGACCAAGATCATTGATAGGGCACCCAGGGTCAGAGGCATCCGAAACACGGACTTCCTGAAGGTCAAGTGGAGCAAGTTTTTGCAGAACTGATCCGACTTGCTCAACACGATCCCACATGAATGTAGCCTGGATAGGCCGGTGCTGCCTGTCAGTGTGGTCAAGGACTTCCATTTTAAGGAGGGCAGTCAGCGCTGTTCTGTTGAGTAGTATGCCATCGATCGATGACTGCCCTTCACCATCTTCCGTTGCAGCGTGTTGAAAGAACGTGTTCGGCCGGTATGCCTCACCATGTTGGTCAGTCTGGAGCAGAGGGTCAGACCAACCCCAATGGTCCAGTGCCAGTTGGACACAGGGATACATTCCTGGTTCCATTTGAAAATCCCCTGCCACAAGGATGGGAATATCACCGAACTGGGCCGCAATGGTGAAAATCTGATTCAGCATCTCATTATTCCGCTCAAACTTTGCCCTTTCAGAGGCTGCATTTGCAATTGCATAGAAATTGAATGCCAGCATCTTTACACTTGTGGACACCTGATGCCAAGTAGCTGTGACTCGTGCTGAGCTCCGAAGGGTAGCCCAACAACCAGAGTGGTCAGTATTTTCGCCAAACACTTGTGTCACCTCCCGATGACTACAAGTGGCCGTACCACCTGAAGGAGTCCGGAGGGTTCCATTGCTTGCTCGAAGTCGCTGCAAAGGTTGAGAGCAAAACAAGTGCATATTGCAGAGCGCTGCCTTGCGCTGTGCATCCACCAGATTTGATTCTGAGACCCTGGCTTCCTGCAAGAAGAAGGCATCAGCTTCCCATTGGAGGCAGCTTGCGTTGGTAGAGAAGGAGTCAATGTTAGCTGACACAACTGTCCACTTCGGGCCCTCACCAGGATAACCAAGGGTACCATCAAAGATCCGGCCCGTCCTGAAAAGTGTGCAGGGATCATACCAGGTCAGGGTCAAGGACCTCCCGCTGGGAACGGGTGCAATCGTCCAAAGCACACTGTAAGGATCGCCTCGACGAGGGAACAACCATAGAAAATTCTGAATTCGCCCCAATACCGGTGGCCGAGCGGCTCCCTTCTTCACCTGGCGGTGGAAGTACAGCATCGCCAACGGCTGGTCATCATGCACGACAATCCAACTCAAATCACAAAACTGAAGATGTAGGACATCTTCACCCACATTGCACCAGCTGGTAAGCCAGCAGGTATCCGAAAGGAGACATAGAGGTGACATCCATGAACAGATATCCCAAACCGAAATAGTGCAGGAAAACCCGCAGCAGATACCCCAAAGTAGAACTGGCAGCAAAAGGCCACAAATCAATAAGAACCCTTCAAGAAGGTCCAAACCCATCATTAGGCCAGGATGCCAAAAGCCAGCGCAAGCATGCAAGATCCAGCAAGGGATCTTCCCCATCCAGATATGGTCCCATGGGGGACATCGCCACCATGGAGCCCTCATCACGAATTGGCTCACAATTTGTCAAGCCGCCCGGTGATGCTTCACCGGTGGCGGTGTGTCACCTTGGTCACGGTGCCGCGGCTGGACGCACTGCAAGATCTGCCTCAACTGATCACCGACTTGGTTGAACTGGCTGTCAACCTTGTCACTCAACGTTTCATGCTTCTGCTCCAACCTACCAACCTGCTCTTCAAGCCGATCGATTCGTTCAGAATGGATTTCCTTGGAGACCACACCTCGAGGGGGAAGGTTCTCATTGGCAGGAGCACTACCTTTCTGCCCTTTCCCTTTCCCTTTGCCCTTGCCAGGGTTCTTGTAGGTTGCAGGGGTAAGGAGGACCTCAAATGTCTTCCCATTCACTTGCACTGAGAATTTGGACACGGAAGGCGGCTTCTCAAATGACAGTGTCCAAGCACATACCCCTGCACGACGAAATGACCTTGTTGGGATGCAAGGTGTCTTCGTAGCCTGGTGAACTGCTGACACAATGTCCTTGGCCAGAATCTCTGACGGCCATCCAAGGCTATCCATATTCACCTTCGGGACCATAGCCTTGTTGATGGTACAAATACGGTCATCTTGGGGCAAGAGCAGATCACGTGCTGTAGCCAGAGCATCAGTGGCGAACCTGGGAGCTAGGCCCCTTTTGGTGACTGCAATGCCTCTGTAGCCAGTAATGGAGGACGCAGCTTTGATAAGATCAGCCTTGTTTGCTCTGTCGATAGGCCAGAACCGCGGGATGATTGACAAATCTTCAATCTGTTCTCCTTTGGGAATGAAGTCCCTCACAATGAGCTCCCCATTCCCACTGGCTGCCAAGAGAGGAATACGATGCTTCTCTTGAATCTTCAAAAGACATTGGTGCACAACGTCGTGCTTGTCCTTGGTGTGCTCTTGGATGACACGGTAACCATAAATGGCAGCATGATTCCAAATCGGGTCCGAATAGGCCTCCTTCAAGTGAATCTTGAATTTGGCAAGTGGGTTGTCATAGAAGGCATGGAAGACATCCTTGCTCGTGAGTCTAGCATCACATTCCAGAACAATTTCACAGACTGCCGCCAGAGTCAGCGTAATTGCAGGCGTGGGCAGGACAAAGTTGACCTCAGGTGTAATAACCAGCAGGTGAACTTGCCTCTTGTACTCATGGTTCAAGGCAGGATCAAAGACAATGACCTCGAATGGTCCTGACATGTTCTGGAGCTTGGCCAAAGGGTCTGTTGGGTCAATAAGAGGCAACAAGAGCGCACACGACTCCTTCGGCTGAACTTCTTTTGCACTCTGGAGATTGCCCTTGGAGACGAAAGCAATCCCACCGCGATTGGTGGAGAGTTGTTGCTTCTGGACAAATGGCACCGGCGTCTTATCTTTCCCGACAAAAGGGTGATCGGCCTGCAGCTGGAGATCTTCACACTTGCTCTGTTTCACCTGCTTCTTTTTACTTTTCCAAGGATCATCAATCTGCCATGGATCAACAACCTGCATGGGCGATTCTGCCGAAGCTGCACCTTCCATGCCTCCAAGAGAGACTGCCGAACATGGTTGAAGGTAGCTAACGCCTCCAACCAGTAAGAAAAGCCGTCTGAGATTGGCTGCAAAGGTTCGCAGCATAGGTGGTGCTCCTGCCGTTCTCCATGCTTGATCTGATTCATCCAGTATGAGGTCAATAAGCTGCCGCTTTTGCTGTGGAATATGGAAGTCATCAGGAAGTGCCAAATCAACGATAATCCACCGATGCAACAGTTCCCATCCACACATCCCTGGCCGAGTGCGATTGGTGTCAATGATGATGATCGGTCGAAAGCCCATTGGCACAACATAGTCAATGGCAAAATCGTGCCAAAACTGTTGGTCACGTGGTGGAACCTGCAAAAAGACTGCCCGGCATGTATGCTCTTGGACATTGCATACCACTTCAATGCCCACCCAATGGCCCTCTCTCAATGCAACGAACCGCTGAACCTCAAGGCAATTGGCTTTGACCCCTGAGGCAATCAAGGAGAGATCATGATGCAGAACCGGTGGGCAGAAAGAGTTAGGCAGGAAGAAAGCCAACGCAAACTCAATCTCATCGCTCGTGGTCCACCCGGGGTGGGTCCTGCAAATATTAGCTCTCTGCTCCAGCCAATCATCAGCAACAAAGAAAACTTCCCTGAGGTCATATGTGTGAAGGGCTCTCCCAGTAGCTCTGAGAACGAGGTCAGCTGCCCGGCTGGGTGAGTCCATGATCGCCACCAGAAATGCGTTTCGGCTGGCTCGGGCAAATTGAAGCATCCTGTCATCAGTGCGGATTTCCCTCCAAACAAAGTCAGCTTGGTCAATCACCTGCATCACGTGCTCAGTGAATTGAGTGCGTTGGAGCCTTTGCACGCTGCGATGAGTCACCGGTAGCAATGGAGCACCCGCCCGCGCATAGAATGTTCTCAGTGTGTGCCATGCATACAGCTCTGAGTCTTCAGTTGTACGGATCCATCTAAATGCATTGGGCAGAACACGAACTCCCATCACGTTGATCAACTCAAGGACAGCATTCATTTGCCTGATCGTCAACTGTTCCGGGGAGTGGTAGAGCACCCGCCATTGGCCTTCGAAAAACCGAACCTCAACGAAGATCCAGTCAAATACCACCAGAATTGGTACTACAAAGTGCTGAAATGCCAACAGAAGGTCAGCAGGCTCATGTGGGAACCGGAACTGCGATTCATTGTTAACCCAAAGGCCCGGAGGACACCAACAAATCGAGGGCATCAACACTTGCAGAATATCAAAGTGGAAGAGAATCTCATCCATAGCCAATGCACCTGGCTCCATGTTGAACTGAAGGAGTCTAGCAACAACATCATCATTCTGGACATTGCAGCTCGGATATTCAGTCAACTGATCCATTCCTCCAAAAAGGATGGGAACAACATCACGAACCCTGGTATCGCACCACAACAGGTCGCCATTGATAAGCATCAGCGGCTGGTCTTGACGGCACTCAACCAAGTTCCGCATGGTTACATGGCACTGCTGCTCCAGAAATTCATCACACTGCTGCGGGGTCACTGTACGTGGCACCTGGCATATCTTGCACCATTTGAGGTCATGGCCACCTGCAAGAAGGACCCACTTGCTTGAGCTCACTGGTTGGTAAGAGCCCTGGATAGCCATGACAACATGAACCCCAAGCAGAGCACGACAGGCATCATGGTTAACCTTGAAGAAGTGCAACATCTGTTCTTGATGCTGGAACATAGGGATGCTGCCAAGACGATCAAGGTTGGCATCCTGTATCCACTCAAATGTCCCATCCTGCTGAACCAAGAGGATCTTGGCCTTCTGTCGTGGTTCATCATCCTGACACACATACTCTGCCACATGAAAGAATCCTGCTCGGTGAAGGTCTCGCAGGTTGTCCAGAACGGGATCCTCTTCATCCGGGCACCACGGTTGAGTTGGCGAGACAATAGGATCTATCTCCACAAGTTGACGATCGGTATGAACAACTTGAAGGGAGCGCAGCACAAACCCTCCCAGTTTCACAGAGATATCGCCTGCTGTGAGGTCAGCCCAGGCACTGTCCACTGGCAAGGATGTCCCATCACGGATAAGGTTCACTAGTCCCGCATGATGGTCCGCCAGGTCTAACGCAGCTAGCAGCTTGTCAACTGCCCTCATCTCAGCAGAAACATTGAGCGGAATAAGCGACGCATCCGAGCTGAACCTGACCAGTGTATGGTCAATCAACCATGGTTGCCAGGTAGCAATACAAGGAATCGCCTTGGCAATGAAGTCCGCAAATGGTTGCAGCACTAACATGTCATCACAGACCCTGATCATAGCACTGTCAACTGTAAGACGGTCTTCCCAGCATTGCATAACCAATTGCATCTTGTCAATGGTACCGCCTTCAATCCCTTCCAGGCCAAAGAGGAGGGCAACAAGCCCATGGATCTGCGAGATAGCATTACCAAGTTGATGGAATGCAAGCTTTGGATCAACTGGCAGTGCAATGGAGTCCGTAGTACCAAATAGTGCAACGAAGACAAACGGGTCAATGAAGCAGAATTGATCCTCCTTTTGTGTCAGGGTGGCAAAGATGCCTTTCGTCTGAATGTGTTCTTTGTTAAGGAGGTGCTGCGCCGGGTAGGAGGCACAGAGTGTTGGCAAATATTCACCACCATGGGCAACACGCTGGGCAAGAACCTGAACGTCATCAACTCCCTCCACAACACGAGCCCTCTTGGCTGGTGGCAGCATGTCACGGTTCCCATAGATTGCTTGTTGATCTGGTGTCAGCCTCAGTGCCTCTTGCAACGTCTTAGGAAGGGCAAACAAATGCTTGCAGTCATTCCATGGAAGACGCCTGTTTGCAGCACAGAGCAACCTTTCTCGCGATGGGTGAAGATCAATGTCTTTCCTACCCCATGCAGACAGCCAACGAGTTCGATGGTTGCTTGTCAACTGATGAACTGCAAGGTCTTGCGACCAGATTTTCCGATAACCCGCAAGTTGTAGAGCAGCGGAAAGTGCCCTCCAGTGAGGATGAGCTTCAAGGCCATCAGAACACTCAAACAACGCAAGGATAGGTCGAACCCTCGCAACATGCTCAATGGAGTCCAGAAAGCAGAAACCCTCGTCACTAGCCAACCCAGAGTGTTTGCCTCCCCTGCTCCAGCTTGGACATGGTGGGGATAGGGTCATGATCAAGTTCAGTTTGTGGGACGTCGCTCGAAGAAGTGACTGATCACTGATGTCTGCAAGTATGCCAGTAAACACTTCAGTTGAGTTGAAAGCAGCAGTAATGGGGGATTTGAGATGATCCCGGCCATGATTGAAAGACCACGTCTTCATCACCTTAGGACACCAATCCACCGAAGTATGAGTTGCAAACACGTGACCCAGATTGGCTTGTTGAAGCCACCACATGGATCGAAGCCAACCCTCATATGCTCCGGCAAATAGATGAGACACATTCCAAGCAAGATGCTTGTCATGGTGGGAAACATTCCACAATGGCATGGCCTGGTCAGCATACACCTGGCAGTTGGCTAGTCGCTGATGCGGTTGCACCAGAGCACCAACCCACATCCCTGCGGAGAAATCAACTCGTTCATGGACATCCGGACAGATAAACTGAAAGGTGGCCCAGTCCTCATGGTCAGCAACTGGATCCAGTAGCATGGAGGTACGCCTCATGTCAACACGGAGTGGTGGACCCGTAGTCGACTCAACAACCTCCCCAAACATAATCCACTCATCTGAAGCACCGCGGCACGCACCAGATGTGGCAATACTCTTCAAAGCGCAGCAAACAGAGTCAGCCAGCGTTGAAGGCAAGCCCGAGGTCGCCCACAAAATCAACCCATCCATGGCCTGCTGCTCTGCATCGCTCTTCGTCTCCATCTTCGCCATGCAATCCCTGGACGGGTGAGTCCTGGGTCTGTTGACGCGTCACACCTGTCCAAGGGAAAGGCTGCAACGCCCCGGCCCTTGCGAGGAGGCGTGAGGCAAATGGCTTTGAGCCAAGATGCCTGTAGTGGTACCTAATTAAAAACTCCTCTTCATGTATCCACTCCATGTTCTCCAATAGCTTCCGATGACCATCAGTGACCATATCACTTTTGCAGCTCCACATGCGTTTTGTGCTGACGGTTCGGAACTTCAGGTTTTTGACCAAAAATGTAAGTTCTGAACCTTTTGGAAGCAAAGTGGAACCACGGATGTTGTATAATGTTCTATCATGGTACAATGCTCAAGAATCTGAGATGAGGGGAGGGCGGGAGGGAGGGAGGGAGGGAGGGAGGCTCAAAGTTGAAGGCTGCGATGGGACTTCTAAAGGGTTTCAGACCAGTTTCAGACCACCCGAGAGGACAGGTTGGGGACAGTCTTTTTGAAACAGATTTAAGCAAACCTGAAGCTTTTGCTCTACGTACGTATCATGGAAAGGGGTCATAGATGATGTCAAGTTTGTCATTAGGGGGTCGCGCTCTTTCTCTTTCTCTCTCTCTCTCTCTCTTTCTTTCTCTTTGTGGCAGGGCCCTTTAAATTAGAACATAATACGTATTTAAAAGAGAACGTGTTTTTTTGACAAAAATAGAGTCTAGAAATAATTCATTTTTCCGAAGAAATAGAGTCTACTTTCTTGTTTAAGAATGTTTCTTAAAGATAGAAGCCGTACTAGTAGTGTCCCTGCTACTAGTACAGTAGCGATGCCCTTGCTACTAGTAGATCTAGTAGCGATGCCCCTTGTATTTGCTTTGGTCCTTTTTTGCCAAACACAAAAACAGAACACCAACGCCATGTGGTGTCTCAAAACCTGATTGGCACTCCCAAAAAGAGGTGATCATGTCGAGTTCCAGGTACATACGTGCTTACGGTCAAATCAGAACGCCGCTTCGCTGGGTTTGGTTTCCTGCGCCGTGCGTTCACGGACGAGGAGTTTGATCGAACTTGGGAGGCCTCTGAGTCCCTTGGATGGACGACTGGGCGGGTCTATCCAAAGCGAAATAACTCAGGGGACTGGCATTATCTGATCTTATCATGGCTGTATGGGCTGTTTTTGTCCACTCCCATGGAGTGTTTGGGATTCGCCTGTGGATGCCGTTGGGTGCCATGAGGGGAAGCCATGACCGAGGGACGATGCCACCGATACGCTGGTGACGATGCCACCGATACGAGCGTGTATTATGCAGTGATCGTCCCTGGAAGCCCCATCGTGTTGGTCAATCAACAGATTGTCAAGAGCATCAAATTTCACAAAACTAGAAGGGTTACCTGTTGCCTTTGAAATGTGAAATGTGAGACACTTCCAAGTCCAAGGGCGTCCAAGGGCATTTTTCGTGCCCTGTTCTGATTTGAATGGGACCGTCGGGATTCAAAAAGGGACTGGAATTACTATTATTGTCGAAATGATCAGGATTAGTCCATCGGGGGTCCCAAACTGCAACTTTGTGAAGCGCCCTCAACTGTCCAGGCTCTCACAGGATCCACGTTTTGATACGTATGGGTGTATGGTTTTGACTCACAGACGTTTTGAAGACCAATATCTGAAACTTAACCCCAAAAAGCCTCCAGCTCAGGACCTTTTGAAGTATTGCAGTATGAAAATGTATGTAACTCAAAAAAGCCTCCAGACTCCTCTGCGCCTCTCCTGCACCCGCTGCGCCTCTCCTCACCTCCGGCTTCGCCCGAGGGATCCTCGCCTGGAGGATCTGGGCTTCGACGAGGTGCCGAGCACGGAAGCCTCGCGGCTCGGCCGCGGAGCTGCTCCGCGGGGCACCGTCGGGGTGTCGGTAGTTCCTCATGTTGTACTGTGTTGTTTGAACATATCACATATATAATTTCTATTATACTCTATGACTATCTATATGACCAGTATACATATTAATTCTATCACATGGTGGATCATACAGTGGTATCCCAGGTCAGAGATCAGGAAGGACAGCATGATTGAAGAAGACTCTTACTAAAGTGTTGTCTCAGGAAACGACCTGATTGCAATCGTCGAGACCAATTGGCCATCGTCGACTTTGGCAGATGGGCTGTCATGGGGTATGGAGTACAAGCAAACATACATTGGAGTCGAAAATCCAATTGAAACCCACATCGGACGGCGGCAACTGTTCGAAGGGGGATCGCGAACCTGACCAGGGCTGAAAACTGGTGGGGGGTTGTGGTGGTGATATGCAGTAGTATACAAAAGTATTTTTTGTGTCATAGACAGTCAGTGGAGACCAATTAAGAGCGACCATCACCTGGTGCCAGATGCTGAGGGTATTGAGCTGTCATGGGCTTGTGCCAGGTGTCTTCGAATGTCCTTCCAGGATGTGTTTTTGGGTGGCGGCAATGCTAAACTATATCACGAAAGAAACCAAAACACTCTGACAAACAAACAAACCATTCGCTCAACTCAAAGAACCTCAACAAACCTCACCTGAACGAAGAGGATGGGACTTGATTCCGCTCTTCCATGTCTCAGGGAGCTCGGGGTGATGAGCTCGCTCCGAGCTCATCACCCCGAGCTCGGAGCGCCTCACGTCGGTCCCGAGCGTGGACCGTTCGTCGGTGAATCACCATGGAATCACCGGTTGTTGGAGGCAATTCCACTTTGGGTGAAGCAGGACATTCCTGTGATCCAAGATCAGTGAGTTCGGCTGAGACCGCTGGGATTCCAGCTCTGGAAGGGAGTGTCTTGCAACAAAATGAGATACGGTCCTACAGTTGGTGGACCATCGTTCTTTTCCAGATCAGAACGTTCAGGTTTTCCAACAACTCACGCCTCCAACAAAGCGTGTCCTTTCAACATTTCCTCCTAGAGGCCCCCATTATCCGCAACTGGATCCACCCAAATCTTCAGGTGTCTCGGGTCGTGTCCGACACGGACGCCTACGGACGCCTCGGTCCCTCCGGTGGTCCCTCTCCGCGCCGAACCCGCGCGTGGCGCGACCCCTCAGACGGGTCCCCGAGGTCCTTGACGGAGGAGGAGGTGTCGGGGTCTCGCGCCCGCAATCGGAGGCGGACGATCCCGGTGGCGGGGGGGTAGGGCCGACGGCGACTGGTTGGGCCTTGTTGAGGCCATGTTGAAGCAGGTTCTTAGAGAAAAGGGTTTAGACACGTTGGTTCCGATTCATGAACCCTTTCAAAGGAAGATGTAAACCATCCTGGAGGCGTTTGTTTGGTTGAGCAATGTTAAGTACCTTTAAAATTGTCTTCCGGTTGGTGCAGTATGGGTCGGGTGAAGCTCCTCTAGAGCCAGGCTATCAGGCCATGCATGGAAGAGGGCCAGTTTTCAGCTTCCATTGGATCGAGCTGAAAAGGTCGAGGATTTTCCCGTTATAAGTTATATATAACCTCCAATTTGGTGATTCATGCGTGTTAGGTTGCTTGAGGAGGTGTTCTTCAAGTGTGGATATTGAAGAAGTGCGTATTTTGGTACGTCGTGTTGTTTGTGCCAGGGGGGTCTGGTGAATGTTACCATTACAATACCACATTCACCTCGGGAAAGAACGTGGACAACCCTAAGAATAGCAAAAAGATGCAAAAAGCAGTAAATCTGGTGAACGTCGGTCAAAACGCTAACCATGGTTGAACATCTGGCGAGGAGTAGACTTGGTAAAGCCGGGCAAACAACTGGTGAACAAGGTAAACCTGGCGAAAACATGTGAAAACACGTAACCTTGTGAACAATCCACAACCCGGTGACAAATGAGAATTACATTTTGCTTCAAAAAACACTCCAATTTTACCACAGTGTTGGCATTGTTCATTGTTCAGACGTGAACATCAAACAATGTTTTCTATAACTTGTGGAATGAGCTTGAACACCTGGTAAAGACCCGGTGAAAAGGGAAACGAGGCCAGAACCTGGTGAAAATCCTGCGCACACCTGGTGCAAACAACGCGTCTAACTTGTCGAATACCTGGTGACGCACACCTTGTGAACACCACGTGCCTGGTAACACCAGAAAACTGTGCGAAAAACGTGCATCAAAAAAACAGTAAACCTAGTGAGACCTGGTGCAAAACACTGACTGGTAACGAAGGGTGTTTGTGATGACCATCAAAACCTTTCGATGGGGAATGAAGCAGTGTGCAGCGGAACTGCCTTGTGCAGGGGAAGTTCTTCTTGAGAAGTTGTGTGTTTGGGGTTTCACCAACAAACGTAACATATTCTTTAAACTTTTACTTGGTACTTGACCCAAATCGTATCTCACCACGAAAAGTCGTATCAATCCTCTGTGGCCATGGGGGGACGGTTGTTTTGCAGGATGTGTTTGCATGTTTACTTGATGAAATCACTTGTGGCCTTGGGGGGCCAGACATCATAGTGGACAAGTGCGTGTAGTTCAACTGGTGGTTTTCCTTGCAGCTGTGATTGTTGTTCATGTATTCTGCTTTGAGAACTCTATTCATTACAACAAGTTTGGTTGGCAATGTCATGTAGTTGGGGAGCCTCACCAGGGGCCGTTTCTTGGAGAAAGATGCCAGCTCGAGCAGCCCATTTTGGGTCCAAACATGAGCAATGTGGATGAGAGAGCTCCTGTGAAACGGAGATTGACGCTCGGATATGTCCCTGTGGTGTTTCTTTTGTGTGGGTCATGTATTTTGTTTGACGCACATATGTGCATACGTGTGGCATGATCGGAGCACGCCTCGTCCATTGCAAGGAAACGCTTGCTGGACGACGCTGATCTAGCTACTTTGCTTTCTTGCGAGGCCTTCTTGCGAGAACGCAGGCCTTCACAGCCTGCTGTCCACAATCGGAACCCGACAGGGTCAACAGAGCGCTCTTTGTGTTGCTCAGTGTGTTCAGGGCGCCGTCCTGGAGCTGCAGGGGTTGCAGAATCAGAAGCGGAGCCGTGGAACACCTCTGTCCTGAGTGGTGGCAAGGTGGTATCTCGTGGCACTGTGTGTATTCCTTGCCGGTGGGCTCGTGATCACCAGCGCCCACGGGAGGATTGGCCACATTGGCAGGCATATCGCAGTGGCACATGGCAGGCGTCCAAGCGAGGGAGGGTGACTCCAAGGGACATGTGATCCCTCAGCTCGCACATGGTGAGACTCGCAACTATGCAGTGCACTATCCTTCCAAGAAAGCTTCTGACCCATTTACTATAGATATGCCGTGCCCATGCTGTTGGGCAAACCAAATATTATTCAAAGGTCATAGGAGGCTGCTTCGAACAAGATGTTTTCGCAAAGGAAACAGCTAAACATTTAGTTTCTTTTGCATTTCCTGGAAGCATTGTGGCCATGGGGCTTACGTTGAAATGATGTGACTTTTGGCATGGTGATGTGACTTTCTGGAAAGACTGTGGCCATGCAGTGAAGTGACTTTCGAGGGTGTGATGTGACTTAGGGCGGACGCTCGTACTTGATGACATCAAAGGTTTGCTGAACATATTGTTTCTCACCTGTTGAAACGAACAACGAAGTTCAACTTCACATGGACACAGGCGTCACATCCGTGGCGGGTGGTGGGGGTTGGCGTCACATTCGGGGCCTTCGCGATGGTCCGAGGTTTGCAAGACGAGGAGGGCAATGTTTGTTAGATGTTTCTTAGTTCTACCAGTTGCTTCTTGTGGCTTTTGGTGGCTTTCGGCTTTCTTGGCTTTCGGCTTTCTTGGCTTATCTTGGCTTCACGGCATGCCTTGCACCGCCTGCCAAGCACAAGAATCAGCAGTCCATTTCTGTTCACGTCGCCTCGCTGCAATTGTGTCGCCTTGCAGCGCATTTTGTGGTTTGGGCTTTTGGTCTTTGTGTTTTGGTTTTGCTTTTGGGTGGCTTTGGACTGACGCTGGGTTGCGGGTTGGTTTGGTTTTGGGATGGCTTACTTTTGGTTCTCGTTGTTGTTGGATTTTCATGGCTAGGTCATGCGACCTAGGTTTTGATAAATTTTTATGTTTCTTGTGTGCATTTGGCAGGGTTTTGGTGGCACTTTGTTTGCTCTTCAGGGCGCTGCTGCACCCTCCCCCAACCCCCTCCAGCTTTTTCAAGTCAACCAAAGCAACAAAATCACAACTAAACTAAAACATAGCCGAACTAAGGCCACACCCAAGCAGTTTGGGGTAGAGGGTGACCTCTCGCCATCACTGAAAACCTGCGCTGCACCTTCCTCAGAGGCACCAGGAGACTACACTGCTGGGAACCGTCCTAAAACCCCATCAGGAGCGACCTAGCAAAAACCAAGGTACAACAAGTATTCAAAAAGGGAGCAACCAAAATTTAAAAGCTGACATTGCAGCCACAAGACGACAGTGACAGCGCACACGGTTCTTGCGAACGTGGCATTCAAAGCAATCGGCACATCGCGCGACTTTCATGACAGTTTTTCATTCACGACAGAGTGTGCCCCGTTATCTCCGTGGACCTGTTCACGGAGACTTCAGCGGGAGTAGTCAACCAACACACACCCACTAAATGAGGGCTGAATATGGCTGAACATGAAGTGTAGCATGCTCACTGGTGATTCATATGGGCCACCTGGGTCGTCCAAGTTTTTCAGTGATGGGTCGCAGGTGAGAAGGCACCGTTACAGCTCTGTTGCTAGGCTTCGGGGTCCTTCAGCCTTACACAACTGTGCATCACTGTGCTAATGTTGCTTGAGCACACTGTCCGGCGAAACATTTATAATTCCAACAGGTGGCTTCCATGTGACGGCAATCTTGGAGGATGGACCCTACTCCTCAAACCTAGGTTGGGGAATGTCCCACCGCTTTCTTGAGGCATGGCACCCTCTGGAAAGTACCATCTGCAACTGATCCGCGGGTCGGGATTGATGATTGAAGGGAAAAGGATGAAAGGAACATCTCAGGTGAACTAGCGTCCAAGCCGTAACGCCATCGCCCATCTTTTGAAGAGTGGAGACAAAGTGAAGCTGAGGTTGAACCATTCTTGGCAAGAAGAACCATGCGAGGGCTGTGGAACGCAGCAGCTTGCGAGGACTTAAAGTCAGAAGGCAAACTCAATGCAATCGCAACGATCAAGTTCTGGGAGTTAGCATCCCACCTTCATAAAAAGAAGGGGCGCATCGTCTTTCGAGGTGATTGCGCGAAAGACAAGAATGGTGGCGGCAGTGCGCGAGGAAATGGGAGGCAGCCAACCCCAACCTCGGTACAGGGTTTAAACGCCTGTTTGGCCTGGCCTGGAACAAATGCAGGCAAAGAAGCAACCAATCGGTGAGAAAGAAACCATTCTGTGGCCTCCACAACGTCCCCGTCTGCCTCTCAACAAGGAACTCTCCAGCAGCCGTTTAAGCCCAAGTTCTCATACTTAGCAAAAGGATTCTAGTAGTAACAAGTGCCACGCTAGTAGTAACAAGTGCCTTACTGGTAGTAACAAAAAGCTATTAATTTTAATCAGAAGGATTCTCATCAGAATGCAGGATCTTTGGAGCGATGCTCTGGTGCCAAGGGCTGAGGCCGTCGGACGAAGCAGATGAAAGGGGCTGCCATCCCCGCTGCCCCCCTCTTGAGCCCTGGATCAGGCCCTGCACCCACAAAGGGGCTGAACTTTTAGAGCATCTCGGAAGCTACTTTTTCGAAGATTCTGCGGTGAGCGTGATTCAGCACCAGCAGCATCATGGTCAAAGCTTGAAGCGGCATCCGTGGACACTTTCAGACGCTTACGCCGCGTGGCACAATCAAAGTCACCAACCTTTGCGCCGCACAGCGGGGCATCATGGGGCATCCAAGCATTGCTTGTGCAGTTCTGGTGCTGAGTTTGCGGTTGGATTCTGCGAGTGCATGAGGACCTGGGGGTACCACATTCTTGGTGGGTTTGCTTCGCCTGCATTTGTAAGATCTCGGTGCTCTGGAGGCCTCTCCTTTGGCTACCGGCTACAGTAGTGACATGACAGAAATATACACCTGGCCAAAGCAGTGCTTGACTGCATGGACGCGTAGCTTCCTGCCCACTGGTCACGTGACGACCACCGTCGCAGTACATCACCTCATGCCGCGAAGACCACTTTTCAAAAGATTAACTTTGAGCGGGCGCCACAACGTGGCGGATGCTATTTTAGGTCATGAATCATGCAGCTGAACGCCTTGTGTTGATTTTTCCATGTTGGTTCGCCCGCCCGTATGTTGCAAAATGGGAAGCCATATACGTCCATGGTGATGTTTGATTCTCGATTCTAGTGGTGTGGCGGGTTTTTTTGCACATGGACATGCACATCTATAGAACACCATGGAATGTCACGCTGATCAGTTGGACAGTTGGACACCTCCAGAAAACTGGGTGACCCACAAGATTCGGCCGTTGGTCGTCACTTGAAGGCCGTTCGGCGGTCGGCATGAAGGGGCATGAACCGTCCCCCGAAAGCGCCAGACGAAACACGACAGTCAGGCTCGAGATTGAAGGAGATTGCGTGGTCTTCTGCTCTGAGACCTTCAATCATTTGGTGTCTTGCCACCGGAACGGTCCGCGCTTCAACGGTTGGCAGCGGGAGGTATGCGGGGAATCCCAAAAAGGTAGATGGATGTAAATGGTTTATCATGAAGGTTGGTGGGCGGTGTGGAAGAAGCGGCTGTCAGAGATCCAACGATACTTGTAGGAAAGGCGGGACCTGCAGCAGACAACCGTTTGTCTTTGGTTTGTTTTTCTGTTTCGGGTTAACGGTTACAGTAGGGTTCTTGACCCCAATATCCCCGACTTGGAACCATAGTAGCAATGTTTGGTGTGGAAAAACAAAATTAAATGTCACGTTGGGAAAAACGATGTAGTTTGGGTAGAGTGGCTCTCAATGACAGCCAGAACCTTTGTCCTTTTTGCTATCGCCGCTGTTAGCGACCCCAGAGGAAATCGCGCTTTTTGGTGGGGTCGGGTTGGGGTGGGGTGGGGTGGAGCATATTAATGTTCGCTTGCACTTGCGTCACGAAGTTGATGCTTCGTGTTTGATGTGGGGTGGGGTGGGGTGGGGTGGGGCATATTAACCTTCGCTTGCACTTACGTCACGAAGTTGATGCTTCGTGGTTGATGTGTCGTACCCAGGATGAACCAAAAAGCGCAAGCCTGCATACTTTGTTTCTCACATTCGTTGGGCTGGAGCAGTGCAAAGAGGTGCACATGGAAAGTTGCTGCTTCACAAACTAGGCTTTCGACTCCTGACGCCTGGTGCCCGCCCTGCTCTGAAAGAGTCTGCAGCGCCCTTGCTGTGTACATGCTGATGGCGCCAAATCTTGGCGCTCGGAGTGCCGTCGGCGTCGTTTTCTCTGCAGAAATATGTGGTCCATGTGAAAATGGAATTTTCCAAGATGGTCAAAAGGAAGGGTCGCAACAAGCTCACTGGCACTCAGTTGCTTGACCAAGACTGGGAACAAGCGAAGAAATCCGCCCACACCGCTTGCGGTGCAGGGCGTGTTAGGGGCGGGTCAAGCTGGAATCATCGTCATTTCTATTTTCGGGGACAACCGTCTTACGCCTCGAGGGCCATGTGGGAGAGCGTTTTGGAGGTACATTTTAGGATTATTTTTTTGGTTTCGTTGCGACATTTCTGCAACAACCCAAACAACCCAAAAAACGGACACCCACGATGCTTAAAAACCCTCCTGACCAGCAACGCATAACCGTAACCAGCATTATTGCAAAAAACCCAACGTAGCCTCAACACATGGTCACCAAACGATCAAGCTAGCCTTGACATGATGTAATGTGGACTAACCAAGGGGGGGCAAGGCCACAAAACGGTCGAACTTGGAGCCTGAATTGGCTTTAACATGGCCACCAAACGAGCGAACTTGTGCGTAACTCAGCCGCAACATGGCCATAGAAATACTGTCATGTGCAAAATTTTTCGGCATAATGTGAATCAAAAAGTTTTCCCAGGCAGTCTTTCCCCAGGCGACCGAAAAAAAACAAGGTGTGGGCGGCGGTCGACGCGATTCGTCAGGAATATGTGCCATACAGTCTGGCGACCCGCGATGGTTTAGGACAGCGTGACGCAAAACGCTTCGACCAATATGTCCGCAGTTTTCAGTTTCGGTGGAACAACAGAGGAAATTTGCTTGAGGCGTTGGCCCGAACGTGGCCGCAAGTGTAAAGAACATACACCTGCAAAAGGCGTTGGGCCAAAAAAAAGTGCTCTTCCCCATTAAATTCCGCGTTACAAGTGCCGTCTCTTCTAAAAAATGGGATGAAAGCACACATGATCCAACCTCTCCAAAATGAAAAAATGGAAAAAGTGGGAGATTTTGAGCACTGTCCACTTAGGCGCTGTGCGAATCGGACAGGGTTAGTATTAGCGGCGGTACCTCGTTTTTGCGTCCATTTTTCCAAAGAGTGTGTCAACGTACAAGTGCATCAGTCGATCGGTGGGATGTTCAATCAGTTTTCCCGACTCCGTCTCAGATGCTGGACAAGTGATGTCCCAATAGTTAGAGTTATCATTGACAGAAATTGACAGAATATGGAACAATCGAAAACGCATGAAACAGCATGACACGTATAATTTGTTTGCTTCATTTTTTAAATCTATTGGAGGATAACAGAATACCAAATGGGTTCCCTACCAACAATAATCAAAATATATCCAGATTGTGTGGCATTCTCGGTCCGGGCTCTTGCACCAATTCGAGGCCTCGACCTTTAAAGCTGTGTGGCCCATTAGTCGCTTGGAGCGCTCATGTTTTTTTCGAGTGATCAGCGGCGGGATGTGGGTTGGTTGATCAAGATAATTACCTTGGTTGACTGATGGCTTCCAACTTTACTGCCAGGTTTCATCAAGTTTTTCTGTGTCATTCACTATCAAAGCCGTGTGGCCCATTAGTCGCTCGGAGCGCTCGAGTGATCAGCGGCGGGAGGTGGGTTGGTTGATCAGGATTGTTTACCTTGGTTGACCTTAAAGGAGGTCAACCTACCGTGAGACGGGCCTTGACCCACAGCATCCCACAGCCTATATGGCAAATCTCCTCTTCTTGATCCAGAGGGATTGGAAGCAACCCATACGAAGGAACGGCCAAAGGAACCATAAGTAAGAACCCATTTGTCCAATTTGGCGTGCCAACGTGAAGAACGAGATTGGGGGGGGCGCGGGGTTTGGTTTTGCCGTTTGGGTTCGTCCTAAAGTGTTTGATGTGTTATTTCTTCAGTTTTGATTGTCAAGCACCGGCAGAAGTTTTATCAATCGATGTGTTTGAGTGCCCTGACTGTGAAGATCCATAGATCCTCACCATGGTTTGAGATACCCATGTTACGCACGCACGCCTGCGCCGTTGCGGCCAAGATCTGCCGCAGAGATCTCCGGTCGCCTTCGATCCAAAAAAGGCCGCCTTTTGGTGGTCCAGATGCTTCCGAAAAGGCGATCAGAGAAGGTCCGATGTGTTTGACGCCGATGTCCCGAAGCACACCGACCGCCCGACGCCACGAGGCACCGACTGGGGCCCGGAAGTGGCCGGCGGCAGCGCCACCATCGGCCCCGGTCCTGGTTGGGGAGGGCGATGCGAGGACCGAGGCGGCACGGTTCAGCAAGTCGTTGAAGGAAAAGAACGGAAGGAAGTTCGGAACTGGTCCAATATATTGGTTTTGGGGGGAAGAGGGTGATCACATCGTAAATGACACTGCAGCTGAACGACTGAACGATTTCAGATGACTGGAACTATTGATGACAGGAACACCAAACCGCAAATAATCACAGGTCAAACCAAATACGTTACATACACATACAGCATACTGTTCAGAAGTTCATGTTATTAGAAGGAAGTTCTGTATAGTCGTCACCAACGTTTTATTTTTCCGTGGTGCTTCCTGACTGATCATTCCCATCCAATGATTGTGGAAATGTGATAGCCACCATTGGTTGTTGTCGTGTAATGCACATATTGTCATTTTGTTCCCATTTGTGTCAACTGATCCCAGTCTCCCTAGCATTCGGTCTCCACCTTTTACTGTAGTCAGTTTGGGATGTATTTCATGTTGTGAATGTATATATATATATATGCTTTACTCCATGTTTCCTCTCTTGTAGGAATTCCCACCCCCAACCTGGAGCCAGCTTCCTGTTTGCTCGAAGCCCCGCTCGACCCCCTCACCGAACACGGGCCGCAGTGATGCGCAGCGCGAGCGGTTCCCGCGCGAGCACCCAGGCAGTGGCAAGCACCGGAATTCTCAGAACCCTCTCTTCAAGCTGCAGCACCTCGGCTGTGCTTAAAAACGAGAAAAACGTTTTGGGGATGAAGGAGGACATCTGTTTGGATGTAACATGGAGGGCTAGGTTGGGTGGTGGAAGACAAGGGCTTCCTCATGCTTCCTCTACATGAGGAGTGGACTGGACCAGTAAATGATGTCTTTTTTGGAAGGATATTTGTAGAGCTTCACCTTTCTAAGAGGGCCCAGCTCGACAGGAGTTTCGTCCCACAAAAAGCATCAATGCGGGACTGAACTGCTTTGCATCGTCCGCTGGTACCAGTGCCGTCCCCCTCCGCGCGCAGCATGCCGTGTGAGACCGTCCCCCTCCGTTGTGCAGGAACACGGCATGGCTGCCTTTCCAGACAAATTCTAAATTCTGAAAGTCTGAAATGCTGATTTTCTCTGTGATTGGTCGCCTAGCCTCTCCTCTCTTCAACGTTCACCACGTTTACCACAGGCTAATATTGATGCTCCACCCATATGGCCAAGACATAGCGCGCCCCGCTGCGAGCAGAACCTGATAAAGATTGATCAAGCCCGTGCAAAACAAAGGCGCTGACGGCATCTTACGGCCTTTGGAGCGCGATCATGCGATCTCAGGCTCAGCCCATGTATAAGGCGGTCCATGGAAGTGCCTCTGCTTGGTTCCAACCTCCAATTCCAAGCTTCTGACGGAATGCTTGGCCGACCATTTTGCATGGCGGTCGTTCGCTTCAGCTTGTCCTTCTGGCACTAAATTCGGGTGACCTACTCCGTCCAACCCTGGTAGTCAGGACGGTGAACACCACGGATCGCGGCGCTCTTGCGTTCGAGCTCCACCGCCCACTGCAAAAGGTGAGCCAGAATCGTGCTCAAAGGCACAAAACGACAGTCGCCTGTTGTAAGGCGACGCCTAACCTCCTCAGCCACTGCAGTCACCATTGCCCTGCACATTCGCGGAGGGTACTCCTTGGCGCTGGAGGTTCGCCACTGGCCATCTTCACCGATCTGGAATGCCCCAGAGCGCCTGAGCCGATCGTAGAGGTTTCTGGCAGCAGAAGGTTTCACACGGAGGTCCGGTGAGCCCAAGGGGGCCAGAAAGTCCACCACAAGGTCCCAGTGTCGAGCGACAAACAAATCTGTATCCCTGTGGGAGCGCCTCTTGCATGAAAAAGGCATGGCAATCTCCTAGTCGGCGGCGCCCAGAAAAGAAGTGGAGCACATAGATGCTTATCGCCGGTGGTGGGATCCACAACAACTGGCATAGGCGGCAGGTGTGGAACCTGGTCAAAGCACGCCTCAAAGTCACGAAGAAGAGCAGCCTGGTCATAGTACTGTCCTTGCAACTCAGGAGGTAAAAGTGCCTGTCTAGGACGAGTCGGGACGGCCTACAAGAGGTCAACCTACCCTGGTTTGGGGACCCACACAGCCCCGCATAGAGGCCCTGAGGGGTCCTCCTATGGCGGCAGCACGGATGTAGACACAACCAGCTGGAGCTGCTTGCCAGTTACTGCGACCGCACGCCGGATTTCGACGGATTTCGAGACATAGATCCTGGACGACAGCCCTGCGCAGCCTTCGTCATGTAGGTGATAGTAGGGCCCATCCTGGACTCGTAGGGCCACTACAGCGGTTTGAGTCATAGGGTTATTTGGTCTATGAGGCTACAGCACCCAGGCCCACGTGCACCACGTGCCGTCCCCAGCTTCACGATTTCGGACGTGTCCCACGGGTCTCCATTGCCTCAGGTTGCCTCACAATTTTTGTTCTTTTGAGTGTGTTGAAACCTAGGTCCAATCCTTTAAATGAATCTAGGTGAGGAGCAGTTCACACATCCGAGCGAAATGGGAGGCCTATTTCAATTTGTGAAAACATCCCCGAGCACCCCCAAGCGAAAGACCCCAAGTGCCCAAGTGCCAAGAACCATCAGTCAAGTAACTGTCCAGCTTTTGTCAGCCATCACAGCCCACAAAGACCACAAAGCCTCTTCTTGACCCCGGCGTGACCGTCCCATCAACCGTCTTCCTCCTTCACGCGAGGTATCAGTTGCCTCGTCAACTCTTCGGCACTGCCCACCGCCGCGGGTGGGGGTGCTCGCCAAGGACACTGGTTGAGACATGATATGGGTGTGTATTTGAATGCAGGGAGACACCCTGGCCCTATGGATACGTTTTGGTCATTTTTTTTAAAACTGTTCCTTCTTCATCCTTCTTCCAGGTTCTTGTTGTTTGGGAGGTCTCCTCAAAACAAAAAGAAACCCATATGATCCCAGATGAACAAGAGAACCTGGCGGTAACGGGTGCCGGCCGCCCCGGTCGATCAACTGGACTGAAAATGGCGCAGCGGTCGCCGAAGCGAGGCTCACATGGTTGTGGATCCCAAAGAATCTGGCCGATGCATTGCATGCATCCTTATGTATCCTTATGTATCCTTGATATTGCTGTTACATGCTCTTACAGTAGATGGGTTTTAATGGATATGACATTGGTTTCTTGTATGAAGGCATTTGTTCAGATCTGAGATCGAGAAGCTGCACAGTTTTGCTCTTAGCATAAGAAAAAAAGGAACAAATTCCCCAAACTCCAGTTAAGGTGCATAGAAGTTTGGGCAAGGAGGTTCACATTCCATCGCCCAGCATGCTAGTCGTCCCGTCAACCTCCAACTGTTTGGAAGTGGAAGTCAACCTCAACACGATTCACCTATTCACCTCCACAGAAACACCTAAAACTTAGCCCCGGCGAAGTGCTCCAATGGGTGGAATGATGATCTACTGTCTCGCTGCACATGGATACTTCAAATGGTCGACACATGTTAACGGACAAACAACATGTTCCGTATTTTTCCTCTTATGTCCGTTGATCTTCATTGACCTGGGACCCTCCCCCAGGCCTCTCTGGCTCTGCTCTTGCAGCTTCTAGAGACAGAGTGAACGCGGCGCCGTTGTTGACGTCCCTCGAGACGAGGCGTTTGGTCTCGGTGCTGTGCAAGCTCGGTGATAGGAGCGGCGCGCGCTTTGGCGCGAAGGCCACGAACACTTGTTTGGGGAGAAGTTGGACGAGATGGGGGAGAGAACAACCACCATCCACGGTGTGTGTGTGTTTTATTTTCCCTAGGGCTCCAAGCATATCCTCAGGAGTTAGACCCCCGAAACCCACACCAAGCACCGAACGACACGGAGGTGGTTGGAGTCCTAGAGTTTCTTTCTTTTCGGAGGTGAAGGTCCTTGCGGTGCGAATCCTGTTCATTGCACCTGTCAATTGCGTCATCCGCTGCACGAACATAGTACTTAACACAAGAGCTGTTCATGTCAGGCATGCTCATGCGGGTTCAAAGCAATTAGTAAGCGTTCGCTACTCAGTTGCTGAGCCAGTTGCTGAGCCAGCTGATACGTACTCAGTCAGTCAATTTTAAGCCTTGGGATTGCGGCAGAAGGAGGATTGGCTTCTTTGGACAGTTCCGTGCTGTTCTTTCTAGGCGAAATTAAGCCTCTTTGTTGGAGACTGGATCTACTTATATCTAATAAGCTTATATATAAGATCTCAATTATCATCTATCATGAAGCCAACAAAAAAGGCTTCATGATCCCAAAAGACCATTGATTCCCTCCGCAGGATCCCTCTGGCACCAGGGCTGTGGACGCAGATCATGGGCTACGTGGGCTAGGCGGGGCTGAATCGGACCCGAAAGGGGCGAGCGGGTTGATGATTGTTGATTGGTTTGGGTTCCTCCACAGAATATATGTACGTCCCTACCCACGCAGGGAATGTATGAATATGTATATGAATTAGGTGGACTGAACCCCCCGTCTCAATACAATGGTTGACATGATAGAAAAGCACAGTGTCAGTTGCACTTCTTGGAAGGTTCAGCCCATTTCATCCATCGCACAAGCAATCGCAAGCAATTCAGGGATGCTTTCGTGAGAATTCTGGGGCGGCGACTGGAGAGGGAGTGTCAAAGTATATAGCTGTTCACCGGCTCCATGTTGTTTTTTGTTTTGTTCTGTTTAGGCCACTATTGGCTGTCGGTGGAAAAAAGCATATCGAGTCATTCTGGCTTTTGTGGCGATCAGGTGGCCCTGGGATGTCCCTGACGCCAACCCATGACGGTAGAATCCACTATAAGAACACATCAGAAGCCTGTCTTTGAAACACTTGATGGGGGAAGAGGTACGGAGCCTTTCTGTTGGAGCATGTTGTTTCATCCGTTTGCGGGTCTACGATTAGTTGTAATATCACCAATTTCAATAGATCTCCGGAGCACCGGTCGTCTCCCAAAACGGCCAGGCGACGCCCTGCGTGGCTGCGAGACCTGGTCCTGTGGTCCACGTTTCAACCGAGAGCGGGGAGCGTTCCGAGAGAGGCAGGCGCCCGAACCAAGAGGGTGAAGAAGACGAGCCACTCAGCTGAATTCCAAGACACCCAGCGAGGTAGGCGAGGGTTTCAACATGTTTCCACCAAAACGGGAGAGAACGGAGTGAGTGAGCGCACCATCCCCAAATCTTCATGTGTTACACATGTGTTGTTGTTCATCAACGGTGACCAGCCGTCCCCAGCCTGCACCTCGGATGTTCCGGCCCTTCTCACGTCATCGAAACATCAAGATCCGGTGGAGAGGACCCCCATTCGTCCAACAGGCCACCTTCGAGCCGGGCGCCGGGCGCCATCGTTTCTCCCCCCGTTTCAAGAAAGAGAGAGTTGCGGAGTGAGTATATGGAGGAGGGGCCGTGGGGTAGGGGGTGCTCTAAAAGGTGACCCGTGAAGTGGGCAGCGGACTGTTGAAAGACTATATTGAAAGAGGCCTCAATAAAAACATCATAATGACACATCCAAACTTGGCATCTAAAGCCCACCCAAGCTTGGAAGGTGTAACAGTGTAAGAACTGCTTGGGATCACATGGAATAACTGCATTGACCGGTTACGTTTCTCCAACTTGATCCGCAGCATCAATCACGCTGAGAGACGTGGTGCCTCCTCCACGGTTTCAAGCTCGCTCCAGTCAGCACGTTCCGCAAGCTGGCCTGCTTGAGGATGACATGTTTGGAAAAAAGACCTGCTCGTGATCATCCACTCCGAAGATCTCCGATGTTTTTTGGGACATTGATGCATTTTGAGGGATTCCTGACATGACTCCCAAATGCTTGATTGTTAGAAGAGCTCAGGAAGGCCGCTTGCTTTGCCCAACCGAATCGCTGTGGTTTGCCACACCTGACGACCTGAGATTCGGCGCCATTTCAGCAGGCCAAAGGGTCTGAGATTCCCGTCGTTCCCAACGGCATGGGTTCGATCCGATGGGAAGGTCCGGTAGATCAGGCTTGACTCGGCCGACCTCAGACCATGTGGCGTACATGTTGTCTTTTCCCCGAGAGCGCCCGAGCGAAGGGTTCTTCATTTAAACAAAGCAGGTGCGTTACACATCATCACAACATATAACAACTTACATCCGCGCATATCCAGAATTGCAAATTCCACACCAGCACATTTGTCTTTACATATCACATCTTGACATCCGTACATATCCAGATCCAGACATCCAATCTGTGTCTTTTTCTGTTTTTGTCCTTTTTTCTCCCTCTCACTCTCTCTCTCACTGTTTCTTTCTTTATTTTTCTCTTTGATTTTGTTTTTCTTCCTGTTTGTTTGTCTTTCTCTTTGTCTGTGTTTTTTTTAAAAGTATTTTCTTTATTCCTTTCTGCCTCTCTCTCTCTCTCACTCTCTCTCTCACTCTCTCTCTCACTCTCTCTCTCTCTCTCCTCTCTTCTTTTCTTTCTCTCTTTCTCTCTGCCCTTCCTTTTGCTAATATTATCTTTCTTTTCTAGGCCGGGGATGGTGCCGACCAGTCACCACGAAACGCAACCCGGTCAAAATGCGTATCTAAGTGCCACCAACTGATAGTTTTAGTGTTGCGATTTGATGTGGTTTGTACGTACTATGAGTTAAAGAGTATCCCTGTATGAGAAGACGGTGTCAACATGTGTCAACAGTGTCGGTGTAGATCATACGTTGTCCTCACGTTTTCCTCACCTGAGACGATGATCAGCCCGAGGCCCACAGTATTTTGAGGCACTCCGTATGGAGAGGTTCTTACAAATTTTGAGGAACCTTCCTAAGCTACAACTCTTCCCATTTGCCATGAGAAGGTCTGGCGAACACACCATCGCCAAAAACCAACGGCTCGCGGCTCTGCCGCACGCACGCGCCACGGGGGGTTGGCGACATCGTTTTATGGGGTCGAACGAGCAAAGCTTAAATTGGATGTTTGTAGGCCAGGTGGTCAGTAATTGCGAAATGAGTGATCATGACGATTTTTACACTGTTTGACATCAGGTTTCTCAACAAAAACATTCACACAACTACAGGTGCGCACAACGGTTATTTGGGCTTCCTCCAATGCCCCATACTGTAAGCTAACAGCATCGGTTTGTTGGAAAGGGGAGCAACAGCAGCATGTTTTAAGGTTCATGAAGTCTCACTAGCTGTTGAGGAACAGCTACAGTCAGTATGTTTAAACAAATCTTTATACTTACATAATTATAGATACTGTCGTTAAAGAATCACCTATTCCCAATTGCAATATGGACCGTTTGGGGATTTCACTTATATTGCAATTTGTCCGTTTCTTTCAGATTGTGCGTGTCCAGTCAATGTGTGTTTTCTTATTCCTATTCCATGTTTTCCTGTTTGTGGAAGAATGCAGTCATTCCTATTCTATCCTATTCTAGCAAATTGTTTGGAATTAGTATGAACTCGGGGACATCTCCTGTACAAGACATTACAAGACCATCCAGTCTTCGTTGTTTATTTTTTACCATTGTGACTGTCTACTCCACCTGTACTTTATGATCAAAGCAGATCTTTCACTTTTCCATGGTCACTCTTTTGTGCCATTTCCAGTGCACGGCACCGTCTCTTGGGAAGAAAGAGAGGTACAAACGCTTGCACTGTCTCTTGGGCTTGCCAATACGGTTAGTACAAACTCAGAAACCTTACTAGATATGTCAGTCCCTACTTCTTATCAGCATCATTCATGGTGAAAACCGAAGAGGAATCGCCCAAAAGTGGAACATAAAGCTACCGCATGGTATAAAAGACCCAGATCTAAGTATACTAGGACCCCCTAAGGTGTGTCCAATAAGAGCTCCTTAGAGGTTCATGGGTGTCTATTAACCACCCCTTACAGGGCCCTGGTATGGGGCTGGAACTTGGTGGCACTTTTGATTAAGCTGTGTCTTGATGTCCGCCCTGTCAGCCGCCTTGTCGTTGCCACGTTGCTTTGTGGCAGACGCTGGAAACACGGATTAAGCGGGCGTGCCGCGCGAAAAAGCGACTGATGCAGACTGGGGATTTGAGAGGACCCCCCAGCTTTTGTAGAGCAGGTCCATACAGGAGGCCATTGCTATTAGGTTGGAGGCCATCGCTATCAAATGTGTTCACCGTGATTTTCGCCGCGATTTTGGGGCGGTCCTTCCACCGATTTCCACCGCGATGTTGGGTTTGTTTGTTCCATGTCCAGAAAGAAGTCACACATGAGTCACATGATTTGCAACTTAGACCCCTCAAAGCCTTGGACATCTTCATGCAGAACGGAACACCTCGCCAGGAAGGAGAACTCTCTCCCCTGTTTGCTTTCGAAGCACATGTTTTTGCCTCCCCAAAAGGGGGGGCTCTCCATCTCCAAAACCCATTCACAACATCAACAAGCTCGTGGGTTTCACCAGCTCCGCGTCGTGTCACTTGCAGCTGGACCCGGTCCGGTCGGTGTCCGGTGGCCTCGGCCCAAGAGGCCGAGGCGGCCGCGGGTCGGTCAGAGTGCGGTTTTGGGTCGCCTGGACAACCTTCATCATACCCCGCCAGGTGTGTTGTTTTTTACGACTGAACCGTTCTTTTGTACAGTGGAAGAATCACTATGGATCCAACAGCGGTTCTTCGGAGATCCCCGAGTTCCTCACACCGATGTCTTGCAACGACCAGGTGCTCCCGCGGCTGAAGGCGGCGCAGGCCCGTGCCACGGACAACGAAGAGGCCACGAAGAAGGCCCGGCGGTCCGATCTGGAGGGCCCGGCTGGTGTGGGTGGGTGGAGGTGGTCAGCGTGGGTGTTTCGCGGGCGGTGTGGTTGAAGCGGAAGAACGTGTATGGTCGCCAAGCAATGTGATCTCTCAAATTCCAACAAGTGTATATGTAAAACATTGTCAAACAACGTACCTTTTTTTTGCCAAGCAACCATTGTTGTAAAGATTTTAGACTACACAACGAGCTCAACCATGTTGAAAATCGTCTTTGACGGCTAGGGTTATGCTTGTTTCTGGCGATATGACGGATGTGTGGGTTTCGGGGGTTCTCGTTTGAGAGAGCTTGAAGGATCCCTCGCAGCAGAAGCAACGATGTTTGGAGGAACCAATCGATATATTTCAGTTAGTTCAGTGCGATGTGTCAAGACTGTAACACGTCAACCCATGGATACTCAAGACTGTCATCCTCACATCAGCTGACCATCCTTTTTGGACGTGAACGACAAACGGTTCGGTTCTCGACTCGGAACGTCGACGCAGACGACCAGCGATGCGAATCGCCAGGTGAGGCAGGAGTTGCAAGCACGTGGCTCGGCCGGTGGGCGGTCGAAACAAGGTTTCAGGCCGGGAAGGCCGGTGAGTTTGGCTGAGAATCACCGACAGGTGGCACGAACTTGGAATCGGTTTTCTAGAAATCAGTGTGGCTGTTCCACTTTCATGATCATTTCAGGGAGTGTCAGAACCACAGTTGAGCATGTATGAGTGTGTGAGGAGCTCTAGCTTTCGATGATTGGACATGTGTTGGCTGGCTGTTCTTCAAGAGCCTCACATGATATTAGGGTCTGTGACTTGTCTGTGGGCCCCAAGAGAGTCAGGTACTCTCTTCCAGCTTCACAAAGCTCGCGATTCTGCTCAACCCTTTGTTCAACCTCACCCAAGAGCAAGAACGGGTCCTTCAACGAAAACGCCTGAGATCTGAGGCTTCCAAGACTTGGAAAAGCGCGCCCGCGAGTTTCTGCAGGACAACCCAGGGCTGCAGCATGCGAAAGCGCGAACAGCTCGCCATCGGTGTCGTGGTGTTAGAGTTTTCCCACGAGAAGAGTGGACCAGATTCCAACGGAGTCAGGCCGTTTCCCAAGTGATGACAATGTCTCAGGAAGGTGTGCAAAGTAAGAATGTAAGACAACAGTCCATGTAGGGCCACAAGCTGGAAATAGACCCTCCAAGCATCACTAGGATGGTTGAGGTAGCAACCTCTGGCAGCTGGAGAGGAAGACACTGATGATCGAGGCTTCCCACCTGGACCGTTGATGTTCTGGACATTCGCACCTGGACCGTTGAAGAAGTCTGAAGTACTTCGAAGGAAAACTTGGACTGCGAAGGCGATTCGTGTGATGGATGTTTGCAGCACGGATCCATCCCCCAATACCTCGTAATACCTCTAGACCTTCTGTTTCTACACCTCTATAGACCTTAGACCTTAGACCATTTAGATACACGATGATACCCGGTTTGCGGGATCGCTGGGTCTCGGGTTGTTGCTGAGTCTCTTGACCACCCGCCAATCACCCTCCATACTCCATCATCTCGGGTACATTTCAGCTAATCCGTTGGCGGTGGAACGAAGTAGCAGCCCCGGCACCTCACAATCAAAGGATTCTTTACTGGCTAAATACCCGGTGATTCTTTGTTCTTTGGCTGCTGCCGATGCCATTCCAGTTTGTGGATGTTTGTGGCAGATATTGAATGCAGTGGCAGAGGCAGGCGGAGGCAGTGGCAGAGAGCAACTGGAAACCGGGGCCATGGTAATTACTGACACCGCTGTTGCTGGAATGGCCGTGGTGTTCTTTTGTTGGTGGAGTGTCTCGGTTGGGACCCTGGTTCTGGAGTGACCTGACATGCTGCAGGAGTGGAGAACCTTGGAAAAGAAGGAGCAATCCCTGGTGCTGCGCCAGGCGGAGCGCGCAGTAGACCAGACCAGACCGGTTCCGAAGACAAGTTCTTGATTCGGTCCCATCCCCCCAAGGCCCGAGGCCAGACTGGCTGGGACGCACTGGGACTTCCGACCTGTGACCAGCGGACTTGGCCCCCCACAGAGGAATGCGCCGAAGTGGAACCGGACGGTTTTGCTGGTTTGCAGATTCTCTGATTTTTTTCCTTAGTCTTCAATCTTTTTTAAAAGTATGTCTGTATAGTATAGTATCATGCATTCTGCATGTAATATATACAATATCGATTCGATCTTCCGTCCCAAGCCGTGGCCCAAAAGCCGTGAAGGACCGAGTGGACCAGAGCTTGCGGAACGAGGCCGACGGCCGCCAGGGTCTTCGTGCTGAGGCGGGCGGACCGGGACCGGACCGGCCGGGTGACCGTGGAAAACAAGAGGAACACAGATGAAAAGCAGATGTTAAACCATGTGAATTATATACCTAGAACCCAGACATGACCTCTGTTTTGATAGGACAAGACCATGTTTTGGATCCAAGCTCCAGGGGTCAATCAGGTTCTAGGTATATATATATAGGTGAATCATATGTGAATCATGGTCTTTTTAACACAACCACTTTTTGGTTGTCCGGTTGATGGTATTTGTTTGTTTTTGTCGTAGGGTAGGGTGGTGGCCGTGTTTTGGGGAAACCGACCGAACGCCCGCTCTGCGACGGGCGACGGACCTGTGGGACGCATCGCAGATGGCCAAACCCCCCCCTCCACGAGTGACGGTCCCGCCAAGATGTACTATAAACCTTTGGAAGTCATCAGGACTCTTTTCTTCCAAAGTGATCCAGCCATGTCATCTTCAGACACTCGTCTTATGGATCCCAAAAAGACTGTACGGAAGAAGATCCAGCCATGTGCGGGTCTTGTTTCACTCTTCCGATCCGGTCCCGTCCAAAAATGGCCCTCCCGAATTTTCTGATTCAGTTTGGCAGGGCCACTTCAGATGAAATTCGGGCAGGAGATGACAGGTGATGAATAGATTGTTGATGATTGTTGAAGATTCATTCCCCCCGCTCCAAAAGGGCGTTCAATCTCCAGGTCCACATTGGGGCGCAAGCTTTCGGGGCGACGAAGTTGAGCGAAACGGATTCACGAACTGAAACGAAACCACGTTGTTTTTCGATCTATTTTTCTGAGCGACATGGCCGGATGACCCCGGATGACTGTAGCGTTATAGATGTCGACGTCAACGAGTTGACGGCCTCGGCCTCGGGCCGACCTTCTGCTAGGTCCATCAGCTCATTGACATGCTGCAGCTCTTGGACCGTCAGCAAGGGTCGCCCAATCGCGGGGGACGTATGGCGCCACGTCGTGGGGGACCAGGCGCCTGTCCACAACACAAAGACATTGTGTAGAGACCAGAGACAAAGCAAAACATGGTTTCTGGCTGATGTGATTTTTAGGCCTTTTTTATCGTTTTCTCACACACGCACACTTCTGTTGTTCCAATTGTTGTTGTGCCTTCCATGTTGCCTTGTTGTGTCCCCGACCAGGTCGGGGTCACCGACCACGTGGTCTTCCATCGTCAGACCCAAGGATCGACCCTCAACTGGTGTTGAAGGATCCACTACTCAGAACCAGAGGGATCGAGCCATTGAGGGAGCCATTGAAAACGCGTGGACTGGTCCATTGAACTGTGTAAAGAATTGGAACCTTCTCCATGTGCCAGTGTTGAAAGGTTGGTGGTGAATTTGCGACGCTGACACGATGGGATGCCTCAGTTGAAGGGACTCAAGACTTGCTACAGAACAGAATCCTAGGTATTCAGCCGCTGCTGCAAGGTTTGAATGTAATTTCTATGGTCATTGATCACTTACAGTACATATTCCCTTGAACAACCTGACCTGGTCAGGTGGCTTCTATTGGTTTTTATCCCGCCCGAGAGGGACTCGACCCTCTCTTTGGCCTTCGACCTCACGCATCGCGGCCATCCACCCCACCACCACCGGATCGTCCGCCCGGCCCGCCGCACGTCGCACCGCCAGAGCACCGCCCCTCCGAGGCTGCTTCAGCCCGAGGTCGGCAAACGGGGAACACCGCCGAAGCCGTCATGGCCCGAAGCCGCCGGCGGCCGGAAACGAACGCGTTCGGCTGCGTGAGATTTCTGCACCCAACTCTCGGGTTTCGTTCAGAATTGGTTGATAGACCACCCCCACAAATACGAGGTATTTGTTCCATTGTTTACCATCCCTGCCTAAAAGCACCCTATTGGTTGGGTAGCTTGGACCTGGGTTTGTTGAGTGGAGACCTCATCCGGCTCGGAGACGGTCGGATGAGGCGCTTCGTCCCTCAGGCCGCTTTGGGGAACGAACTAGCCGGAGACGGAGAGGCAACAGCCAAACCCGAAGGTCCGAATCTGAAGATCAAATCCTGATGCTTTTTTGGAGGGAAAACACCCTCCTTTAGCCCGCTTGCGGGTGAGATACTGAATCCATTTAGTACGTCACGGGGTTGTTGACCAGGTAGTGGCGTAGCGCGGAGGTTGATGACTTCGCTGTCCCTGAGATAAACACTTTGGACGATCTTGCTAGGACTTGGGGGTTCAAGCTGGTTCAAACCTTCCATCAACAGCAGGGTGGATCGGTGGCTCGGTTTCAGCACCTTGATGCTTTTGCTGAGAAGCTGGGAGTCCGCTCTTTCGCTTGCCATGGCTTTCTCACGGAATCACTTCAGTCTCATTGTGTGAGATACCATATGGCAGCATCTATAAACTCAACCCTTTTGCTTCATGAAAACCACTGGTTGGTAGAGGAAAACACTCTTCCAGGGGGCCATTGTCAGGGTCTATGTTAGTTTTCGGAAGTGTATTGAAGACTTTCCCCTTCACACTGGTCAACGATTTCTGGAAGCGAAGACAAACACAAATACATGAAGACTAGTGGGCTACCCTTCGTTTTTGGGTACAGGAACAGTGTTTCGGCCGACCCACCTGGCGGTGCGAATCCGTCAGGCCAAGTGAGCCATCAGCCAGATGTGTGGGGAGAGGAAGTGGCAAAAAAGACCTAGCTAGCGGGATGACTGAAAAGAAGTCAGGTCCCAAATCATGTTTTGGGATTCACCGCTGGTGCAATCATCAATCTCTCCCCACCTGTGAATCTCCAAAGGAGGCACCAGTTAAGCCCTTGCGACCGCCCGGGCGGCCGCTGTAGAGCTTTCTGACCGCTCGGGGCGGGGCGTCGGGGCCTTCAGCGGTCGTGGTGGCGGGGCCGAAGGGACCGATGACGTGCAGCTGGGGACATGTCCGAGGGCTCGTGGCACTTGGCCCGAGACAGTGGCCATGTTCGAAAAGGCGGCGATGCCGGCGCGCCGGCGGCTTGGGGGCGTCGAAAGAGGGGGTGTGAGGTCTTGTAGGCTTTAGGTACTTCAAAAGGAAGGGCCAAACTGGAGAAAAACCGTTGGGTGAACGGTGAACGTCCAGTTCTGGTCCGACGGAGAGTGTCGAGATGTGGCGGAAGTGGCTTTGGGCCAAGATGACGGCACCAGTGATGTGGACTCTTGATCAACAACCCTCCCTCTTTTCGTCTTTATCATCAAGAGTCAAGAGTCTACATTTTTCGACGTCTGACGTAGATACAGATGGATGACTGCAGTAACTATCTCAAAATACATGACCCAGTGATTTCAAATCCATGATGGGCAGCCGTAGATAGCCCAGATGTCTCCTGCCTACTAAGTCAGTGAGAGTCTTCGCTCGAAGATCGATCCCGATCGCCCGCATGGCTTGAAACGTGTCTGGCCGCACGGCTCAAGCGCCAGGGAGCGCAGCTGAGCCTGGTGCTTCAAAACGATAGGGGACTCACAAATCTGAGGATACAACAGCCGCACGTCATGCATGTTGAGCGTATACCAATATGTGTTTTGCTACCCAAAAGTCGCGTCTATGAGTCTATGATTTTCAACCACAAGGACCCACAAGGACCCGTCGAGACCGGCGAAAACTCATTCGTCAGGGTCCGCTGCCAAAGGGTGTGGAAGGGAAGAGCTGCCAAAAGGACCCAAATAAATGACTATAGTCTATAGTGACATTTGCACAGAATGCAGCGCTGCTGTATGCACACACTTTGAAGAGAATCAACGACGTGTGGAAGAGTCCTGTACTCTATATGGGAGTTGACCATATTTGACCCCCCACTTCGACCCCCCATCAAGCAGATTCAATAACCGCAAACGAACAAAAGGTATCTCATCTCCCCAATTGTGTACTGTAGGTAGAAGATGAGAAGATGCGTTACAGTATTAGGTGAGGAATGAGGAACGACGTTGAATCAACGTGTTTGTTGCTATGTTGCTAATTTTGGCATCAATCAGGGAGTTTTGCTGGCTGTTTGAACATCACAACAAAAATGTTGGAATCTGTGATCAATCTGAAAAAGAGACTGAATCCGTATGTACAGTTGCTCCAGTCACATCGGCTTTCAGATACATTCCTGTCGTGTCCAGAAAAACCAACGGGCCGCTCTCCGACTGACACCGAATGCCGCGTGGACTCGAGTCGTTCTGGAACCTTGGCCCTTGGCACAGTTTTCTTTCGCTGACGAAGACTCAATCGGGGACTCCTGTGTTGAGTGCTGGTTATATAATGTTATATACCCAGGAAAAAGTGGATAACCTGCCTAACTTGTTTTGGGAGTGGGGACGTCCGGGACGCCCCACTCACAAACAGGTGGAAACAAGCTAAGCTTTATCTTCGGAAATTGAAGGAGTTAGACTGGTCAAAGGACAGGGAACAAAGAGGTGGAGTTGGAAAGAATCAAATGGTTCTCTGAGTGCTGGGACAAAACCGAGAGAATCTCATTGCACCGACAAGGGGAGTCGATTCACCGGTGGTTCGAGACGTGGACTGGGGGAAGCATTCATCATGTATGAGGGCGGTGGGAAAAAAACCGATTTCACATTTATATAAAAGCACAAAAGACACCATCAAACATGTTTGGTGGTGTTACTAGGGTGTGTTTTTACCGTGATGGATGACATCGCGCATACATGTTCTACATACAGTATCATAAATTTCATGATAGACCAAGACCATAAATTTATGTTGGTGATTTCTTATCAGCAAAGGGATAGTGAAATCACTATAATTTCTCACGTGATCATAATTTCTGTTGGTAGGTGAAAGGCACCTCTCATGTGGGTGATGTTCACCCATCTCCACCCCGGGACCGTCGGTGGAGATCGAATCCCAGGATCGAGCTGTTGGCGAAGATCCATGTGCCCAGGCACGGTGGTGAAAGGCAGAATTGTTCGGCTCATTTTGGATCCGGGGGTATATCTCCCATGTAGAAAAGAACTTCAAAAGCATTGGTTTTGCTTTTGGTAGCAGGACATGTATGCAGAGGGAGGGGCGCATCAATCGATCGGCTGCTTTCTTCTTCGGACAGCACGGACATGACGAAGGAATGAGGAGGTTTTTGAGGTGTTTTGAGCCCTGACCCCATCTTGAAAGTCTTGAAAGTAAAATCCAACCAAGGCGAACGGAAGAATTGGCCGGAGTTGGTGTTGGCTCATCCACCCCTTTTGTGGTGTCCCCGGATGTCCAAGTCGGGTCCCAAACCTGTCGGGTCCGGTGCAGGAGCGCAACGAGCTTCCATGAGTTCTTAAGCCAACCAGGCCGGGATGCAGAGAGGACTGGAGCCGCGCACCGAGCGCTGGGAAAGAAAAGCCGCTTCCGACCGAGTCTGGAAGCGGGAAGCTTCGAAGCGAGTGCGGGAAGTGATTCTAAAGAACGGTTCGATCGTAGCGACCAAAAGATAGGCTGGCAGCGGCTGGCATGTCCAGAACATTCCAGAACTGATATTGAATTGGACAAATTGAGTGAACAGTAAAGCATGCTGTCTTTTGTGTGTTTTTAGCTTTTTACAAACTCTTTCGATCAATTTGGACCACGATAAGCATCGGTGTTCCGGCCTTAAGACACCTTAAACTAAACAATGTGCATGTTCTTTTTTTGCGAATGGAAGTGCAGCGACATGTACAGTGCAACTTGTACATATATATATATATACCATATGTACTTTGGCTCAAGGATCAAGCGACTAGAAAAGGTGCGGTTTCCGTTCCGACGCTACGCCGCTTATGGACCGTCAGTGATAGCTTCAAACTTCGCTGATTAAGATCCACTCGCAGGTTATCAGCCGTAGGCGCTCTTTATAGCCGTACGAGCTACACGAGACCAAGAACAAGACTAGTCATTACAGAAACCTGCAATGTCAAGCTCAGGAGGAAATGGAAGCGAACCCTATTCATTCGCTGCTCCTGGTGGTCCCAACACCATTTCGTCACCAGACTCTACAATGGGTATTGATTCATCAGCAAATGCTGACGTTATCACTATGCCTACTGGATCACAAATCTCGGAAAGATCCGTGCCACCGGCTCGGAATCTGACCGATCTTGCACCCGTAGGACCAAGAAGATCGATGAGAGCTACAACAAGATCTACATCGCCTATAACGTCTACCGCGAGATCCCCAAGAAGGAGTATAGAGAAGAGACGTGACGATGATAGAGGAACAAAAGAGCAAAGAAGAGAGATTCAGCTGGGTGAAGAATTGAGATCGGCGAGAAACGCATACAATTTTCTTCATGAAGAATATGAATGCATCCAAGCCGGATACTCACGACTACACCACGAGGCTGAAGTGGAGTTCAGGCAAATGTCTGACTACAACAGGAAGATGCAGGAACATCTACAAGAGATGACACAGGAAGATGAAGGAGCGACAATAAGAATTGAAGAGCTCGAACACAAGCTACGCTTGGCGGAATCGACAGCTGAACATATCTACATGAGATATCAAGAGCTTGCACAAGAAACTCATCAAGAACATTCAGAGCTTGAATCTGTGAAAGCAACGAAGGACAGAATGTCCCAAGAGCTTCAAGCAGCAATTGGACACATCCAAGAACAGAATGAATCTTCATTGGCGATCAATAGAAGATCAAAAGCCATTCAGGATGAGAACATAGCCTTCGTCGGAATAGCTGACCAGATACAAGCTAGAATGATTGCGCTACAGGATGAGAATGTCAACATGCACGAGGTGATCCAACACCAGAGAGAAGAACAATGGAACAGTGAGGTCAGGGAAAGACGTCTTCAACACAGTGTTCACTCATCTCAAGATCAGAGCAATCAGGAAGCTATGGTTATTGATCATCTACGAGGTCAACTAGCTATGGCACGTGGAGCTGAACTCAACGCGAGAGCGGAGATAGGAGAGATGGAAGTGGGCATGAGGATGGAGATGTTTGTATGCCAGACTGAAGTCTCTGCTAAAGAAATGGCAGAAATGAAGGCGAGCCACCATGAATACGAAGCAAACGTCGCAAAGGAGGTTATCGCAAAAGGAGAAATATTCAACAACGAAGTCCTAGAAAGTTCCATCCGTGAACGACAACAATTGAAAGACGTCAACCTCGCTCTATCCGAAGCCAACGCACAGCTGAAAAGAGAGAATATGATGAGAGCTCCTATGTTCGGCGATGATGGTGCTGAAATTCAACAGAAGATCAGAGAACTGGAGAATGCACTATTGGAAAGCCAGAAGGAGACAAAGAATGTCATTATGGAAAATGCGAAATTAAAAGCAGAAGCACGAATGGCACCCATAGTCTCTCGGTACAGCAAGCGTCCTAGTTCCAGAGACCGCGGGTTACCAACCCACGCGTCCGAGGAAGATGAGATTCGGAACGCAAAAGAGGAGGCGAAGCACTACAAGGACGGGTACAATGAAATGACAGAGAGCCGAGATGAGATGTATGAATGGTATGCCGAAACCCACAACGAGTACGCCGAGGAAAGGGAGAAATCAATTGAGCTATCCGAGGCGAACAAATCATTGAGGGACAAGATTTCAGAAGCAGAAGCATCCTCTTCATCTCATCTTACACCGGCAACCTCTACAATCATGAAAGTATCGAGGAAGGAAGAATCAAAGATAAACGTTCCGTCATGGCCCAGGATCAATGACCTTGGACTATGGAAGGCAAATCTCATTCAATCGATCATCATTGCGGCCAATGATTCAGATCAAGAGCCCTGGATCGACTGGATCAAAGAAGCCATGGACGATCCTGATCCGGACAAGTTTGTCGACTCAGGAGACCAAAGATTCCATTCAATCGATGCCAAACTCGGCCTAGCTCTTACCAAGGTCGTCATGGATGCGAAAGATGATGGTTCAGGTGTAGCTATGAAGTTGAGGACGAGGATCAATGCAAAAGGGAGAACATCAAGCCTCATAAAGGGAAGAGAGGTCCTAGCCCTGATCCTTATGAATTTCAAGACAACATCAAATGTGGAAGTCTTATATACTTCAATGCACCTCTACCAACTGGAATATCAAGGAGACAAGAACTTATCGTTGTTCTTCCACACTTGGGATGAGATTCTGGCAGGAATGAAGCCCGTTGACGTCCCGAGCGACGAAACTCTTCGGGATCTCCTATGGAGAAAGATCAGGAACTCAAACCTCATGGCATACGACATCAGCGCCTACAATAGCATGAACGACGATGATGCCAAGAAGACATACAAACATCTACGTGATATGATCAGAAGGCACATCGAACGGCAGACTGAAGACAGGATGATCCTGGAAAAGGAGAAGGCAGTGAAGAATGTGGCCAATATCTTTCAGAATCTCAAACCAGGCGGACCTGCTCCAAAACTGAAAGCTGCACCAGCTGATCCGAAGAAGAAACCAAAAGGGCAACAAGAACAGGTTGTCTCAGAAGACGCTGCTGCAGTGAAGCCGAAACCCAATCCCAAGAAGCATCCTGAAGACAAGAACAAAAAGGGAAAGGGGAAAGGTAAAGGTGATGGAAAGGATCGCAGCCGAAGTCCGAGTACAGACAAGAAGAAGATACCATGCAAATTCTTCGTGAAAGGTAACTGCACTATGGGGAAAGATTGCCCATTCAGTCACAAGAAACCCAGATCACCATCCAGAGGATCTTCTGTCGGAAAGAATGACAAGCCAGTATGTTGGATGTGGATTCGAGGAACTTGTGACAAAGGGAAGGATTGCAAGTTCTACCATGATCCAAAAGCCTCTCCTAAGAAAGGGATATCTGCACCAGCTGACTCAGGAGACGATAGGCCAAAGCCCAAGGCAAAACCCAAACCGAAGCCTAAGGCGAAGCCTGGAGCCCCAGCCATTGACGGTGAACTCTTCATGGACGAATCCGAAGATGAAGGGATTGCTGCATCCGCCAAGGCAAGAGAAGGAGGTGCAAAAGTATCCTTTGATGAAGAGACTTGTGAGATCATGTTGAACGAAGCGATCTACTCAGTCAGGGACAAATGGAAGGTAGTAGAAAAGAAACCTCTACGTCCGGACATCAAACGATACGATGAGAAAGAGCTCACCTGCTACACGAGGAAAGAACAAATCAGATTTGAAGAAAAGGTCGCAGAGGCGAGAGGCATACTGATGGTCCCCTACACTGAGATCAAGAGGGTCCGAATACCAGTTGGACCAAAGGGTGACCTATCGGTCACTATGTCTTTTGACGAAGATGACGGCCTAGTTTTCCATCATAAAGTCATTCCTCATGTATGCGAGGGAAAGAAAGATCATGTAGACACAAAGACATTGTCTATTCCAGCCAAAGGGTCAAGAACGAAGTTCATCATGGACACAGGATGTGGGTATGATTTGATATCGAAAGGCAGAGCCAAGAAATTAGGTCTGGAAGTGAGAGAAAGCGACCAATCAATGTCATTCTATACCGCAAATGGAGTGACATCCACAAAAGGAGTCGCTGACATTCATTTCGACGAATTTGACTCCACCTACTCCCCATTCGTCCTAGATGAGTCTCCTTCAGTACTGTCTGTTGGAAAATGCATGGAGGAAGGATACACATTCATATGGCCAGCCTGCGGCAACCCGTACATGGTTTCCCCGAACTACAAGAAAATCATGTTAGAAGTAGAGGGAAACATCCCATATATTGTCAAGGGCAGTGACTTCTGTACTCCCACCGACGATACAAGGGCGGAGATGATCGCAAGGTTCACCCTAGGAGAAGATGAAGCTGATTACCAATCGACTTTCATCAACTGTGATGTGGATCCTCAAGGAATCATGTGTGATGATGACGACCTTCCTGTGATTGAACCTCCAAAAGTCAAAAGGCGAAAGAGGAATAAGAAGTTCAAGGCATCTCCTGGAGAAGAAGATGAGGTAGGATCAGATGTCGCCGGAGACAGTGAACCAGAAGCTGACGATGATGATGCAGATGACATCGAGGTGGATGTTGTTGACGGTGCAAGTAGAATGGTGAGAAGAGGAACTCTGAAAGCAGATGCCAGGAAAATCGAGCATCTACTCACACATCGTTACAAGAATCCCTACTGTGAGTCATGCATCAGAGCAAAGATGAAACACTTCAAGACGCATCGAGGAGCGTTCAAGAGAAAGCTCAAAGCTTTTGGAGATCTGGTTACCTTTGATTTTGTCGATACGAGGAACATCCTTGATCAAGGGATCAGTACTGATCGAGAGATCTTCGTCATTCGTGACAGGTACACAGGCGTCATATGGGCCTATCCGTCGAAAGAGAGGTTTACCAAGGACGTGGTCAATGCTATAAACCACTTCAAAGGATTGAAGAAGATCAAGATTGCTTATGCCGACAAAGCCCCAGAGTTTGAGACGGCTATGAAGCAGCTGAAGATCCCATTCGATCACTCTCTACCGAATCATCCTCAGAACAATTCTCTGGCGGAGAGGAACAATCAGTTCATTATGATGACAACCGCAACTTGTCTCTTGGAAGCGGGGCTACCACCATGTTTCTGGAGCTATGCAGTAGAATGCGTCAGCCATCTTTTGAACATTGAGGAAGGAGAGGATGGAGTGAGCCCTTGGTACAAGCTACATGGAAAAGAGTTCCATGGAGAGAAGATCCCCTTTGGTGCAAAGGTCTTCTTCATGCCGAGCAGTCAAGGAAGGATTGAGCAGAAGCACAAGTTTGATCCCAAGGGAATCCCAGGTATTTTCGCCGGATATGAGATCAAGCCCGGGATGAACTGGTCGAGACAATACAGAGTGTGGAGTCTTGAAACTTTTGCACATCAAAGCCTTGCATTTGATGCCAATCGCCCTATCAGAAAGCTACTCACACCACAGCTCACAGAGACCCTGGTATTCCTCGCTCCCATCGAATTCCCATTGAAGGAAGGATACGAGAAGATCAACAACACGTTGGAAGGTATGAAGATCCGTGACAGGAGAGATGGAGAGCCAGAGGTCGGAGATCCTAGTCAAATGATTGACTATGGAGATTACGAACCAACTGAGCCCGGTATGGATTTTGAGGAGCTTGCAGAAAGGGAGATTAGGGATGAGGACGACGAAGACGCCATTGGAGATCATGAAGCAGATGATGAAGAACGAGATGATCCCGGTGATGATGATGATCCAAAACCTGATGGCGGTCACTCCAAAATATTGTCCAAACCTGCCAAGGCAAAGGTACCACCTTCGACCGGCAGGGAAGATCACCCGCCAGTTGGAGATCCTTCAATGGATCACATGTCCATGGGAAAAGCAAGTGATGGTATCATCTACTTGAATGATGATGGTGAAACCGTGAAATTGGACAGGAAAGGGAATCCATATAAGGTTGGATCAGACGGAAGAAGGTTCTTCAGGTCATCACCGAGACCAAGATCAAAATATACTCCGGAAGAATGGAAAGCGTTATCTCTATCTGATAGAGCTATCTCTGAGAAGAAAGAAGCTCTCGAGAAAGAAAAGATGAAAGAGAGAGAGAGTAAAGGTGCGGGATCCAGCAAGGACAAAAGGAAGAAGAAAAAGAAGGAGGACAAGGATGATGATCCTAAGGACGTATCGCCCAACATCTTCATCGATCTGAAGAAAGATCGGACGCTGATCACCGATGACGATGACATGGGGGGCTATAGTCCATCTTCGGCATCTACACTTTCCACAGAACTCCCAAGCGACGGCGATTACTTAGTCGAATGGGAGGAATGGACGAGTGTGGAGAATGGGTTCGGCCCACGTGCTACTTGGGATCCACTCAATATCATTGATGTCAACAGTGGAGAGATCCTCAATGATATGGCAGTAGCATATGCAATGCCAACGGAATCCAATAGATGCACAACCGAAGATTTCACAAAGAACTTGAAAGATCATCACTTGTCATTTCCGTCAATGCCCTGCATCAACTCGATCTCCAAACATCGAGAAAGATACACATATGCCGACGCAACGAACCCGATGAGTGCTTATCGGAACCTGTTCAATGCAGCAGTCTCCAGACCTGTTAGTCGAGCAGAAATGCTGAAGAATCCCAAGGCCAAAGCTTCAATGAGAAAAGAATGGTTGGGACTTCATGAGCAAGGAGTGTTCGACTTCTCTGTGATTCGGGAGTATCACGACGTAAAACAAGAAGCGCTCACTCTGAAGCAGGTCGTGCACTTTGCAAGGGTCCATGGCATCATTGTGGAAAAGAACTATCAATTGCCAATGAGTGATGAGAGACGAAAATTTAAGGGAAGAGGAGTATTGCTAGGAAACAAAGTGAAGAATCAGAATTGGGAAGCAGCTTTCTTTCAAGACTTGGGCAATTCACCAGCATCCTTTGAATCTTCTAGATGGGCAGATTTCTATGGATGTGTTCCCGGACATTCGGTCAAGCTCGCTGATGCGATTCAGGCATACATTCAGGCTTCTCTTACGGGACCGCCCTGTTGGGTCGAGTTACCGTCAGACGCGTGGCCAGATGATGTTGATGTATCAAAGTATCATCGACCAGTGGTACGCCTCCTCAAAGCCTTGTATGGACATCCGGACGCAGGTACAATGTGGGAGAAGCACTGCGATACGCAGGTGCGCCAACTTGGCTTCAAGCCAATTGGTGATGAATGGCCATCAATGTATTTTCATGAAGGCCTGAAACTTCTTCTCGTTATATATGTGGACGACCTGAAACTTGCCGGACCAACCGAGAACATGACCAAAGGATGGTCTATGCTACGAACGAAACTCAGGATTGAGCCCGAGACTGATCTTGGACTTTATCTCGGCTGCATGCTCACACGAGGAGAGTCCAAACTCCACGATGGAACAGTAGTCAACACCGTCTCATACAACATGGAAGGATTGTTGAAACTGTCCGTCGAGAAGTATTTAGACATTGTCGGTCATGATACAAAATTGAAGAAGGTCACGACACCAAGCGTCCCAGAAGAAACCAAATCTCATCCCGCACGAGCACCCGCTCCAGGGAAAGAGGCCGTTACGTGTCCATGGTGTGCTAACACCTTTGACCCCAAGTATTCTGGTAAGTTGCATTCCAAGTCCGAATCTGACGTCACTCCGGACGATGGAAACCGTGGTTCTTTGGCGCCACATGCAGCAAGTATACTCATGAAGTTGTTGTACGCTGCCAGAATTGCTCGATTCGATCTATTGAGATCAATCAACAT
The DNA here is from genome assembly GCA_963970005.1 of Durusdinium trenchii. NCBI lineage: Eukaryota > Dinophyceae > Suessiales > Symbiodiniaceae > Durusdinium > Durusdinium trenchii. Next base: position 349,328 of record CAXAMN010004703.1, read on the forward strand.
GCTGGCCAGGAATGTGAATAAATGGACCAGCAATGATGATGCTCGTTTGCATCATCTCATGTGCTATGTCAACAGCACTCTAGACAAGCGCATGATTGGATGGGTTGGCGATCCGATCGCAACTCTCTCAGTCGGAATCTTCGCTGATGCTGATTTTGCTGGTTGCGGTGAGACCCTTCGTTCCACGTCGGGCTCTCACATGCACGTACAAGGTAAGCATACACGATTTCCCATTGCTGGGGGGAGCAAGCGTCAAGGATGTATCAGCCATTCAACACCTGAAGCAGAAATAGTCGCGGCAGATTCCACTCTCCGCAACTTTGGGATACCCTCCATCGGCCTCTGGCAAACGCTCTCGGGCAAAGCTCCTGAAATATTGTTCCATGATGATAATCAAGGTATGATTGGAGTTGCCAGAACCGGGAAGAATCCCACCATGCGTCATCTTGAACGCACTCATGGGATATCCATTGTCTCATTGCATGAACATTTTCAACAGGACCATTTCGTGCTGCTCTACGAGATCTCCCACAAGATGTGTGCTGATATTCATACAAAGGCCTTTCGGACTCCACTTGCGTGGCGCCGGGCTTGTATGTTGATCAACCTTCTTGACCCAGAGGATTTGAGCTCCAAAGAGTTGGCTGACATGGTCTCTCCATCAGTCGATCATAAGAAAATCGATCATCAAATCTTTCAGACTAAGACGGATGACATTCCTAATTTCCCATACACTCAGACTCCGGTCTTGCCTCGTGCAGTCTTTGTAAAAGGAATGACAGGAAAAGAAGGTGTCCAGGATCTCCCCAATGGAGATTGCATCTATGTCGTCAAAGTCCCAGTCTATTATCGTCGCTTCCCACCGGGTCGCTACATACCGTCAGACACGTGTCGGAGTACATGGGTCCTTGTTAATGGTTCCTGGAATTGTGTGGAACGAGAAGCTACGCCACTGCAGCAAGCTTTGCGCTTTGATCATTGGGTCGAACGTGCATGCTTCCTGTATCATGCCTCCAAGGCATCCTCATCTCCAGAGGCGGGCGCATGCTTATCTCAATCTCCGTTCCTGGCCTTAGCCAATGTTCCTTGGACTCCTGACGCTGTGCTACAGTTTTCTATTGCCTCCTTGTCGACTGATCCAGCTTTGCTCCAGTCACAAGAGGTTCCTCTCAACAATTGTCATCCTGCCACCCTTCGTGTGATCAACACGCTTTTACGTCTTGTTCAGGGGGGAGTGGGGGGCAGGACGGTGCATCAATTCGCGCTTTCGGTGCGGTGCAAGACCATTTTGTGCGCCTGGATTCGAAGGGGAAAAACCCAAAAACAAATAAAAATTACCGAGATGAATGGCGACGCGATGGCGACACACTCACCCGAGTGCATAATGTGCCGAGAACACAAGAGTTTGTCCCTAGTGAAGACTCACACTGTCCTGTCCGGCTGTCGGATTTGTCTGATTATCGTAGGACTGAGAAGTACTACAAGAGCGGTAAGGACACAAAAGTTGATTCCTGGCGTTTCAAGGGTAATTCCGTAGGTAAGGACGATCCATGGATAGGAAATACAACATTCCTGATCGTTTCCAACGGTCACGGACACAGCCCACAACATGAAACGACAGACAACAGCAATAACAAGCAAAAGGGCGATGTCACGGCGATTGCAACAGGCGTACAAGCGTGGGGGATGAACACCATTGCCCACGAGCACATGTTCATTGCACAAACAGCAAAATATGTTGCAAGTGACACACCTCCGGGAAGAAAACCCGTGTTGCATTTGGTCTTACAAAGGAGATCAGGACGGTCACACAAATATCAGTTCGAACTCCATCAGCAAGACGTCAAGGGTCCTCAAGATATCTTTGATAGATGCATCATGCTACAAGAGCTCGAAAGAAATGTCCCATGTTTAGTCCTCATGTGTGCTGAAGAACAGAATTGGTTTACCTTTCTCCAGACTTGTTTGAAGAAGCAGTTCATGAACATCGTGACAATCACAGAGGACGACGATGCCTGCTCTGCTTATGGCATCAATAAAGTGAAAGCATGTGTCCGGTCCAGTCTTGATTGTGTCTTCTTTGCGGGTCCTTGCACTGGTGGTTCTGCATGGAATCGCTTGAATAGGACTGTAAGTATAAAGGCCGAAATGCAGATTGAGAAACATCAAGAGTTGTATTGGTCGTTGTGGAATTGCCAATGCACTTGACCATGTATTCGCAATAGGAGCATGTGCGCTTACTGAGCTACCTAGAGGTTGCGAGTATTGGAGAGATGATAGAATGACAACTCTGATAGAAGGCACGGAATCACACGTACATGACTTCGACGGATGTATGTATGGCCTCGCAACTCATTATGGTCATAGAAATATACCCATTAAGAAGCCGTGGAGGATTGTGTCGTGGGGGGTGCAGTTTCAAAATTTGATGAAGAAGTGTGATCATAAACATCAGCATGCACCTTGTGCCGGAAGAGAAACGAGAGTAACTCAATTGTATACTCTTAGAATTGCGCAGCATATGATAGAGACTTTGAACAAACGTGCATTGTCATGGTGGAAGAAGCAGCATGTGACCAGCCGTGCTCCTGTGCTTTACGATTGGTCGCGATCGCCGCATCCTTCCATGTCAAACGGTAACCCATGTTCAGAAGTCAATATCAATAAAAGATTTGACAAGATCATTCAGTCGGTTCACGATTCTAAGAAGAAGAAATTCACTTGAAAACAACCATGACACTCATGATTCATGCGCCAGTGTCATTACCTTTCACAATCATCTTGAGCAAGATTTTGAGATCAACCAAGCTAGCCATTTTGGTGTCGGCGTGATCCAGCAATTTGCCAAGAAGAAGTTCGCTGAGTTCCATCCAATCACTGGTGGGCTGTCACCGGCAACCCTACCACAAAGAGGGAACTCATTAGCATTCGTGGGCCATTTCTGGAGATTGACAACATCCCTACATCGTGGAGACTGTGTATTCAACATGTTCCGTTCTACTGTTTATGGGGCCACAGGGAGGAGCATGGCCTCAGCCAAGAAGCTGAAAGAACACCTCCAGAAATTGGATAGCAGACGAGGGGAGAGTCCTACACTTGTTCCTAGACGGTTCGTCGAGGACATGGACCCAGGACAAGCTCTGCAACTGGCAGAGAAGTGGATGGAGAGAGGGGTACCACCCGTCTACTCTATCAGCGCTTGTTATTGTGCCGTTGAAGCCAAGGGTGGAGCCATCCAAGAGCGCCTCGTGAGATCCCTCAGAGTGTTGCTCAGCAAGTATGACCCAGAGACGGACGACGGCAAGGAGGTAACAAGGGCATTCTTTGCTGGAATAAAGAGGGTGATCGGCATCGTCAAGAGTCAAGAGCGACTGGTACGACCAGAACACATACCTCTTGGGCCGCCACCTCCTCCTAATCCGGATCACTTTCCCTATGAGGCGTTTGCATCCAATGATGTTTGGGACAGGTTGGAATTATTTGCAGACAATCTCTTGGCTTTACTCATGCCGGAACCCTTCAACCAAGAAGCACCAGTCAAAGGGATGTTGGCAGACCTGAATGAGAAGGTCGCCAAACGAGGCATGAAAGGTATCAATTCCACTGCGATGTCAAAAGATTCACTTCTAGACATCACGAGGGACGGGTACTTCTATGATTCCATGAATGATCTACATCACAGGATACCCATTGAAGGTCGTAGCAGCAACTACATGGCAATGACCGGCGAACATTGGGAACGCAGCTGCAGATACATCAGCTTGGCGGGTGCGTCATTGGGATTTGCATTGAGGTTTCACAACAAGAATCATCCCGAAGATCTCACATCTTTGACTGACCTCATTCAGATCATTGCAAAAGGGCAATCGGGAGGAACCTTGGAAAGATGTGCCGCAATCAACAATTTCCAGTGCATCCAAGCGTTGTATCAATGCATTCATAGGCATGTCATTGAGCAATCTGCCATTTCCCTCAGACCCGAAACGAATGCGCAGATGCTCGCTGCATTCCAGCATTTGAAAGAATGGTTTCCAGAGGTGAAACCGGATGTGTGGACAGCAGGTTACAATGTTCTTGGTGCTGAACTAGGAGTCCATCGAGATCTTCTCGCAAGGGACACATCGATCAGTATCTTGAATCAGTACATTGCAGAGCTCCATTTATCCGAAGCCAACCTGGATGAAGAACCAGATCTGGAGACCTTGGGCAAGCCAAAGGAGAAGATCTACTTAACCTTCGAGAATCCCTCAATCGGACCACCCAATCTGAAAGATTTCAGTGCGGTGGAACCTCAATGGTTGTGTCAATTTCGGATCCATCATGCCAGGAACAAAGGGCTTAGTCAGGATGAAATCACCAAACAGATGAGGGAGGAAGCAAGAAGGGCAAGAGATCAAAGTGGAGCACCAAAGAATCGTGATGACTATACCCAGACTTTTGGAGGAAAAGGAAGTTCGGTACCACCGGGCGGTCCTTATACTTCATCTAGTTCAGGTCCTAGGCCACCTTGGGAAAGGAACAATGAACAATGGGATCCTTGGTCATCCGATGTACCTCATGGAGCGTATGATGTTCCACGACCTCCACCGAAAGCTCCGCCAAAGTGCAAACCCATGCCGAAGCCGAAACAGCCTGCACAGCCAAAAGAATGGTTTGTCACGCTTCCTCCTGAAGGTGTGACGACTATCGGGTGCAACGGTATGGACTACCTTGGCAAACCCATCATATTCAATCTCTGGACTTATCGAAGCAGTACCACTGCTTACGCTACAGCTCCGTTTGCTGGTCCTCGTACAGCCGAGCCAGGAAGAGATTGGAGACAGTATGTGAGAAGGCTCACGTATTATGTCGGGGTGACTTTGGGTGGAAATTATAGATCGAGTTCATCAATGGGGCTTCAACCTCTCACCGATTCTCATTTGAGGACAAAAGTGAACGAGAGCGATGGTTTTTGGACAAAGCTCTATGTTGAGATGGTTGAAGAGTTCGATCTGACAAGTTGTTTTCAGTATCCCTCAGCAAGGGCCATGGTACTTATCTTGAAGTTGAACGATGTGCCAGAGAAGGCCGCATATCACATCAAGTTCCTTTCATCCAAAGTTGGGTGCCACACCGAGGAGAAGGACAAGGTGATGATTGACGGGGATACAGGAGTCATGGATGTTGATCATTTGAGTGGCCAGATTAGAGGAGTCGGTACCGGACACACCATTCTTGTGACAGACCTTGACTATGTGACTAGAGCAAGTTCGTCAAAGAAAATCACGACGATGCAGTACGGTATCCGAACTGAGATGGCATTCGAAAATTGCTGTGTATTCCAAGTTAAGGGAGAAAGGCATCAAGACATCCTGGATACTCTTGATAGAGTAGTCGTTTTCTTGGAAGAACATGGACAAGATCAGGGGGACGGTACAACCGCCCACATCTGGCTGTGTCTTCATTGTATGTTTCCGAACGGCAGCACACTGAGGTTGACCGAGGCGACATTCAAAGAGTTCTCAAGGAAGTTGGCTGAGAAGGTCCATTCGATCGGACAGCTCCTGACTACTCCAGTATTAGTGAACATCCAGCCAGATTCAAAGTTCTTCGGGCCAGCAAGATATGATCACAGTCACATTGTAGACCAAGTGAGACGAAGTGGTGCCTTGGCCACCAAATCGTCACGTGCCTGGAAAGCTATGTACTCAGTTGCAGGTGCTCCCAGTGCGAGCTATATCACAGGCGGCGACAAGAACAAGATTTGGGCTGTGATGGAGAAACAACTCACGAGAGAAAGGGTCATCCTATTGTGTTCAATGAACAAAGTTCATGTCAGTGCTTTGAACAACATGGCAGAGGACGAGATCCAGGTCCCAATTTCTCAGGACAACTTCGACAGGTACTTGAACGTTGCTATGTCGGCAAGTGATGGGCAACCGAAGAAGACCAGCACGAAGCATACTGTTGGTGGGAGCTTCAGTCAAGGTACCGAATGGAGGGACATCAGATTCGTTCTGAAAGATCCGGAGCCTGAGGAGGACAGGATGGAATATTGGATGACGGGAAATCGGAGAGTTGAGAATTACAAAGCCACTGCAGATGCCGCACCATATCTTTGTGAAGATTGCAACAAACGTGATGCATCCGAGGATTGGAACACACACAAAGACAATAGAAGCCATTGTGTGAATTGCAACTTCAACTTTTGGTGTGTTCAGAGCGGCGCTCCCACGATTCAACAAGAAAGAGAAAGCATTTGGGAAACTGCAGTG
>CAXAMN010004714.1:0-24988 GCA_963970005.1 Durusdinium trenchii
CCAAGACTCACACGAATAGGCAAGAAAGCTTTCCTTAATTGTGTCATGCTCCAAGAAGTAGTCATCCCGACAGAGCTCAGTGACACAGGCAACCGTGCTTTCTGCGGGTGTGAGCAACTGCAACGATTCACCCCCTGGATTGGAGAGATATTGAATAGTGGGTGCAGGCAGAGCACAATGCTTTCTTCATGTGTGACAAATTTGAAAAACCCCGGTGGGTGGAGCTCCTCTCCGCTGATGGGCCCGATTCGGACGCCTTTGATGAAGAGTTACCCCAAGAGTACTCCTACCATCAAGTCAGTCCATGAGAGGCTCAAGGTGGGTGCCTTAGCATCTGTCTTCAGGAAACATCCCTGGCCCCAGGAACAGTCCATGAGCAAGAGTCAGAAGCTTTTGGCTCAAACAGTAAAAGCAAATAGACGGCCATTCATGGAGCTCGACGACTCATCCAAGCTCAGTACTCTCCCTGAAATGGAGCCGGTCATGGACTGCTCCTTGGTACTGACTACGCTCTCGGGGGTGACTATCAAGGTCTCCCTCAGTGTGGCAAAGTTTGATCGATTTGAGGACCTAGAGGATCAGGTTATGCTGTCTGGCCTCAGTCACTCACCTCAAAGTGTTTGGGTGCTCCATCGACTTTTTGCAAACTGCCACATTCAGACATACCTTGAGGACCCAATCTGGGACAGGCTACAGCAAGGCATGGCACACACCGTTGTCTTTAAGGACAGCAGTGTCACCTTGTCATCACAGGAACAACTCGACGGTTGCCCTATCCATCAAGTTCCGCTTGCCGTTCAGGTCCCGATGAACCCAGAGGAAAGCGTCCCAGAAGGGGCCTTTGCGGGGGTTCCGCGTTTGCGGCATGTCAGTGTTGAGTCAGACATCAGGCTCATTGGAGCAGAGGCCTGGCAAAATTGCCAACAACTTCGCATTGTCAAACTGCCGGCCACAGTGGTAGGCATATCTGATAACGCCTTTCGTGACTGCAAGCAACTAAACAGTGTCTCGGCTCCTGGTTGCCGAGACTTTGGATACAAAGCTTTTCGCGGAATGCTGTTCCTTACAATGGGTGTGTGCATCTGAAGGGGTTGCAAATAACGAAGCCAAGTTCGGGCAATACCTCTTTCAAGGGTGCATCAACCTTGCTGCGGTTACTTTGTGTGAGATTCCATCTCCCGAGGGTCAACACTGCAAGCTAGGACCAACGAGCTGGCACCGGGCTGTCTTAGCTCTACGGGAATTACTGCACTCGCTCTTCCAAAGCATTTTGCTGCTATTGGAGCGCATGGGTGTGATAGTTGCCGTTTGCTTGAGAGTGAGACCTTTGCAACACCACTGTTGAAGAAATTCCGGAATTCACCTTTGTGAACTGCACTAGCCTCAGAGAAGTGCTCCTTCCGACCACTCTCCACACAATCCGAGTTAAAGCCTTCATGAACTGTGCAGCCCTAATTGAGCTTGCAATCCCGCCTTCGCTAAGATACATAGGAAGTAGGGCCTTTTTGGACTGCACTGCCTTGAAGAGGCTCGCCAAGATGCCAGGCAAGCACAAATGGCGAGGAGTCTATGCAGAAGAAAATGCTTTCGCCATTTGTCCCGAAATGAGATGGCCACCCTGGCTACATATGATCCCGGACATGTGATATACCTCAGGTCTGGGGTGAAGACGAGCCTCTCGGATCACAGCTATCGCAGGCCCATTAACATCCATCATGGGCGCGCGCCTTAGCTCGAGTCCAGAGTAGGCCAGAAGCCACAGCAGGCCAAACTCATGAATAGAGCTGAGGATCACGGCAAAAGCAGCCTTCCTTCAGCTTACCTCTCTACAGGAGGTGCTAACTCCCGCTCTGCATAACGCTTTGCGCCTTTGCAGGCAGTCCGCGCTTTCGAGCAAAGTACAAGCAGAGGAAAAGCAACACATTGAAGGACATATGTCCTTGACCAAGGAGGGTAACTTGTCTAGCCCAAGCAACACCGAGAGCGGTCGACAGATGCCAGAGAGCAATAGGAGAGGGCTCTCCAGACCTGCAAAAACCAGCAATACATTTGCAGCGGGAATGGTGGATAGACACACCGCTAACAAGCTACGGCAAAGGAAATGCGCAAAGACTAAGTAGGACCCCTTTTCGCCATTCGCAATACAGTGAGCCAGTAGGAATGAGAGCCTTAGCTTCTCGTTCCCAACAGGCGGGTGGTAGAGTGTGGCAATGGAGGATGCCCAGGCGGAACCTTAGTTCCCTCTGTTGACGTCCGACATTTCCAATTTTGTACAAAGGTGTACAGATACCATGCTAGCATAGGTCCTATGTTTCACCTGTTTCACACGGGCCCTGCACGCAACAGACCACTTTTCGCTATGCTGCGGCATTTCACAGAGTTAGGGGACACCCCGTTTTGGCACCTCTGGGTGCCGAAGGGTGCTGAGATGACCTCCCTTCGGGGGGGGATGCCTTTCGCACCCTTATCTGCAGGCTTTCGTCGTTCGCTATGACCGCTACCTTCTATATCACCAACTAGTATGCCACTGGACTTGCGAGCGCAACCAGTTGAATGGGTTGTGCCACAAGAAAGGCTTTTTCCACGGCATGAAGCATAGCAACCATTGATCCTTTTAACATGGATACAGTCGACGAAGGAGCTTTGCCATGCTCCTGACCTGCATCGTGACCAGGTTTTTGCCACACTGTGCAGTGGCCGCTGGTCACTAGTAATTGGAAAGTAAAGTCCATTTGAAGACTTTAGGATGTTTTGCTAGAGCATAAACCCGCACTGCCATGCTCTTCGTTCGCGAATTCAGGCCCTTTGATAGAGAATAGTTTTCGTTTCACCTGTTTCACCTTAGTACAGAGGAAAGACTACAAGATGGTGGAGACTCGGCCTGTGGGCTCTGTTTTGGTTTGTTTGGTTTGTTGTTGGGTTGCTTTTGTCCTTTTCTCCACCATCTGATTGTTTTTCCTTTCCTTCAATGATGACCTGGGCACCATGCCCACACGGCGTCCGTACTCGTGGAAAAAAGCTCACCCTAACCATTGCATTACTTACACTTCCTGGAATTGACAATGCGTAGAGCGTGCAGCTCTTTGGGCTGAACCTGAGAAATGCTCCTCCTGGTTGTCTCAATTGGGGCACCCCACTCTGTATATTTATCGATGCATTCTGTGGGTTTTGGATGGTTACATCATGACACGGACTAATACATGCGTCCACAGCAGCGCAGCTTCGTCCATTCAGGCAGGTCTGCACGCGTTACACACTGCGCCAGGCAGGAACTCAGGTTTCCACCTGGAGTGCAGTATGCTTGGTTTGTACGTTGTTTGGCAAGACGAAATGCCTTATTGTTGTTCTCTATCTACTTCAGGGAGTGACAAGCATGACAAAGCCCCCCTAGCCTAAGCTTTGCACTGCTCGCACATCCTGAATTTGCGCAATAACACAAAAACCAGAACAGATACAAAAGGTTAAGATCTGATACATGCTCTTGGAGAGAAGAATATCAAGAGTCTGGGCGCGCGCCTTAGCTCGAGTCCAGAGTAGGCCAGAAGCCACAGCAGGCCAAATACCATGAGTAGAGCTGAGGATTACGGCAAAAGAAGCCTTCCTGCAGCGTACCTCTCTACAGGAGGTTTCTACCCCCACTTTACATGGCGCTTTGCGCTTTTACAGGCAGTACGCACTTTCGAGCAAAGTACCAGCAAAGAAAAAGCAACACACGGCGAAGGACATATGTTCTTGACAAAGGTGGGTAACTCGTCTAGTCCAAGCAGCGCAGAGAGTGGTCGGCAGATGCCAGTGATCAATGGAGAAGACTTTCCATAATGCAAAGACCAGCAAAGCTTTCGCAGCGGGAATGGTGGATAGGCGCACCGCCAGCAAGCTACGGCAAGGGAAAGGCGCAAACACTAAGTAGGATCGTCAACCTCTTTTCGCCATTCGCAATACAGTGAGCCAGTAGGAATGAGAGCCTTAGCTCCTCGTTCCCAACAGGCGGGTGGTAGAGAGTGGCAATGGAGGATGCCCAGGGGGAACCTTAGTTTCCTCTGTTGATGTCCGACATTTCCAATTTTGTACAAAGAGGTACAGATACCATGCTAGGATAGGTTCAACGTTTCACCTGTTTCACAGGGGCCTTGCACGCAACAGACCACTTTTTGCAATGACGCAGCACTTCACGGAGTTGGGGGACGCCCCGTTTTTGGCACCTCTGGGTTCCGAAAGGTGCTGAGATGACCTCCCTTCGGGGGGGTGTGCCTTTCGCACCCTTACCTGCAGGCTTTCGTAGTTTGCTATGGCGCTACTGTCTGAACACCACCAACTGATATGCCTCTGGACTTGTAAGTGCAATCAGTTGAATGGGTTGTGCTACAAGAAAGGTTTTTTCCACGGCATGAAGCATAGCAACCACTGATCCACTTTGACAAGGATACAACCGACGTTGGAGCATAGCTATGCTCGAGACCTGCATCGTGACCATGTTTTTGCCACACCGTGCAGTGGCCGCTGGTTACTGGTAATTGAGAAGCGAAGTCCATTTGTAGACTTTTTGTAAACTTTGCTTGGGTTGTCTTTGTCCTTTTCTCCACCATCTGATTGTTTTTCCCTTCCTTCAATGATGACCTGGGCACCATGCCCACACGGCGTCCGTACTCGTGGAAAAAAAACATGCTCTTGGAGAGAAGACTACCTTAGACGAACTCTTGTGCGAAAGGCTAGTTCGAAAGAACTGCCGAATCTTGATAAGCACAAACAAGGACAGACAAGGATGAGCCCTTTTGGCGTAACTGGCAAATTTAACTTCGTGCGGAAGACCAAGTAAAAACTTTGACGCGACGGGCTTGGAGCCTACCGGCGGCGAATGAATGGCCTCAAGGGTCTTTGACATGAGGGCGCACTCTCAACACTCGCATGCCTGGCCACAAAATCCTGGTATGAACACAAGAAGCGTTGAGCATGACATGGCTCTCCCTAACCATTGCATTCTTACACCTGCTGAAGTTGACGTGCGTAGAGCGTGCAGTGCATTGCGCTGAAACTGAGAAGTGCTCCTCCTGGTTGTCTCAATTGGGGCACCACACTCTTTATATTTACCAATGCAATCTGTCTGTTTTGGATGGTTACATCATGACACGGACTAATACATGCGTCCACAGCAGCGCAGCTTCGTCCATTCAGGCAACTAAGGTTCCCACCTGGAGTGCCGTATGCTTGGTTTGTACTTTGTTTGTCAAGACGAAGTGCCTTATTGCTCTCTGTCTGCTTGGAATACAGGGAGTGACAAGCATGACATAGCCCCCCTAGCCCAAGCTTTGTGCTACTTGCACATCCTGAATTTGCGCAATGACAGAAAGCCAGAACAGAGACAAAAAGTTAAGATCTGATACTTGCTCTTGGAGAGAAGGCTACCTTAGACGAACGCTTGTGCAAATGGTTTGTTCAAAAGAACTGCCGAATCTTGTCAAGCAGAGACAAGGACAGACAAGGATGAGCCCTCTTGGCGTATCTGGCAAACTTAACTTCGTGCGGAAGGGTCAAGTAAAAATTTGAACGCGCCTGGCTGGAGCCCACCGGCGACGAATGAATGGCCTCAAGGGCCTTTGACATGAGGGCGCACACTCAACACTCGCATGTCTGGCCACAAAATCCTGGTATGAACACAGGAAGCGTTGGCAGTTCATTGGGCTGAAACTGAGAAATGCTCCTCCTGGTTATCTCAGTTGGAGCACCACACTCTTTAAATTTACCAATGCAAGCAGTGGGTTCTGGATGGTTACATCATGACACGGACTAATACATGCGTCCACAGCAGCGCATGAAGGACTTTGAGCCCACTGGTGGCGAATGAGTGGCCGCAAGGGCCTTGACGTGCCTTGGCGTGAGAAATGTTGAGTCCACTTGTGGCAGATGAATGGCCTCAAGGGCCTTCACATCAGGGATCTTGACGCGAGCCCACCGGCGGCGAATGAATGGCCTCAAGGGCCTTTGACATGAGGGATCTTGACGTGAAGGGCTTTGAGCTGACGTGAAGGGCTTTAAGCCCACTGGTGGCGAATGAATGGTCTCAAGGGCTTTGACACAAGGAATTTAGACGTGAAGGGCTTTGAGCCCACTGGTGGCGAATGAATGGCCTCAAGGGCCTTGACATGAGGGATTTAGACGTGAAGGGCTTTGAGCCCACTGGTGGCGAATGACTGGCCTCAAGGGCCTTGGCATGAAGGTTCTTGACGTGAAGGGCTTTCAGCCCACTGGTGGCGAAAGAATGGCCTCAAGGGCCTTGACATGAGGGATTTAGACGTGAAGGGCTTTGAGCCCGCTGGTGGCGAATGAATGGCCTCAAGGGTCTTGGCATGAGGGTACTTGACGTGAAGGACTTTGAGCCCACTGGTGGCGAATGAATGGCCTCAAGGGCCTTGGCACGTGAAGGGCTTTAAGCCCACTGGCGAATGGCCTCAAGGGCCTTGACGTGAAGGGCTTTGAGCCCACTGGCGAAAGAAAGGCCGCATCGAATGAATGGCCTCACGGGCCTTGACACAAGAGACCTTGACACAGGCCCGCCTGGCAGCAATCCATCCTGATGGATGCCCCGTTGAAGCCAAAAGGACAAGAGTGTCCACTTTCAGCACTGAAGGGAGCTGGAACAAGGAGTCGTAGAACTTGCTGGGCCTTGCAAATGGGAAGATCTCGCAAATGAAGTCCCGCTTCTCACTGTCCAATGGCTCCTCAAGCTCCTCCTCTGCAGCACCCTCGTCCACTGCGTCGCACACGGCGTCAAGGAGGTCGTCGCAATCAGGCCCAGGCTCCAAGTCATCAGGGTGAATTTCCTCTGCAAAACGCATCGCTGAAAAAGTCAACCTTGGCTTAGTTGCCAATAAAGGCTGCTAAGGCCAACTAAAACAAAGCGCAAACTGCTTTGAAGAAAACAAACACTGTCTTGACGCGCTCCATTCTTCTCATTCAAGCCCTCGATCTCCGTCTTGCCTCGGAGCGGACATGAGCGGCTCAAGCAACGAAGCCTGGTTTGCTCCAGAGACTGCGCACGACCTCCGAGCAAGCAGCTTTGATGCTTCAACCCAAACCCAAACAAACAAAACGCGGCCCAAGACTGAACGCTTGAAGTGGCCGACACTTCTACAGTGCTAACCAGCGTGGTGCGTCGAACCCTATGACCAACGCACAGCGTAGATGATCAAGCTTTGGAAAAATGTTTGGATTAGACCCATACTTTCAGCCCAAGCACACTTGAGGATTTCCAAGCTGTGCGGCATCTCGGACCTGGGAGCCCCTTTTCAAGCTCAAGATAAATCAGGAAGCCTGGCTTGCGGCTCCAAGTTTGCATCTGGCCAGCAGTGAGCAATAGCACCCAAGGGCGCGCCTGCCACAGGGCTTAGACGGCCAGAATCATGGGCAACTTCGTTGTTTCTTACTTGATGGCTAAAAACCTGAAAATTGCATGATGGCAGAGATAGATTTAGGTACCCCTGGCCTTGGGATACTGCTTCTTCAACACCGTCTTCACGTGGTGAACCAAGTCTATTCTCGATCCGCACATCACCATGATGCAAGCTGAAGACAGAGTGAAACAATATCGTTGGCGCAAGAAGCGATGGAGTGAGGTCAGATGTGCTTCCGTGGGGCCGGGACTGACCCAAAATCCATCATGTAACCAGATGACCGCGCGAGCCGCCAACAGCTGCAAACTGTTGATCTGTCCCAAACTGAGGATCACGGAGTAAGAAGCCTTCCTCAAGTGTACCTCTCCACAGGAGGTTTCCACCCCACCATCCCTGCTTTACATGGCGCGATGCGCTTTTGCAGGTTGCACGCAACTTCGAGCAACATGCAAGCAAGGAAAAAGTAAAACATGGCGAGGGACATATGCCCGACCCAATGCCTTTGACAAATGTGAGCAACTCGATCAGCCCGAATGGCACCGAGTTTTGCCGGCCGATGCCAATGATTTATGGAGAGAAGACTTTCTAGAACTTGCACCAAAGGCCAGCAATGCTTTCGCGGCGGGAATGGTGCATAAGCACTCCGCCAGGAAGCTACGTCAAGTGAAATGTGCAAACATTGAGTGGGGTCGCCAACTTCTTTTCGCCATTTACGATACAGTGAGCCAACAGGAATGGAGCCTTAGCTCCTCGTACCCAACAGGCGGGTGGTAGAGAGTGGCAATGGAGGATGTCTGATGTCCGACATTACCAATTTTGTACAAAGAGGTACATATACCATGCTAGGATAGGTCCACGGTCTCACCTGTTTCACACGGGCCTTGCACGCAACAGAACAATGCTTTTGCAATGACGCAGCACTTCTCAAAGTTAGGGCACACCCCGTTTTGGCACCTTTGTGTGCCGAAGGGTGCCGAGATGACCTCCCTTCGGGGGGGTGAGACTTTCGCACCCTCACCTGCAGGCTTTCGTCGTTTGCTATGGCCGCCACTGCCTGAACACTACCAACTACTATGCCTCTTGACTTGTATGTGCAACCAGTTGCAAGGGTTGTGCTACAAGAAAGGATTTTTCCACGGCGTGATCAGCATAGCAACCACTGATCCAAATAGGCGAGGATCAGACCTGCGTTAGAGCATACCAATGCCCGGGACTTGCATTGTGACCAGGTTTTTGCCACTCTGTGCAGTGGCCGCTGGTCACTGGTAATAGAGATGTGAAGTCCATTTGACGACTTCGTTGAGATTTCGCTAGAGCACAAACCTTCGCTGCCATGCTCTTCTTTCGTGAATTCAGGCCCATAGATAGTCAGCAGTCAGCGTCTCACTTGTTTCACTCTAGTACAGAGGAAATACTACTTGATGGTGGAGTCTCGGCCTGTGGGCTGTGGTTGGTTTTGTTTTGTTTGTTGTTGGGTTGTCTTTGTCCTTTTCTCCACCATCTGACTGTATTTCCCTCTTCCTTCAATGATGACCTGGGCACCATGCCCACACGGCGTCCGTACTCGTGGAAAAAAACATCATGTAACCAGATGACCGAGCGAAACCCAAGCAGTGGTTGCAAAAAGCTGTAGGCCGCCCACGTTAACTGCTCTTCTAGCTGTTCAAAAAAGCGGAAGGCCGCATGTAGTTCATACGCGAAGCGCGTTGCTTGTACAAGTTGCTGGTTACCAAGGTGCGGGAGTTGGCGCTGGAGATAAGAGACAGCTTCTTGGGGTGTGCCACTATTTATGATGACCAATGGCCACGTTTTTACCAATGCGACGTGTATGGCAGAGGCTTCATCTGTGACTGGCCCAAGAGAGCTCATCCGGGAGCCCTGTCAGAGGCGGGGCAAGAACGGACACCGTGGCTCACCCGGTGGGCACGTGTCACTTTTGAGCAGTGTTTATCTGTCCTGCCCCACTAAGAGGGTACCTGCAAAGCCCTGTCTTTACCGGGCGAGCACTTGTTTCAGGCAAGCCGTATCCTTCCTAATCGCATGCGTCCTGCCATTTTTCAGGCGTTTGGGAAAGCCAAGAATGATGCTCCTAAGGTTCTTCATCGCTTGGCACAAATAGGGTGGGAAACATTGCCCAGTGCACTCCTAGGGATGCCACACCTCCCATCTGCGTGGGCGGTCGATACTTGGAAGCCGATAGGAGGTTGCTCTTTCACAGGGAGTCCGACTGCCTTGACAGGCAGCAGTGCCTTTCGCTTCTGCCTTCTGATGCAGTGGCGCCCAAGAGCAATCGATCCCCAACACACACCCCTGGGGAGAGGTAGTCCACCGGACCCTAATTTGGAGCCAGTCGACGCAGCAAGGGAAACTAACTCCAAACTCCTAGTCAGACAGCTCCTGCATGCTGCGACAGACCAGAGCTCCCAAGAGTGTGGGTCACCAGCAGCAAGTCGATTGAGTCCCATCTGTTCGGACCCTCAAAAGATCGCTCCGTACATGTTTGTTCCGTGGAGCAAGGTTGCCGACCAGGTCAACATTCCGGGAGTGCAAGCTGCACCGTTGCCTAACCTGTGTAATGGTGTCTTGCATGCAATCGGTCTCCTCCCGGAATCCCAACAGAAGGAGTTCCACGCAGCTTTTGCAGAAGTAATCACGTCCATTCCCACATCGCCGGAACCACTCGAGACCCTGGCACTCTTGATTCTGAAAGTTGTTACAAGCTGCACAGATACGACCCGCCATGGGCTTCGGTCCTCAAACATATGGCGGACCACCATGGAGGTGCATCGTTCCGCCGTGAGGTCTCGTTGTTCGATGTACTCTCCTTCACGTGCTTGACACACTCCTCCTGTCCAACAACACCGAAGTCAAGACCATGAGCAAGATGAAGTTTTGTCCCGCATGCGTGAGGGTTCCGGATCACAGATCAGGCCTGTTCGGAGCATATCACAGCCCGCTAAGGCTCGTTCGTACTCTTTGATACAAGTTTTCGTCGTGCCTTGCTCCAAGCTGTAGCTCCTCACCTGTGCATTCAGCCTTGCTCATTCATTGATGGTGATGCACTGCACTGCTATTGCGATTCCGGATAGACAGTATGTATGAAATTGCTCTATGATGGACATTCTGAACTGAGTGCAGCCAGAAACACTAATTCATTGCCCCGTTTCACTCTATTACCTGGTCTTCGGATCATCATCTTTTGCGGCTCACAACTTGAGCGGACATGAGCCTGCCCCGTTCTGGTTTGGTGTTTGGTGCTGTTTGCTTGTTTTGGGGCGTGTTGTGTTTTGTTTGGGGGGCTTTGGTTGGTGTGTCTCTCAGGGTCAGGCTCGTATCTACTCACCCCATTTATTGAATTCATTTCAGGTGACTTGCGCCTTTCGGCACACACAGCGTCCTTACCCGTGCAAAAAAAGAAACTATCAATAGAGTCGAACGGGACTCGCAGGGCTTTGGCTTCGCCTTGCATTTGCCCTTTATGTTCAGCTTTCTCTAGGCATGGGCTCACGACGAGTGTAAAACTGTTACAGTCTCGCAAGGTGTGCCAAATCGGATCAACCAATTTCTGTTGTGAGTTGCGGCAGACAAAGTCTAGCTCACACCCGAAGGTGCTACTTTCACCTATTTCGGGAAGTTGTTCCAGCATTTCCTTGCCTCCGGTGACGGCATTGCTCCGCGACCTTGTGTGCGATTTGGACCCGGAACCTTGCCGCCAAATGCCAAAGTTCAGTGGAGAGAAGATTTCAGAGAAGCGATACCCTACACCTTGGAATGCCTGGTCACAAATGGTTGGGGTGACTCCTCTCTCCCACTCCATGAATGCTTGCCGTTGAGGCAGAGTCCAAACAGAGTCACTATTCCGCCTCCATCACCTACGATTTTGTGAGCCTACCGGGATGAGAGCCTTGACGGAGACCTCCGCGCTGCCCGAAAAACTCCGGGTAGCAACCTTAGCTCCTTGTCCCTGGCAGGCAGGTGGTAGCGAATGGTGATGGAAGGAGCCCAGGGATAACATTAGTTACTCTCTGCGGCTGCCAGACCATGGCGCAAGAACCATGCTAGGACAGGTCTTCTGTTTCACCCGTCTCACATGGGCCTTGCATGTATCAGTATGGTGCCTCTTCGTGGGCGCCAGTCATATTGTCGGTCGCTGGCTCAAATATCCTACCAAAGCACCTCACCGAGATCAGTGCTGAGGCTTTTGAAGCCTGTGTCTCGCTGTGTACGGTAGCGCTTCCACGGCAACTTCACAGCATTGGACACAGAGCCTTTGCGGGGTGTAGTAATCTAGTATGCCTCACATATCGCAGCACCCAGGCCGGCCGACGCCGCCTACAAGTTGCTACCAGTGCCTTTGAAGGGTGTCAGGCGCTAACCGTTCCCGGAGGAATCTGCTATTTATCGGTAAGAGGTAGTCAAGACACCCTTAAGTGCACACTCCAGGAGTGTTGAGAAGGAGACACAGCACAGTGGCGCTAGGAGAAAACATCCTGATGGCTGCCCGTGCAGTTGTCTCCCCCCAACCTGGTAAACTGTGATAGCTACCAGTAGCAACAGTCAGGAAATTGTGAAACGATTGTAACTGTGACATGCTGCGAAACCTTTAGGCTCGAAGACAGGGGCACACCGCTGGCCAGTGGGTTGCTCGACATGCTCGCTGATCACATCTCAGTGTCTAGCTCGCAATGGAGTGAAGAAAGGTCAATGATCATACATCTGATCTACCACACTAGCGGGAGAGGAAGCCCAACTGACTATCGAGCTCCAGGAATTTGACCGCCTCCAGGAATTTGAAAGTGCAGTTTTGAGCACAATTTGGAGAATGTCTCCAACAACCCCTATGTCATTGTTAGCGCCCATGAAGGACAATATACAGCAAGACATGACCCCCCACTTCCGGATAATGCAAGCTTTGGCCAGGTGATCTCTTTCGCCTCCTTCTATCAGACTAGTTTTCGGATCGAACTCCCACTCTGGCATGAAGTCGAAGAGGGGATTACCCACCCAGGACAAGAGACTCCGGAAGTAGCACTGCCAGTGCTAGCCAAACTGACAGAGTCCTGCCTGCCAGTTTCCCTGGAGGACAATGCAAGGTCATGTCGCTTCGTCATTGCCGCTCCCCATTGCCATTTTGGAGCCGCTGTCATGGAGCGCACCCTTGTCACCTCCTCCCCCTGGGGGGGGGGAGGGCGAGGTGGGGTGACTGCTTGTCTTGGTTCATCCCGTCCTATGTCCTCTGCAGGTCATTGCTTTCGTAAGCTTGACAACCAACTCCCCTGAGCATCCGGATATCAGTTTAGCCATTAGCCATTAGTGCAGAGCTATCAGTGCTCAATCTATGTACGCCTTGCCAACCTTCCTTGGGATTTTGAACATGGTGAGTCTCAAACTGCAGCGATCATTCCCTTTTTCTGTGGGGAGTGCAGAAGTATATATAACTAATGCTTGCAGGAAGAAAACCTCTCCCTGCTGTTGGTGCACTGTGCCTTACTGATCTGACTTGTTTGACACAAATTACATCCTACAGAGGCAATTTCGTACCCCTGGACATGAGTGACGATTCGCCTCTCTACAGTGCTCCGATGCCAAAGTTCCACACTGCTGCACACATTTGAACAGCCAGGCAGACTCGTCCGCAATAAATATTGCATGAGAACTCATTGCCCGCCAAAAGGAAGTTTGCCACTTCTTGATCAGCACGAACTGAGCGCAGGCTGACTCGTGAATTCATTGCCCCGTTTCACCTTTATTTGAAGATAGTCGGTTCTGCCCTGACAGTACAGATGAAATACGAGCTTGGCCTGTTTTGGTGTTTTTGTGGTGTTTGGTTGTTGGTTGTTTGTTTTGTTTTTTGCTCTGGTGCCTGACTCGTATCTCCTTAGTATCCCTATTTAATTCAATCAAGGTGACTTGTGCCTCTCGGCACACACAGCGCCTCTACCCGTGCAAAAAAAATTGTGAATACACATCTTGCCCCTGCCTCAAACCCATGCAAGGGGGTTAGATTGGCCTCCCTGTGCCATCTCCAAAATGTCTGACTATGACGAGCACTAATCAAGCACTGAGCAGTTTGTTGAGGGACAAGAAGTACTGAGAGTTTTGCGGAATTCAACGCCCCTGTTTCACCTTCTCTCTCGCGGCTTACACGGCCACATGAGTTGCGCAACAGGTTGCTTCCCTCCCTTTGGTGTTTTTGGTGTTTTTGGTTTTGGGTTGGTTGGTGTTTGGGTGTTTTGTTCTTCTGTTTGGTTTGCAACCTGTATAGTAACTCCTCCTTAACTCGACCAAGGTGACTTGTGCAGAACCTGCACACATAGCGCCTCGACTCGTGCAAAAAAAGAGGTTGAGAATGGTGTTCCGACCTTTCTTGGTTGTCGGAATTGGTACTGCTCATCCATGCCATGCAACACTGTGTTCTGAGCGATGAAGCCTCATTTGAAGTAAGGAACTTCGGCTGCAAAGCTTGAAAACTCATTGCACATTATCGCAGGAAGGGCCCAACAGATTTCGGGAGCGGTATTCAAATCCCACAGCCTCATTGAAAAGAAAAGGCTCATCTGATGGTGAAGTACTGAGTGCAAAGGCTGCTGAATTCATTGCCCCTTTGTTTCACCGAGTTTCACTTTTGTCTACTGGTTTACGCAGCCAACTTGAGGTACGAACCTTGCTCCCTTTGGGTGTTTTGGGTTTGTTGGTTTGGGTTTTGTTGTTCTGGTTTCGGTTTGCCGCTTGGTTCGTATCTCTCTCTTTTACTAGCCTAAGGTGACTTGTGCATCCTCTGCACACACAGCGCCTCGACCCGTGCAAAAAAAATTGCAGCAAGTGCCGCGTGCCATGGCGCAAAGTTCAGTCGACATGCCCAGTGGCCAAACCATTTGTCCTTTTGCTGACTCGCCACACATTACACAAGAAGGATTTACCCTCCATGGCTCCAACCCAGAGAGCCGAGCAAGGGTCTATCGCCTTCTTTTACAAAGAGAAACTGTGAGCAACGTGGCGCATGGTGTCATGAACCAATTGACCTGGGCATATGACTCTGGGAACCCTATACAAGTCTTCAACTTCAACTCCTTAGGCCACCTTGAGCACCGCCCCTTTCTACCCCCTGCCAAGCGCAAGGCCGCAATGTGGCTCACAGCAGCCTGACTCACAACTTGTGCATCGACCGCCACCGGCATTCCAGGTCTTCCACCCGCCCCCAGCAGGGCAACCAGGCGTTTACGCTTCTCAGGCTTCACTGGCGAATCAAAGCGTTCAGGAGCAAATGGCAGTCTCGCCTAGTGAGGAGTTACATCAGCGCCAGTTGCCCTTTGTAAGCCTGGCAAGGGATGCGTTGAGGCGGGTCTCCTTTATAAAGGAAGCAGCATGGCAAATATTTGATCTCCTGCAAACCCATCCTCCCACATATGATGAAGCTGCCCATCAAAAAAGGGCTCGAGCCTGTCATGCTGTTTATCAAGAAATGGTAGAACTCGAGGAGGCTTTCGAGCGAGCTCTCTAACAGAGACAACCTTCCTCCAATTCGGATGTCGGGAACCTACTGACAGTGTGCACGAAGAGATAAGACGTGGACAGAAAGATCTCTTCGATCATAGATCCATATGTCACACGTACGGTCGTCAACAATGCTCCAGTGTAATCAATTGGGCCTTTCAACCAGAGTTCTAAAGGACGCTGTTCTGCTATCATGTTTCCTTAGAGGCTTTTGAGAGCTCTGCGTTTCGGCAAGGAAGCTGGACGCTTCCGTGTGAGAACGCCTCAACCACCATGCAAGCTACCAGGAAGCAAACCAACACATTAAAAAACTACAGGCAAGTAAGGTGGGGCGCAGCGTAGCGACTTGGCTTCCCCAGCAAGTACGGGTGGGAAGAAAACCGACATTGTCCCAGAGTCACGCTTCCTTAAAAACATCGGATAGAGTCGAAACAAATTGGACAACTTTGACGTGAAGGGCTTTGAGCGAACTGGCGGCGAAATATGGTCTCAAGGGCCTTGACGTGAGGAATCCAAAGGCGAAGGGCTTTGAGCCCCCTGACGAATGAACGAATGAAAGGCCCCAAGGGCCTTGCCGTGAGGGATCTTGACGTGAAGGGCTTTGAGCGCACTGGTGACGGAGGTCGACTTTGCCAGAAAGCGAAAATCTAAAGCGCGAGTCCATCATCTGGTTCTGAGAATCTGGAGCAATGTTCTTCTTGCAGCAAGCATCTGTGCTGATGCAAAACCAACTTTTCAGCCGACGAAACAAATATCGGCGCAGCAGAACTATTCAGGACGTCGCTAGATGCTTGTGTTCTCGGCAATGGAATCAAAAAAGGGTGACCCCTCAAACCAAATCAATTGCGTGGAGGATTTTTGCTTCGTGGCTGAGAGCCATGCTGGAGCCAGAAGTGGGAGGGTGATCCTCTAGCTTGGTCGAGAGCTCCACCGATTTGCACCACGATCCAAAAAGAACTTTGGCAGTCTTGTTTGTTGAAAGCATGTTCATCATGTTTGCGCCCTTGGATTGTGACCTTGGCTTGAGGCATGACCTTGGATTGTGGAATGAACATGATATGTCAGGTTGGAACCATGAGGATACCCCCATAATGGTCGACCAGGACGTCGATCTGAAGGTGCCTCCGAAGGGACGGCAAGGTGCCACAGTTTGCTTTCGACTGCAAAACTTTGTGCGGGCAAATAAAAAAGACGTGGCAGGTGAGCTTTCACATTGATCATATTGCTGCTGCCTTTGCATTGTCATGTGGTAAGAATTGTTTGGCCGGAAAGCACTTGAGATGGTTTCAGTCTGTGCGTCGGGCCATTCAGTGGATGAGGTGGTGTTGTTGATGGACTTCGCGTTTTTAGTTTTGAAACAACTCCGGTTTAGGTGGGGTGACTGATCTTTTCACAGAAGAATTCTTGGGCAAGGCTGGTTTGGCAAAATTTTTGGAGGTTTTCTGCTCATGTTCTTTTTCTTTTGGGGAACACCGCTGTTCATTTTGAAGGTTATGGTGGCTCCATGAACTTCAAACATTTTGTTTGCGTCGCCTGCGACCTGTTGATAGCGGAAGGGAAACACACCGTCCAGGTGAATAGTGTGCTTTTCCAGTGTAGTAAGGGTTGCACGGTTCTCTTTGTTGCTTTAATTCTCCAAAACCACTCCCACGGATAAGGACAAATGAAATGAACTTGCATGAAAAATGGAATCGTCAGACTATTTTAACAAAAAATATTTTTGGACCCTTGATATAGTTTCATGAGGACATGCCGTGCTTTTGGTTCACAACCGACCCGATTCCGAGCCTGCAGTCAGCAGACTGGCAGAATCAAGCGTTGAAGAAACCGCACTGGAGTTTCAAGTGCAGGATGACTTTATGTGTTCGGAACATTGAATCACATATTTTAACAGTCAAGCCTGACTTGCTCATTCACTACACGTTGCCAACCTTTTCCAAGTGACACGTAGCAAACAGAATCTTTCAAATTGTTTGGGAGTGTTTCGCGTTTAGTTTTGGTGGAGGATCACCCCACAGTTTAACGCCACAGCCGCAAGCTGTCGCCATGAATCCTATCCATCTCTTGCTGCAACAGCAGTTGGGTGTTTTGGCAAAAGCTGAATCAGCTGCTGACCCCATCCGCAAAGTTGTGTTTTTTCGGCCATCGCTACTAGGTTGGAGGCCATTGCTCATTGCTAGTAGGTTGGGGCTTTGCATGTTTGTAGATGATCGTACAGCAACATGCGCATCATGGAAACCAAAATTGGTTTGAGGGTATTGGACTTGAGCGCAGTCCAAGCATGTTTCGCTGATTTTTTGTTGACACAGTTTTTCTAGAAGTGCTTGACCTCAGAGCCAGACGTCTGAAAGTTACGTTCAAGTTTGTTGGTGACGGAGTGAATGAGGGGCCAAGTGGCCAAGTACTGCAACAATGTTGTTGATCAATTCCACAGTTTTGACCTGGCAAGAGCTTGCATGGCATTGGTGTCAGTCAATTACCTTTACAGTCGGTTTATTAAGACATTTAGGTTTTGAGGTTCTTAACAGATTCTCGTGAACACACTGTCATGGATTGAATGATCCGCTCATGGATTTGTCGCAATTTCTGGAGGGAGTTCACACTTTCTTCTACATGAGCAGTGTTGAGAACCGGTGGCACAGCATGAGTTGTAAGCGTTTGTATGCGTTTGTCATATTGATGAGGAACTGAACATGTGGCCTTGAGAATGAGAGTGGGGTTCCTTCCCAAGAATGAGAGGTTGGATCAATGGTTGAGGGATGCTTGAATCTCCTGCGCTGTGGACTTTTCGAGCAGAGGCAAAACCAAAGTTGTTCACCTATGGCCGTGCGCCACGGGTGTCTAGTTTTGATCCGCACTTGTGAGGTGGGCTTCCGGCAGCGGTGCCTGATGGCATGTGACCCAGATGCATCCGGTCTTGGAGGTGTTGGCGATAGTGTTGCCAAGGGGATCTGACACAAAGTCTATTCGATCTTTGAATGAGTTGGCGTGAGATATTCAGCGTTGGGGTGGTTTCAAGAGATTCATCTCCCCGAAATTTTTGTGGATCAAAAGGTGAAGATCTCCCCACAAAAGAAGCACGTCATAAATCCGTACTGTGGTGGACGGTTTGATGTTGGCAACCTTGGAGCAGTGGACTTGGCTTTGCAATGTCTACTCATTTCCGTTCCTGTAGAGGGTGTGGACACAGGCCAAGGTGGACAGGCTCTGGAAAGAGGCCCGAGGATGTAGATTCAACCAACTGGGAGCTGAATTGAAGTCCAAGTTCATGTTTTTTTTGTAAAAAACTGCATTTTGAAAGGTTCTTGTTCTTCCCACATCTTTCCTTCCAGGACCCCAAGAGATGTTGTGCATTGAGGCGCCCTGGTGTGTCCCAGTCCCGGCCCTCTAAGAACCACTCTGTGGTATTGTTCCAGTGTGTTGTGACAAGCCAGGAGCGGTAGAGTTTTGACCTGAAACATGCCATAGCCAAGCTGTGTTCTCTTTTACAAGGTGCGCCAAAGTTTGTTCTGCATTGATGTACAATTGACAGAGTTGTAAGCTTCGCAGGTCTGATCCTTTTCAAGCAATTATGATTATCACAGGGTCCAGGGTCCGGAAATGCACATCATCGCACGACTCTGCGTGGACTGCCTGGGCGTCGGAATCTCAGGAATACCATGTTTTTCAATCAATATATGGCGCAGATGCAGGCGACTTGACGTTTCAGCAACATTTTTAGTATGCTGTTTGCAGTGACGCGGCCTCCAGCGGTGAACTTGGACATCCCCAAGTCTCGACCCACACTCTTTAAATCCCATGGGCTGCCAAACGGGCCACTTCTCTGTAAGCCTTGAATCGCATGTGAATCAGGATTTTTGAATCGCATGGCGAGTTTTCATGACATGTTGCCAATGAAGTGAACAGCGCACGGCCACCGGAAGTTCCTCTGATATCTTCTTTCCCAAGCACTTAGTGAGGAGGGATTTGTTCACTCGCACCCTGCGGGCCCCCCCTGCGGGCCCTGCGGGCCCTGCGTGCCTTAGGCCTACCAGCTGCAGCTGCATGCGCAGCTCTTGGCGCCAAAGCAGCCGGCGCCTGTGCCGCTGCTGGCGGCGCCTGCGCAGGCGGCGTTGCCTGCGCCTGAGCCGATGAATCCAGAGCCGCCGGAGCCGGCCGGCGAAGCCGACAGGAGCTCAACGGATGGAATCGAAGAGAGAAACCCAGACGAGACCTACGACCCAAGGGAATCAGTGAATGCATGGCCCAGCGCCTTTTCCTTCTCAACCGAATGATTAGAGCCGGGGCGCACGCGAATCGATGGTTTATATAGTCCTAGCCTGGTGTTTGGCTGAAACGTGAACCGATGACCCCGCCCGGCCAGACCAACGGCTGCGGATGAGATGATGGCGAGGCCTGGTTGACGGGTGATGTGGGGGTGAGGGATGCCGAAAAGAAGTTAAAGAAGTACAGGGTCAAAAAATGTTCGGTTCTCTAGAGCTGAACCTGGAGGCCATGGCTAGTAGATTGGAGGCCATCGCTATTAGGTTCCTTTTGCTACAGGATTTTCCAGAGTTGAATCGAGGGTTTCGGAAGTTGCTACAATCATGCAACTCTGTAGCCCTCTGGTTCTCCACATAAGCCGTCAAAGCACAGAAACAGATGTCTCCAGATTCACTGCAGGAAGAATACCGGTGGCGCTTTTGCAGGTGTATGGCCTTCGCACAGCAGAAGGAGAAAGAAAGAGGTGACAGAAAGACATCTCAGGCTGATGCGAGTTGTGCGGCGCAAGGCACCTCTTGCCATCCTCAAAACCCTTCAAGCTTATGGCAAATCTAGCTCGGTAAACCATTGTGAACAATGGCCCTTTTCTGGTCTATCGACCTTAGTTGGTTTCTTGGGTCAACTTGGGTCCTATCTTTTAGTATTTCTGAAGGGGTCTCTCTGATTTTCAGCGATTTCAGCGAGACACGTCATGGATGTAGATACTAATCCAATCTCTTGAAGTGCATAGAGTTTGCATAGAGGGTGGGTGAGTGGACAGGTGTTGTCAGCGATGGCACTAAAGTCTGGAGACGCTTCTGTATCATCAGATTCAACCAAATAACCCATGAAGAACAAAGCAGAAAAGGGTAGTGTAGGGCCTTTCGGCATTCTTGTGTTTTGTCATATTAGGATGGAGGCCATCGCTAGTAGGTTGGCTTCAGGTAAGGTAAGGTAAAGTAAGAGAAAGCTGGTTTCGATTGAGCGAAAGCTCTTTGCGGCCTTGGTCAAGGTGGAGTCAAGCCCACCACCGCTACCTCCGGAGGAACCACCAGCTCTACCTCAGGAGAAAGGGCGTTATACAATGGAATCTACAAAGCGTTGCTCCATT
Source organism: Durusdinium trenchii (assembly GCA_963970005.1). Lineage (NCBI taxonomy): Eukaryota > Dinophyceae > Suessiales > Symbiodiniaceae > Durusdinium > Durusdinium trenchii. Next base: position 20,236 of record CAXAMN010004714.1, read on the forward strand.
TGCTTGTGTGTCCACTCAATCTTCCTCCCTCCTTCCCTTCCTCCCTCCTGGCTGTGTCCCTCCCTCCCTCGATGTTTTTGGTTATTAAATTCTGCACGGAAGCTGCCAGACCTTAGTTCTTAGTTTTGACGCTTTGGGATTTCTTCACAGCTGGAGCAGTCTAGGTGACAGTTGGGAGCTTTGAACTTGAAACTGGAGGCTCATGACCAGATAATACCATCAAGTCCTCAAGTATATTTGCAAGGAAGTAGTTCGACGATTTCCGCTCGAAAGAAGGCTCGGAACCAAGCTGCAAGCGTCCGAGGCTAAAGAAAGTTCCAGAAATTATGTTTTGCCCTATCTCCGAAAAGCACAGGTCCCATCTCTGTCTGTAGGCCAAAACGCAACCCATGCCTTTGTCATTGCTTGATAGGACAGCCTTCGAGGCCCGGACAAAGATGCCGAGAAACAGCCCGAGCCAGAGAGGGCGCAGCAGGCGGAGAGAAGAAAAAGGGGAGGGGGTAGGCTGCTCGTAGGAGGTAGTAGGCTTAAGTCTATAAGTTTTTTAAGTATAGCCATGTAAGCAAAGGAGGTAAGCTACTAGCAATAGGAAGCTAGTGCGTATGGACGCAGGAAAGCCCAGATATTTTGGGGAAACTAAACTTTTGCCTTTTTGAAGTGCGATGTCTAGCTTCACACTTCTAAGGGGCACCGTTGAGTAAGTAGCTGTTGAGTAAGTAGCTTACTACCATAACCACTTACTCATTAGGTGCTTGTGGTGACGCACTCTTTGCTCCCTCCGCCTGAGGGCGGAGCTTTTCATTTGCTTCGAAGCTCCGCAATCGAACAGGATCACCCAGACAGGATATTTTATCTTTGGAACACTTCATTGATTTGATATTCTAAACCGGTTTGGTCTGTGTGATGTGATGGATCATTGAGTCACAGATGAACGACTCTTCCCCATATTCATTTGTAGTAGGCAGTCGGGTCGCGTGGGTAGTGTTAGCCAACCGGCTAACCAGTCTCATAAGCAAGTCGAGTCCGTATGACGAAGGCATGAAGGTTCTACATATGGTTTCCTGACAAAGGATCGTGTTACGAAGCAACACGGAGGCATCAAGGACATCACAAAAAATCAAAGCAGAACCATGATCATGGGGTATATGACCTCCTTGTTGTATATGTTTTGAAAGAAGGGTCAGGTAAGAATGTTGTGAACCAAGATGTCTTTTGCCATGCAGGCATGTTTTTTTTGGCCTTTGAATGCACTCTTCCTTGCAGGCCATTCTTGGCAGTGGCTTCCAATTTTCCTGGCTGAGGGGAGGTCACGATCAGGCACATTCGGTTGCCAAGGGAGCGGAATCTATTTGGGCCAATTTGTCAGTAGATCCAATAGTTGTTTATATAATTGGATGTTTTTTTCAACAAGTTGTCAACCCATGTAATGTTCCTTGCCACCACAGTGTTTGCCTCAGAATCTGAGTCTAGATCTACTGTTCTCATGCCAGACAGGATCGCCCTGCAGCCGCTTCCAACTGCCACGCAGCCGCTGCAAATGCTGCAAAGATTGAAACTGTGCACCAGGCCAGCTCTTGTTGCAATTGGAGCACGCAGTTAGTATTACTGTAGATAAATTCATTTGACATCCACGTGAAATGAACTTCCGCTGGCAGGACAGTCCTCTTGGCAAAGCCTGCCAGAGCGTTTTGATAGCTGACACACGGGAACTTTCATGGATGCGTGCAAGCACCGATCAGGCTCATCGATCAGCACCGATCAAGTTTCTTAAGGCTAATAGGCAGATGTGGATTGTAGCTGTGCCATGCTTTGCTCTATACCTGAGTATCTTCTTGTTACTAGTAACTAGTAGTAAGAATGCTCCTAGTAGCGATGCCAGGAGCCCCTAGTAGCGTCCTTGCTCCTAGTAGTAAGGCCAGGAGCCCCTAGTAGCTTCTTGTTACTAGTAAGAATGCCTTAGGTGTCCTTTTGGCTTTGCTGCTGCTGCTCTGCCTTGCTCCTTTCGTTGTTTGCAGAGAGATTCTTGAAGTTTGACCAAGTCCGTGAGCGACTTCTAGTTTGATTCTGCTTCTTTCGACATTTTCCGCCTTTCCGGAAATGACTTGAACAATCTTTTTCCGACCACTTTCCGCGTTCGACAGGACCCTGCCCCCCATGGGAGCGGCAGCGCTGGCGTACATGCTACAAAGCCAGTGGAGACCGTGCACCAGGCAAGCAAGGTTTTTCCTTGTCGTTTCAACCAGAACGGTTTCTCATTTCTGGTTTTCATTTAGACGCTTGCCACTGGCGGTGAGTCAGCTACCAGTTACCAGTGTAACAACCAAATGATGCAGAAGCTTCTACGAGAGGGGAAGGTAGTTTCTTTCCGGTCTTATATAGTCGTTTCCTTGTTATTTATTGTTCTTGTATGTTGGGCTTTTTCGTGTGCTCAGGATAGCCCTCTCGGCAAAGTCTTGCAGAGTGTGATGGACACTGAAAAGAGTGACCATCCAAATCCACAGCTCCAAGAACACCTTAGTCAGGCACTGATGCTCACATTTGGGTGTGCCATAAAGAATATTCAACATGTGTTTGTGCGAAACTTAGGACAACTGTAGTTAAGATATCTAGCTTTGGATAGATTAGATAGAGGGAAACAACATATGCCAAGATGTCAAGTTCCATAGACACCATTCACACCAATGGAATTGACTGGCAGGAAACAGCAGACGATTCCTTTGGCTTCTTCAAAGGTGGCAAGGGCAAGGGTGCATTGCCAGTGGGCAAGGGTGACGCGCCACATTTTCCAAAAGAACACTTGCAGGCGAGACAGTACGGAAAAATGTCAGCAGTCATTGAAGCACTCGCGCAATGGTCCGTCACTTCTGGTTGTATTGGCAGGATGGCCATGACAACGCTTTCCACAACATGTTCAAAGGTGGCACAGGCTTCAAAGGTGGCAAAGGTGTCAACGCAGACGAGTTCCTCCAGGACGTTCGGGAGATAAAGCAAAAGACCAAAGGCTGCACAATGTGCAATTGGTGGGTCTGAATGAGGAATATCCATTTTCTGGGTCAACCAGTGCTGGGAGTGATTGGCTAATGAGCAACCGAGAAGCAGATTTGAAAGGCAAGTCCCATCACACAACGTGGTACCGTGGTGTAGCAACTCTTGCGGCAGCTACGTTCATTAGAATCTGTAGTTTCCAACAGCAGAAGGCAGTAGGGTTTCCATGCGGGAGAGGTGTGCAGTTTGCCTCCGGCATCCTACAACTAACCTGCGAAACCATCAAGCCAGCGATCATGTAGGAAAACAATCTGGAGCAAAGTTGAAACTGGCTGTGCAGTCAGTTTGCCTAACTTCCTCTGTTGAGCAGATTTTGCGTGGGCTAAACTCCATTGCCGGCGCGCTGCTCGGCAAGGGTTTGGCAGAGTACCTTTTCCCCGACAGAATGTAAATAGTGTCCCGGCTTGGCTCCTTTGTACCCTAGTCCACGCGGAAAAGCAGCATTGCCCCAAGCTGAGTCAATTCCGCAGAGCAGTTGGCCCGGTCTTTCCGTATGATTGCGGTGAGGAGCTTGCGATTTCACCTACACGGGCGATTGTCCAAGCGAAACCCGGGTTCCAGCAAAATGTCCGATCGCGGCACTCAACAGCGACCAGGGTTTAACAAGGAATTCCGATCACAGCTTCCAAGGCGGAATTCTGGGTGCAGCACCTAGCGCCGATCACGTCACCTAACAGCACCCTGGGTTGCAAGTTTCAAGCGATCCGGCCCGGCGGGTGCGTTCTCACTATTTTTGCGAAGCACTCTTTCTACGCACAAACATGATGTTTTATGCAGGAAGTTTCTGCAATGGTGACAGCTGTTGCACTTGCGGTGTGCTTTGTGCCTCTGTTGCAAAACATTCTTTCTACGCAGCGCGGCAGTGCAGAACATGTTTCACGGGCAACACTGCAACAACTAGCAACACGCTTCTGTGTACTGATGTGCTTTCGTCTCCACCCGAACCACTCCTGCTGTGCAGCAAGAAGAACTATGAGCAACAACAATGCAACAGGCACTTGTGCACACTTGGCAACACGCCGTTGAATAGCCGCTATTGCACTGGCAATAACATGTTTGCGGTTCTGTGGCGCTTTTCGTTTGGTTCCTCTCTTTGATCTTGCCTTCATTCTTGCTCCCCAGCTCCTGTTCATCAGCTTGTTTTGGGATTGGACAGATGGATTTGGATTCGATTTGGGAGCTGGCGAGCACAGAATCCCACCGTTGGAGTTTTTGAATATTACCAGTCACTTGAGTGAGTGCCTGCTGTTGGGTTGCAAAGCTGAGTTATATAATTGCAACATGATAATCAACTCGACACACGGTTGCACAGCTTGTTGAGCAGTGCCTCCGACCAACAATTCAAGGGAGGCAAAGGTGCTATGAGCTCCAGCCAGGCCGTGTGCACTTGCACCAAATAATATAGGATAATAGGGTAAAGGATAAACATATATGTATATGCACATAGACATACATACGCCGAAAAATGTAGTAAACACGAATGACTGGCTTGTGCTGCCTCTAGGGTTCATTGAGCTTGTTTCATGCATCACATGCTTTCTGTTTAGCTCTTTGCAAGCAGGAAGACGCAGACGGCGGCCTCTTCAAAGGTGGCAAGGGTCCCTTGCCAGTTGGCAAAGGGGACACTCCGCAGTTTCCAGAAGACAACTCGCAGGCGAGTATGATTGAGAAAAGACGTCAGCAGTCATTGAAGCACAAGTGCACCGGT
>CAXAMN010004714.1:30968-72255 GCA_963970005.1 Durusdinium trenchii
ACTACTACTACTACTACTACTACTACTACTACTACTACTACTACTACACAATGCTAAGCTTAAGTTTTCCTAAAAATCTAGGAGCCAAATCATTAGCGCTTGAGCTGTGCTGCGTCCATACTAGTAGCTTGAGTAGCTACTAGCTTACTCTCTTACTTCGTTAAGAAGGGAGGGGCGGGGGAGCGGGCTAAAGAAACAATATCATGATGACGAACCACAAAAGCTGGAAAACTGGGAGGCGGCGCTGGCGGCCCTGCAGCGCTCTGGCCTTCAGCTTGCACCCCAGGCGAGGTGGGGAACAGATGCGAACTGTCACTTTCCAGTTCGAGAAGGGTCGTGAAACACTTTTGGATTTGCCGCTTGTGAACTGTTCACCTTTGACCACCTCAGGATAGGAAGCCCAGCCATCCTTCAGCAGCGCCCAAGGTGGGTCAGGATAGTGTCCGAGACGGTGGTTTACGAAGTTGGGAAATTTGTTTCTGTTTTCGTGAGGAGTCCCTAGTAGTAAGGCCAGGAGCCCCTAGTAGCGTCCTTGCTCCAAGTAGTAAGGCCAGGAGGCACTTGGTTTTGGCTGCAGGCACCACTTTTTTTGCGCTTCCGGCATTCTCGCTTCGGCCTGCTTCTGCCAGGCCTTTGTGAAACAGTGGACAGAGGAAGAACCTTGGAGCTGGAAGGGACAGGTTTATGGACCTGATAGTCTGAAACAGAATGGAAAGCAACACCAGTACTAAGTGCACAATATTGTTGTTGTACATTTGTGCAACTTTCTCTTCGTATTTCTGGTACCTTTGTTCTGTATACCTTGTACCCCTTGCGAGCCTTCGTCTCATCTCGAGGATTCTGAAGAGGACTGGGAGGAGCATCAAGACTCTTGGAGCGACCGAAGGTGGAAAGGAGACGAGAGCCAGCGGCCACAGCGGGACAGCTGGGACACTTGGAGTGAGAACGAGACGTGGGAGGATGAAGCGGACTCCAAGCAGAAGTGGAAAAAGTCTCAGTGGGATTCTTCTCTCCATCAATCCCATCAATCTCATCAATCCCATCAATCCCATTCCCCATCTCAGTGGGATGGGAAGTGGCAAAGTTGGGAGACTGAAGAGGCTGAGACCTGGGAAAGAAAGACGTCGAGCTGGGAGTCAAGACCCAAATCACCTCGGTCAGAGGGTTGGAAGTGGAACCGAGAAGAAGTCGCTCAGACTCAAGGCGATTCGGGTCGCGACCACCGCGACCACCGCGACCACCGCGACCGCGAAGTCTGGGAGGACTGGAGTTGGAACGAGACGGACTCGAAGGACTCGAAGGAGTGGAAGGAATGGAAGGACGATCGATGGGAATGGAGAAGTGGATCGAGGCACAGGGAAGATGAGAAGTGGGAGCAAGACGAACGGGATGATGGAAGGTGGAAGGAGAGTGATCGTCAGACTTGGAAGGAAGAGAAAGACGATGAGAAGTGGGAGGAGGTCAAAGAAGAGGAGGTGTGGGAGAAAGAAGAAGCTGACAAGTCTTGGAACGAAGAAAAGGACGAAGAAAAGTGGGAAGTCGAGGAAGAGGAGGGGAAAGAACAGGAGAAATTGGAGGAAGAGAGGGAAGACGAGCAGTGGGAAGAAGGGGCAGATGAAAAGACCTGGAAGAAAGAGGAAGAACATAAAACATGGGAGGAGGCTCAGGAGGCTGAGGAGGCTGAGGAGGCAAAGGAGGCAAAACAAGATGAGCAGCTAGAGGAACAGTGGGAGGAAGAGAGTGAAGACGAGGAAGATTGGAACTGGGACACCCGTGCTCCTGACGTCAAAGAGGCCGGGTCTCTCGACACCTGTGGACATGATGCCCCAAGGTGGACACTTCAAACATAGTTTATTTTTGCATAAGTTAAAATTGAATTTAATTCTAATAGCTTTTTGTTACTACTAGTAAGGCACTTGTTACTACTAGCGTGGCACCTGTTACTACTAGCTTCTTGTTACTATGAATTCGTCTACTAGAGTCTACATTTGGGTCCAGGGACATGTGCAGATTTAGGAGCCACCAAACTAGCGGTTTCGCATTTCACAGTAGACGCACCCATGACTTGCAACGCACATTTGAGCACGGCTATGTTTTCGTGACTTCGATGCAAGGCTTCACTGAAACGGAAAAAGGTCAAGACATCAATAAAGGGAAAGAAGGCAGTGCCTTGAGCGAGACGCTTTGAGCAAGATTTTTTGTGTCACTGCTGCATTCTGATGTTCGCATCCACGCACAGATGTCTGGAGTCCAGCTATCAGACGGACTTGACTTTGGACAAATAGCTAAAACAGATTTATCACCTTTCAACGCACCAGGGCTGGCTCTTGTGGCTCTCGGATGAGGAGGCCTCACCCAAGGTGGGTGCAAATCGATCACCTGACCGGTCAAATATGTATATAATTCAAATCTGATAGAGTATGTGTGCTTCTTTCTACATACATGGATACATGCTACATGCATTTCCTTAGCCACAGTGAGCATCTTCCACTCTGCGCCAGAGCTGAAAACAGGGCCTACATACTTGAGAAGCTAGCTAGCTGAGCAGCTAGCTGTCCCTGCTTGATGAGCCTTTGCTCGATTTCTTGCTTCCGAACCGCGGTCTAGTTGGGTACTGATGAGAAACTCTCCAAGCCATTGAAACAGCCAAGGCTGAAATAGCTTAAGTCCAAAATTTGAGTTTAAACTTGGTGGCTCCGACCGAGATCGTGTGGCAGGGAAAGGGAGCGCTTTTGGATGAGGCGAGAGTTGGGGAGGCGAACGTCTCTAGAGCAAATCTGCCGAACTCCACCCGTCTTCAAACGTCACCTGCGACAGTCGGTAAAGACGGTATCACCTGTTACCAGTAGCTTCTTGCTGCTAGTAGAAATGCCCTTGTTACTAGTAGCGATGCCCTTGTTCCTAGTAGCTTCTTGTTTGGCCTTTAAAGGCTTTACCAACTGGTAATAGGATAGATTCAAAGGTAACATTTGACTACATGGTTCTGAATGGTTCTGAATGGATCCTGATAATATATCAAATGTGCCGTGGATCCAAAAGATTTCAAGACCCGAGCATGTTGACAAACCCAATGGATACTGATGGATCGCCTCACAACACAGTGCTCTTCGTCAAAGGAGATGATGAAGGCCAAGGCCAGGTTTTTTGTCTTCTGAGCATGATTAACCACTGGATTGGTTGGAGAGCATGACACAGATCAGCAAGAGATCAGGGAGCTGTGTTTCTGTGATTTTCTTTGATCCTCTTGATTTGTTGCATAGTCGTTGCATCCCGCGCTCGAGCTCTCGCTGTCCTGGGTACGCCCTTCAAGGCGATGCCAACGAAGCCTAAGGCCTTACCGTGGCTTGGCACAAAGCTCAATTTCTTTAATTCAAAGAACATCTCCAATTAGTTCTTTACTGATGTAAGATCTTCCTCAGTTTTTGCCTCCTTCCGTGGCTTGCTGCCGCGAAATGTGCTGGGTGATTGAGCAGAGACAGAGTGAGACAGAGCTGATCAATAGTACTTTTATTCGCTCAATCTTGGATGGAACGCATCCGCCAAGAAACCTTCCTCAGGAAGAGGCGCCCAAGTGCTCCCTCGTTGCGTGGTCCAATGCCAAAACAAAGTGCCCCGGTCCGGAGCGGAAGGAGTTTGGGTCTTTAAAGAAATTCTCAGCGCTGTTTGAACACTTTTTACAAAAGGTGTCCAAGAACACACCGTAGCTACTAGTAACAAGTGCATCGCTTCTAGTAACAAGTGCCTTACTAGTAGTAACAAAAATAATTTAATTAGAATTGTAATTACTAGCTTCTTGTTACTACCAGTAAGGCACTTGTTACTACTAGCGATGCACTTGTAATTACTAGAATTGCTGTCCAAGAACACACCGTTTTTTCCTAAATATGTTACTACTAGTAAGGCACTTGTTCCTAATAGCTTCTTGTTACTACTAGTAAGGCACTTGTTACTAGTAGCGATGCACTTGTTACGATTCCTTTTTCAGGCCAAAGCTGAACCGGGTGTTGAAGGTCATGGTCTTGAGCAGTGCAGACCGATCTTTCCGAGACCGGTCGCTAAGCTCTTCCTTTGCGAAACTCTGAGGTTCAATCAGGTTGTGACACGCGGAATTGCCGATTTGATCGCCATTTGTTTGGGAACCTTGTCGGCGCATCTGAGGACCGGCAAAGCCCTCCTGTCACTTTGCACCAATGCCATTGATGCTTGTCTCAACGAATGAATTGGGGAGCGATCCACACGAATCACCGCACAGATATTTTGTGGCCCCGTGCATGAACGTGACTTTTCCTCAATCATGTTGAGCAGTTTGTGACTGTTTGCGTTGTTTCATTTCTTCAGGGATGGGGTTTGGACTCTTTTTCCTGATGATATGAGCAAAGGGCATCGCTACTAGGAGCAAGGACGCTACTAGGGGCTCCTGGCATCGCTACTAGGAGCAAGGACGCTACTAGGAGCAAAGGGCATCACTACTAGGAGCATTCTTACCACCAATCTGGTTTTTACAAGTTTTGGTAACGCATTGCACCTTCTCGGGTCAGGCAGCCGGCTGCTCCTCGGCCTCCTTCACATCCGCCACCGAAGCACCTACTACAGGACAGCTGGAAAAAAGAATGGTATTTGAGGCAATCTTGGCTTGGAAGACTGTTCCTGATTCAATCGGAAGAACAAAGGGGAGGAAATGCCTTGATTCGGTAGACCCATGGTTTTAGCTCCCATGTCACCAACCATTCTGCCCAACAGCAAGTTAAAAGTGAGAATAGCACCGCCTAGAACCAATTAGACCCAGTTTTTTGATGGAAGTGTAAACTGTGTAAACCCCAGTTGTTGTTTGATGTTCTATTTTTTTAGTTAATGAGTCCTGGAGGAGTTTCATGGAGGAGTCCTTGAGTTTCACGTGCAAGTTGTGAGACCGCTGCAGGAAGCCAAGAGGCAACGCACCGCTTCCCCCTGGGACGACGATGAGGTGACGGAGGCCAGTTGGAAATTGGCTTCGAGTGTTTTGATGTTTTTTTGTTTTTCAGTGTATTGATGCAGCCTTTCCACCGTTTGTTACTTTCCGCCTTTGAATCCGCCAACCCGCTCCAATCACCAACAAAAGGCACAGTCAAGTGTTTCGGATACCCAGTTGGCAACGGATATTCGGCAAATGACGCGCACCTGGCTGGAGTAGGCCCTGTTAGGCACTGATAGACTGGTGAAACTGCCTTACACTTGGCTGATGCACCCTGATTTGCCAACACGTTGATGTTTACTTCGCGCAAAGTCTTGAGCGCGCTGTATTTTTGGCTCCGCTTCGATGAGGATGAAGAAGCTGATCAATGGAAGTGGCAGGCTTCAGGGGCTTTTGGGGCTCAGGGTGAGTGGTGGATTTGTGGATGGAGGCTCTACTGTGAGAGATCACACCGGCTGGTCTCCCGCGGTTCAAGCGCATTTAACATATCACAATGGGTGAACATGGCTTGGAAAGAGTTTTACTTTACACTGCTTCGGAGTGTGTGCATGTCTAAATAGTAGTGGATGATGCTGGAGCTTTGGTGTAGAAAATGCAGACAACTTTTTGTTAGGTCACACAATGTCCTTTCTCTCAAGCTGTGGACCAAAGCTTGTTGGCTAAGTGGGTGGGCAGCGAGGTAATGCTGGGTCAGTCTTCTGGTCGAGTCAAATCCATGGCCAGTATAGTATAGAATAGTCAGTAAAAGGTTTTGCTGCTTAACAGTTTAAAACGAGCACCAGCTTTTTGAATCAACTTCAGCCAGTCCCTTTGGCTGACTGCAGTCATTTTAGGAAGGGCACAGAATCAACACACCCACAAAAATTTTCCCACTCCCCCCTCAGTGGGGGATGAAGACAAGACTTGGGGTTTTCCACTCCAGCAAAGCCTACCACCAACACATGAATCACCAAGCAAACATGGCATTGCAAGAGCATAGAGAGCGTAGGAAGCTCCTCAAGTCTCAAAGCTTCTCATTGGCTGGATGGATCGAAGGACGACCAAGGGCCAGGGCCCAGTCATTCAGTCATTTGGAGATGTTGCGACATTCTATCTTGAACTTGGCTGTTGGCATCCTGAATCCTGTGGAGCGGGGGTATCTCTTGACTGGGCGCTCGGGATTGAGTCGCTGTTCATACCAAAGTGCTTTGTTCTTGGGAATAGGCTTGGATAATAGACCCTAGGGTTCGATGATTCTTCTGCAGTCCCAGTCGCTGCGAGCTTTCACAAAAGATTGAAAGAAAGACCTCACGTGGCTGCTTGGATCACACTCGCACAAGTAAAAGCCTCTTTCTGACCATGGATTGATGTGCAAGATGTGTTTGTCTACAGTCTACAAGAAGGAGCCACAAATAGGGCAAGCCAGGTTTGCCAGCAAGCATGGAAACGGTCGCAATGTGAACTTGAAGCGAGCATGGAAAGGAATGATCTGCCCTTTCAAAGTCGCAGGAGACTGTGCACGCTGGCATACTGCAGCATGCCAGCGCGCTGTCAAAAACATAGGGCACTCCAACCAAAAGATTCCTACTGGTTGGGGTGCAAAGCCAGGGTAACCCGGGTGCAACCACAAGTAGTCCAGCCTGCGGGTACTCTTTCTCTCGCTCTCTCTCCCCTCCGGCTGCAGCATTGTGATCATCATGACTCACAACCTTTTCCCCCACTACAAACAGACCGCCCATATTTCTTTTTGGCTTCTCAGAATGATGGATGCTGCGACCCAGCCGCTTTGGGCGGTGAACTCTTCACTAAGAGAGCGCCAACGCTTTTGGGTCGCATCGTGCTAGGGGCTTCGACCTTCACGTCGTCAAAAAAGTCAGTTTGCAGCTGAACAAACGCCCCACACCACCAGGCCCTACATGCCTACAGGGTGCACCGATGAATTTTCTTTCTGGCGGTGCGTCAGGCGGGGCGCGGGAGACGCAGGACACGAGTAAGAGAATGACTGGGTCAACTTAAAAAAGCGCGGTGCAGAGAATTTGATGGGGCGATGAGCTCTAAGCCCATGGGGTTCTGACACCCCCCCCGCATTTACTGAACCCTTGTCCCAGACTGATCCTCCACTCCAAACGGGACATCGGCTACTGTACAGCAACTTCTTTTCGTGGGCAGTGCAATATTTCGGGATGGGCCGGCTGCCAGCTGTATAGCGCCCCAGCTATTTGGCGATCATGTCAGCCGCCTACAAGTCCTTCCACTTGGTTGACAAACGCTGTTGAAAAACGAGTTGGCTCATGATTCCGATCCGGGCGCGCCCACCAATAATGTCTTGTGCCTTGTGCGCCAAAGAAAAACCAATTTTGGTCAGCAGGTTGCGGGACTGACTCTGATGACGAACGAACCACCTTCCGAACACCGGCAAGCCCCAGGGCCTGTGGTTTGTCAATGTGCGTGGAAAGAGCCGGAATCAATGTTTTCCTTGGGCCTTTTGTGGCAGGGGTTCTTTTGTACTGAACATATACACCGTTGCATGGCGCAGGGCACAGGTAGTGGAAAGACTCCCGGCCCAGCGCTGTTCGAGGTCTTTGCAGCGACGCCGAAAAGTTAAGCCAGTTTAGTTTACTTCTTTTGGCTAGCTCTCTTGGGCCGTGGCTGAAAGTCCTTCAAACCCATACCCCCCAAAAGGTTTGGCGCCAGTCGCTTGGATGCCTGGCGGCTTCGCGGTTTCTTCAACAGATGTCCACAAGAAGGATTGTGCTCGGTTGGCTCCCTTCGAAGAACAACGATGGACTGGAGTTCACTGCTTTTGTAGGTCTACTGGGGTCGTTGGGGTTCAACAGCTCAAGTTCGATTCCAGAAAGCCTTTCAGTTGTTCCTCACCCAGTACCACGCAACATTGAAATTGATGATGAGAATGCACGGTGATGTACTCCTGCCTCTGCTGATTTGGGCCATGGACCTGCAGGATAACCAGGGTCTCCGCCTTACAAACAAGTCGTGCGCGAGGTGCATGTTGAGAGGACCGGAGCGCCGACGCACTGACAAGGCAAGTTCCTGGTGCCATGACGCAGTCTAATTTTGAGGATGCATTCGCCCGAGGCATGGTGTAGCGCCACGGTGTGATGGAAGGTGTGAGAATTAAAGGCCACCTTGATGTATCAGGATGGGTCGTTTGTGGCCAAGGGGAATTCCCTTGACAATTTGGACAAAGAGGGCCACAAGCCACAAGCTGTTTGATTTTTGCTGAGGTTTAAGCGCTTTGAGTTTGACGCTACTACACGGTCAGTCATTAGTCTAGAGCTGCTAACAGCATCCCATCCTCCTTTTGTTGAAGGGGCTCAGGACTCAGGACGCACGCAAAATCTGCTCTTAGCCTTTAGTCATGGGTCGTGACGCGCAATTGAAGGCCACTGGTTGTGAGGCTTGCTGAGCAGGAGCACGCGTGGGCGCTGGGGATGCGCTGATGGCCTGGACGTGGACTCAATCCTGCCCAAGATGGAGGCGTTGTCGAGCTTGGTTGCTTAATTAGTTGGCCAATATACCTACAACGTTTTCACTCGATTGTTTTCAGGTGACGGTATTCCGTGGCTAGGCTAAAGTGGCCACAGATGACCTCACTGACCTCACTTTAGGTTCTTTGTTCTTGTTGGACGCTTGATTGTGTTTGTTCCAATTTCTATATGAGCGGGTGCAATGTGTGCTTCACACTTGCACTTGTAAGAAAGGTTCGAGTTGGTCTGGGGAGGTTCCTGATCTGCGTCAGGTTAGAAAGTATGCCCACGATCTTGCCAGCCAATGAACAAGCTCCGACTCCAAACTCCCACTACCTTTATCGCATCAATAGCTTCCTAAGTGTTCGTTCAGACTTGCCCTGGCGCGATAAGGAGCAGTCCGGGCCTTGCAAGCCCATGTTTCAATAAGTGGATCTGCGATTGTGGTCGGAGGTGGCGACAGGAACAGCTTGTCGAGGTGGATGGAAGATGCGGTTGGCCCTTGCCCAGCTGTCCCCAATTTGCAGGAGAGCTACCAGGTGCTTTTGAAGCTGCGCCAGGAGATGGGCAAGTAGGAGGAGAAGGATACGTTGAAACGTCTTGGGCGGAGGACTCATCCGCAAGGGTTATCGAGGAACCCGCTTTTCTCTGCCATGGCAGCTCTCCTTCTAAAGCCGGATTTGAAGAATGACTTGATCTCCAGGGATCATGTGCACTGTGATGGCGCTGGACTTCCTGGCTTCAATATTGAAAACGCACAGGTTTTGAGCAAGCTGGCCTCCAGCTGCTCTTTAAAAGCCATCGTATCTGTGGCTTGCGGTGAGTTAACAAGATCCAGCCAGGCGGGAAAAATGAAAGTAGCCCGCAGTGAAAAACTGCCTGCGGTGAAAAACGACATGCCCAAGTCAGTTGTAGGCGCTTTGCAGCTCCTCGATCGGCCTTTTTCCTCTGCCTCTTTCTGCTCCGTTGCCTTGCCTGCCCGTGCAAATCATACCACTCAACGGTCTGTGAAAATTGTTTTTACCGCAGTGCGCCATAGCGACAAGAGTGTATTGCAATTGCACAAACCTGCTTACGCAGGATTTGAGACTCGCTTGAAGGAGTCTGATAGACTAGAATTCAAGAATTTTTGAAACCGTCGGAGAACTTTTGGAATCAATACATGAGAATGTGTGAGGCCGGTTGAATGTGTTTCGGTAACGTTCCACCACAATTCAGAGCTCGACTCAAGAAAAATGATTGAAAACGTTTGAAGCTGAAGCATTTTGGAACCATTTGAATTAGTATGGTAAACTAATTAACCTAGATGGTTTTGTGTGTTTTGCGCGCTGGAAACCGTCGAGGGATGGTTATTCGACAGTTTTGCTCCGCACATCATCGCGGGATGATGCACCAGAAGTACAGACTGTGTAAAGGGTTTCTCTTGGTTACTTGATTAGATAGATTTGGTTGTGGTTCTTTGCCTTTGTTTGGATTTCCTCCTCAATGATGACACATGTGAGTCAGATGAATGTCTTAGACACTTCATGAGGCCCCTCACGGGGCATTCGCGCTGTGTTTCCTTCCAAATCAGTTGTCCATAGACAAATCGTTTCTAGACCACCTGTGGAAACCCATCGAAATGGCTCAGGATAACGAATGGCTCAGCAGCTCAGCGCTTAAAAGACAGGCGTAGCTTCAACCTGCAAAGCATGCGCTTTGGCACCTCTACCCGTTTGTGTGCGGAACGAGCGACAAGGATCCTTACATTGGTGTGCGTCCTGCGGGGCTCAGTGATCTCGTCGTCGTAAATGGTTGGACATCGCCTGCTTTGCGACGTAGACCGAACGACCCAGGTATAAGCCAGGTCAGATGGAGCAAGGTCTGCAGGTCTGCCAGGCGTACAGCCAGCAAGGTTGCGATCCGTGGGCGGACCTCCCTAAGATTTCATCCTCTCCTCTCTAGGTTACCAATCTCGATGGGTCAACCACGTCCTGCAAGCCTTCCAACAGGGCTCGACGCCATAAGAGCTGCTTGCTGCCTACTTTGAGCCAGATCTACTTGCCAAGCCCCAACCTATCAGGAACAAAGTTTCCTTGACGCTAACCCTCTGGTGAACATCCTGCAACTCTCTGCGCAACATAGACTGCAACAACGCTTCACTGTCAACAAGCTTGAAAGAAGGCTGCAAGTCTGCGTTGCGTTTGCGGTTCAAAAAACCCTGCTGCCCTGCATACGCATGCGTCTGCAAAGGTACACCTGCATACTGTCGCGTGCCCTGTGTCCCTGAACAACCTGGTAAGCTCCTCCGTTTCTCACTAGAGATAGGCTCATTTACCTTCAGGAGTTGTCATCTTAATTTGGGTTCGCCAGAGTTTGGTAGCGAGATTGGACAAAGTTCACAATGGAAAGTTCCTACCACTTGGAACATGTTGGTTGGTTCTCAAAAATCCAGGGCGGTGAGATTGTTTTCAACCAGCAAAACAACGCGTTTGGAGCATGGCCGGATTGCGCTGTTGATCTAAAGGTTTTACGGGAGGACTTGACGTTGTACCTCGTTCGGGTAAGAGGGAGGATTGGCTTGGGAACGCAGTGCAGCTACGCGCAGTGCTTGGGCCAGGGCTGAGGGAAGGCTGCAATTGTGAACCTTCAAACTTTGACAGGGTTGCAGCGTCGACTTACTTCAAGGGATGCCTTTTTGCTTGGCGCACCTTGCTCACCTCTGTCGTCCCCGCGAAAAGGCTAAGGTGCTACCCCTCTTTGGCAACGCGGCCTGAACTTGCTTGTGAACAGGTTCTCCAGCTTGCGTTGGTGGCCTGCGTATTTATTTGACTGATGTTTTCCATGGTTTGCCCAGAATACAGATATCACCAAATCCATTCGGGGTTCTTTGCTACGGATCCCGTTTCCGCATTCCCGGCTTTCCCATCATCAGCAACTTTTCGGGTTGAAGGCTGACTACCAACTACCTACTGACTTACTATACTACAGTACCTACTTGGTACTTGGTGCTGGTGGTGATGGTGGAAGGCAAGTCTGCAGACAAAGATCGCTGGCCTCAAAAAGAGCGCGGCTTCAGTGTTCAGCATGTGCGCAGTCACTTGGGTCACTTGTGCAGTTTTTCGTCCGAGTCACCTCGCTTTTGATGCCAGGTGAGCGAAAAGGGCCCCTCTGCCAGAGAGCCCTTAAGAGAGGGGTGGACGAAAGGGAGACAAAAAAACAGTGGTTTTCGCGGTGTGATTTTTATGTGCCCTGCTCGTGGTATTACTGTAGTAGTGTTGGTGGATCAGACATAACACAAGCGCCAATTGGCTTCAAAGACGAAGTGTTGGCTTGACTAAGATGATGCCATCAAAGGCTTCAACAATGATGACAAGCCTGAACAGAAGTCCCCAACCTCAAACAGAGCCTTGCAATAAAACTCAACAATTGGTGACAAAATTGCAGCACTTATCAAACTATGCCACCTGGGCACATCCAACCGCTTATTAGAGCAATTTCAAGCTAAGCGCCGTCAAGTCAACATCTGCAACGGGTCAACTCACCAAGTGGCAGCTTTTCCATTTTGACATAAGAAAATTGCCACAAAAAGGGAAAGTGATAGTATAAAGAATCAGGAGCACATCGACAGAATGACGATCCGTGCCAGTATCCAGGTTCGAATGAAATAATAGAGCACGTGCGCGGCACCGCAGCGAAATCCACGTCCACATGCGAACTGTTTTTCGTGCGAGATTGCCGTGGAAACGGTTTTTCGACGCGACGCTCCTCACCACTCAGTTCCAAGACGCCCCGTTTAGACATTGCTAAAGCCTCTCACCGTATGCATCCTTTTAGTGTCACTGGGAAACATGTGACGGAGGAGTCCACTTGCACCAATGAGGATCCAGACAGCAAGAGAGACAGGGATTAGAACGAGAGCGAGAGAGAGAGAGAGAGAGAGAGGGAGCGGGGTTATAGCGCAAGAAAATGAGAGGATAGAGTTGCAAGGAACCATCCGATGAAACCATGAGTTCAAAACTGTGACGGGCGCACAATTTTATCACCAATAGACCAATAACCATGAATTTCAACAATAATAGAACTGAACAGCGTTTGGGACAATTTTGCCTCATCGAAGATTTCTTGTTTCTCGTTGTTTTTTGTGTCAGGATTGGCATGGGCAGTGGGATGATGATGGGGACGATGACGAATGGGTCTTCAATTGGATGAAGCGGAAACATCCTTCTCGGTCTTCGAAACCCTCTGCAGCACCGTGGTTTGAGGACAGGAGCAGGGAAACCATTCACTCCCTCACGATCAATCTGTTTTCCAAGAACAGGGAAATAAACACTCGAGTATCAGTCCGGATATGACACCTCAAGTTTGGGAAGTTCTTGGGTTGACTAAGAATTAGGATTGCTTTCATAGGACTCATATAATTACTAGTGGAACCGTGGATAAACTCGCAAACTGACAGCCCCATGCTGCTGCTGCTGAGATGGTGAGATTGGGTGGTGGGAGAGGGCTTTGAACTTCCAGGACGATGACAACGATTGGGAGCAGCCTTGGCCGAAACGCAGCGATCTCAGACCTGTCAATACGAGGATAATTGGTTCAATATGCTTTTCCGACAATTCTTTTGCCAATCCTTGAGGACCAAGATTTTCCGATGCACCTGAACGATGGAGCGAAGAAGAGTGGGAACAGTCACGGCAGGAGACACGCAGAACTTATATGAAAGAGTGCCCAACAGCTAAGTCTGAGCTGCACTGTCTGCGTTTCCCGCATGCGTTTCAACGCCGGAAGGAGGCGGAGTTGAAGCTGCTGGGGGAGTTGGCTCCTTCGGAATCCAGTTGCTCACCGGCAGATGAAGATGGGGGTTTGGGGTGCGACCAACTTTGCCTCATTCCTTCCTTCTTTGGATCAAAAAAGCATGTGTGTTCAATGGGAATACTTCATCTCGGGTTTTGCGCTCACAGGTTGGGAATATTTCATCTCCGACGAGAGCCGGCGATCCTTTGTTGGCTACTTGCCGTGGCTTGGCTGAAAAACTGCTTGAAAGCAAAAAGAAGACAAGCAGAGATAAGAAGTGTGAAGATTGCCCGCGGATTTACAGAAGCGGTTCATACTTCATTTGAGCTTTGCTCTTGGGCCCAACTCAAGCTAAAAAGCAGTGCGAAGGACAAGGAGCGTTCACTTCTCGCGTTTCCCTTGTTCCCTCGTTCAGCTTCTTGTCGAGTAAGTTTAGTTGGTTTAGTTTCCTTGCCGTTTGCCGCCGTTGTTATGCTAGAGGTCTGCGTTCACTCCCAAAGAGTGTGGCATGATGTTTAAACAGATCAAGGAGCGGGGATAGACGGGGCATGGAAATGTGGATGGTAGGATGGAAGAAACGAATACTTGATATAGTGCTTCAGTGACAGATTCTAAAGCACCAAGATGAGCTGTAGAGCGCCCCTTCTTCTGAAACGGAAGAATGTTTGTTGGAGACAGTGAGACCCCGCGCCGAAGATCAGGTTTACTTTGCGTACAGTTTCTTTAGCACAAGGTGGTCCAGAACCCACTAATGAGGGGAACTGCAGTGCCAATGAAGACAGATGCTCAATGATTTCCTCAGACAATGCAAAGCTCAGCAAAGCTGTCCACGTGGCCAGGAGAGTGTGTCTTTTCCTGAGCCGATGACCCCGGGTCAGCGGACACGAACAGCCTGGATGACCAGAGGCGATCGGCTAAAGCGAGAGAACAACACGATTTGCAAATTGTTCCTTTTAGCAAACATTGTTACTAGTAGTAAGGCCAGGAGCCCCTAGTAGCGTCCTTGCTCCTAGTAGCGATGCCAGGAGCCCCTAGTAGCTTCTTGCCAATAGTAAAGGTTTTGACAAGGTCTTTTTCTTCTAGAAAACACATGTTCTACAGGTGTTTCTTATCATGTTCTTTGTTAAACACCTGTGACTGGCTTTTGACACCTTCTTGATCTTTTTGTTTGCCCACACAACAGAGCAGCTTTGCATTGCTTCATAATTCGTGGACATTCCGCGTTGTGTCAGGCTGTTCCTGCAAGTACTGCTATGGTGGTCTAGAGCTGGAGAGCGAGCAATTTCCTGTGTTGCTCGGATGTGAGGGACGGGGGTACTTGGGGAGCTGGGAACTGGACTGGTTTCAGGGCTCTCAATTTGGTGAGACTGGAATTGGAATCAAGAAACCGCTGAACATTTCAGAAAGGAAGAAAAAGTAGTCCAATAGTCCAATCTAGTGAAAGTTTCCCCAAAAGTTAAGTTTCCCCAACAATCTAGGAACCAAATCATTAGCGCGAGCTATCCTGCGTCCAGTTCCTAGTAGCTATTTAAGCTACTAGGTAGCTAATCCTTACTTAATTAAGTAGGCGCCTACTGAATTAAGTAGGGAGGGGGGGGGAGCGGGCTAAAAAAGAAGCCCCGAACTCCAAGCACTAAACATTTCCACTGAAGCACTTTCGCTGTCAACGTTCTCCAAGACGGCAACGTTTATGTACCGACGGACGAGTGGAACCTGACTTGCCGAGTCGCAGACGTCGCTATCTCAGCGTCAGGTGGATGCTGGAGATTCTCAAGAAGGTCATGTGCCTCGCCTGGCTGCCGTTTTGGCGAAATGATTCCTTGCATTCTCACCGCACTGTTGGTCTCACCGTGTGTTGAGAAGGACAGTTCTTTCACCCTGTTCAATTCACAAAATTTTATGTCGCTTCCCCGCAGTCTAATTTATTGTAAAAGCATTTTTCTGTATATGGAACGTTTTGTCGGTATTGGGTTTTATTACGAAAGCCAGCCGATAGGCTAGGCTTGAGCTCTTAGACCGAACGAAGTGAGTTAAGGGGGTGTGGGGGGAGTAGGCCGCGAAAAGGCACCATTTGAGAGGGTGAACCCGGAGCTTGCTGGGGGAGAGCGCTCCAAAGCGAGGGTCCGCAGTGAAAATGGGGTCTGGTGATGCGAGTGATGCAATGGACGCCGAGTAGTGCATCATTAGCATCATGAAGGGTTGTGGAGGCTATTTGGACAATGGGCATTGAGCACTGGAGTGGAGACAGGCACCCATGTACAGAGCAACCATCCTAGTTTCTACTATACTTGTACCGTTTCCTCGGTCGAGCGGATGCCTTTCACGGTGTCCACGTGGACCGATGCTTCTCGCGTTTGGTGACACCAATGCTGAGACATATAGTTCCTGCCATCCTCCTTGTCAGAGAAGCCTCCTTGGATGTATTGGGGCAAGTATGGTAATTGGTTGGCGGCGACGAGTGCCTATCAGAAAAGGGACCCGTGTAGATAGCAACTTGGTGGGGTGACGAGATTGCTGTTTGAGGATGGGTAATAGTCACGGATTTATGCAATATTTTTGGATGACGGTTGGTCACACCAATGCTGAGGCATATTTCCTGCCATCCTCCTAGTCATCCTTTCAGAGAAGTCTGCTTGGATGTCTTGGGGCAAGTATAGTGGTTGGTTGGCAGCGACAAGTTGCTATCAGAAAAGGACCCCGTCTAGATAGCAACTTCTCGGTGTTTTATGTCTCTGTCTTTTATGACGCTGTGTCTCTATGGTTCTGTGTCTCTATGTCTCTGGGAAGAGAGGTGTAGCCGCGACGTATGCTTATATTTTGGGCGTGTCAGTAGCATAAGTGCAAGTAAAGTCCACAACAGCAAAAAGCGCCACTGAGACAGTCTCTTCGCTGTCCAAGCCCTCCTTTGGAGCCTTGTCTGCTTTGGAACCTGCTCCGGAACCTTCTCCAGAACCTCCTCACGGACCTGCCTCGGAACCTTCTCCCGAACCTTCTCTGGCACCTGCCCCGGAATCTTCTCCGGAACCGTTTGCTGCACCTCCTCCGGATCCGCTGCGGAACCTCTTCCAGAACCTGCTCCAAAGCTCGCTCTGAGTCTGCTCCGACGTCTTGACTCTGGCAGAAGACCCCCAAGGTTCGAAGATGATCTGGTTGCATGTGTTGGGGCAGGTGTGGTAGGTTTTTGGCAGCGACAAGTCCCTATCGGAAACGGGGCCCGTGTAGATAGCAACTTGGTGGGGTGAAGAGATTGCTGTTTGAGGATGGGTAATAGTCACGGATTTATGCAATATTTTTGGATGACGGTTGGTCACACCAATGCTGCGGCATATTTCCTGCCATCCTCCTAGTCATCAGAGAAGTCTGGTTGGATGTCTTGGGGCAAGTATAGTGGCTGGTTGGCAGCGACAAGTTGCTATCAGAAAAGGGGCCCGTGTAGATAGCAACTTCGTGGGGTGAAGAGATTGGTGTTGAAGTGTTTAAGGATTAGTTATAGCCACGGATCTATGCAATATTTTGGGATGACGCTTGGTGACACCAATGTTCAAGCATACAGTGCCTGCCATCGTCCTAGTAAGCATCTGTTACTCGACTTCCCTGCGACGGCAGCCAGCAAAAGACCCTCTCGGCTGGCGGCTGCTGGCTTTCGTTCCCCCCCTTCTCAGGTAGCCCCACCCTAAAAACGATAGGGGAACGTGAACGCCCTAAAAAGGATACCCCGAAACGATAGCCACCCCAAAGTGTCAAAACCTGAAAAACGCTAGGGGACGCCCTAATTTGCTTATGAATACAGCCCAAACCATAATTTAGACGCTGGCTCATATCGCCTCTCCTTCAAGTCGGGTTGCATCAATCCGCCGCATCAAGTAATCAAAGTAGGGTTAAGCAGTGAGTACGAAGAACTCGGAGTTCCACAGCTGCGCAGCTGCCGGGTGACGAAGCCGGTGCGCCCAGGAAGCATTGTGGACTCCTGTCGAAGGACTGGCCCGACTCCTGCACCCTCAACTTCCTTGAGGCGGGTGATGGAAACGATGTCCAGAGTCGACATCGTGAGAGACAGACATCTTGCAGAATGGACGAAGGGACGTCGGGATTCCGTGTTTGATAGAAAATCATGTTTTGAGTCTTGTCATGTTAATCCCTGAAATAAGTAGTAACAAGTGCATCGCTACTAGTAACAAGAAGCTACTAGTAACACCGGATTCTAAGTAGCATCTTGTTACTAGTAGCGATGCACTTGTTACTTTCTCAAACTGAGGACGGTGAAGCTTCGATGGGCTGGCACGCAGATGACGAGGGCCTTTTTCAAGGGAAGTTGGAGGACATTAGTGCCTTGGCCATTTGGGACTTGCAACGGAGGGGAGATATGCTCGTGAGTTGGGGACAAGCTGAATTCTTAGGATGTTTTTCAATGGGCCATCTGGGATCCCACAAGCCTCGTGGCAAGTTGACTTGAGTAGACGACTGCTGCCCATTGTACTGTTTTTGGGAGTGAAACAAATTTGATTTCGACACCACCGCCACTCTGCAAGTACTTTGTCTATCCCAAAGTCCCTCACAGACCGATGCCAGAAGAAAGTTGGTCTACCACAATTCTGACTTAGGAACAATGTTCGCTACTAGGGGCTCCTGGCATCGCTACTAGGAGCAAGGACGCTACTAGGGGCTCCTGGCCGTACTACTAGTAGCAAATAGCTAGTAACAAGAAGCTGTCAGATTCGAGAACTGCTAGGTGTGGTCTCGTTGTCCTTGGGAGAGTCACGCACCTTTGAGTTGCGGCGGAACTGGCCGGAGGCGGGTGCGTGACTGTTTCCAGTGTGAAGCTCTGCAGGTGGATGGGTGTAGCTAGCAGCTACTGGCACAAGAGACTTCTTTCCTTGTTTTTGAGACTCCATGGCAATGTGCAGCAACTCGGTACTCTCCTGCACCAAAAAGACTGTTTGGAAGGAAAGACTAGGAGAAACATCGAGAAGGAAAGACATTTGTCCCGCCAGGCTGAGAAGGCCACTGAGAAGATTACGCACCTTAGCGTGCGCAGACAGGGGTTTGCCGGTTTTCCACTGGCTTGCCACCGCTTGTCTCCCTGGATCTATCAATACATTTGAACCTGGGGTGCCATGTGACGGGGCAGACATTGTTATTGGTAGCAGCATACATGCATATGCACAAGAAATACTCCTTTTCCCAGTTGCATCTTTTGGACGTAAAAAAAGAAACACGTGGACCACACCGTTCAGGTCGTACACGTGAACTCATACACGTGGACCATGTGGAAGCAAGATCGTGTGTACACGTTGGCCTGTGAAGTGGACTTGGCTGAGCATGTGGAGAGGCAGAACACTCCTCAACCCATGCCACCCGGGTCCCACCCCACCAACGGGACCCAACGTCCTGCTTACTGAGCACCCACACCTTGCATATGTGTGAAATATTCTTACCACCAGGTTTCAATCACATGTGCTTGTAATGTTTAACACGGTATGGATATGGGATATCACGTGAACCACTAATTACGTGGGATATGGAGTTGGTTGACTGCCCGCTTGCTTTACATCCTGAAGGCAAGGAAGACATGTGACCGAGGTTGAAGAGCGGAGACCTGTTGACCATGGAGGGCATGACCCAGAAGCACTTCATGCATCGCATTCCCAAAGCTGGATGTAGTGGTCCTCGAATCAGTCTCACTTGGCTCCTCGAACGAGAACGGGGGGAACCGTAGGTGTTCTCGGCATTTGGACAACTCTTACTAAAATTGTGAGGGATATGGTCTACAATGGCAAGAATGAATTATGTGAATGTTGATTCTCTTAGCTGCTACTTGGCTGGGAGTGGTCGATCGGTGGGAAATGGGAGTAATTTTGGAGTTGACCTTTACGGGGTTGGGTTGAACCACAAAGTTTCAAAGGTGAAAGGTTTTGGAAAAGGTTTTGTTCCACACCACCAGTACAGGAACGATGTGCTCCATGCAACTAATTAGGCCTTTCCACATAAGGGAATGGACTGAACTAACTAGGTATTGCCACTTGCCTCAAGAATGGTTTGGATGCTTTCAAACACATGTTCTTTGGTTCAACTCCATGATCTTAAGTTGGGTTTTCGAGCAACTAACCGCAGCAGTTGAGGCGTTGGATTCGCAAGCACTACCCCGAGTGCTTGGCTCACAGCCGGATGCGGTAGCGAAAACGAGAAGAGCGAATGAGAGTGAGGAAGCGGTGTGAAAGTGGAAGAAGGTTCATGTGGAGTGAGATCCTCATGAGCACGCAGGGCATTGATCAATTGATTTGACAGATTTTAATCGGATACTTTGCAATGATGTGGGGGGGAAATGCCAAGTAGCCGCCTCGGTAGTCCTTTGGGCTCAGTCTTCCCGGCTTCATCTCAGCGTCCGCAGTCTCTCGTCTTGGAGAAAGGTCTTTTCATGTGGATGAGTCACCGTGGATGGGGAGGAAATATTGGGAGTTGTGAACCTCCAAATGTTGTGGTCAATCTGCGCTACGGAATCCTTGTGACTCTTGTGACTTCCAGACGGCGAGATGTTTGCTGTTCACTCAACAGAGAGGCTTCCTGGTAGGTTTTGGCGTTGCTTGGTTTGGTGTTTTCACGTCGAACTTCGAATCAACCAGCGATGCTTCTGGAAAAGCCGACTCCGGATGGAACTTGCCCCACAAGGAGATCCTGGATTCTTTTGGATTCTTGATCCTCCTCCTTTTTAATCTTAGTCATTTGCTGTGTGCAACGAGACAGGCACATGAGACCTGATGGGTAGAGGTGTGAGCCATGCATCCCAGGAAGTGAAACCAGATCACACCACTTGTAAACTCCCTAGAGGATGACTCATCCATTGGGTGCCATCTCTACCTTTTGGGGGGTGCCCTTCCTACTTGGCCTGAGGATCAACCATGAACGGAGCTGTGGAGAACTTCAAGCTTGAGCTGCAAGACTCCTGTGCCACGCAGCTGATGTAGTTCCTTTGAAGGAGGAAAACGTTTTTTCGGTCTGAGAAGGCAACATCGTCGTTTTTTTTGTATCGCTACTAGTAACAAAGGGCATCGCTACTAGGAGCAAGGACGCTACTAGTAGCTCCAGGCCTTACTATTCGGAATAAGAAGCTACTGGTAGTTAGCATCATTTGGTACCCTTTTGTTTCCCGTGTCACGGCTTGAGGCCCGTATCATCTGTGCTGCCGAGCAGGACAGCCCAACTGGAAAGGGCAGCAGGGGTGAAAGCTGGATGCAACATGCACGGATGAAGGTAAGGCCACTTAGTTTTTCATCCTGTTACCACATTCTTCTGGGTGACATTCAACTTTTTGGAAAGCCTTCTCATACTCTGTAGACACTGTAGACGTGGTGTCATCTGGCGGGCAGTTATGAAACACCAGCATCAGCAGCTGCTGTGGCGAAGTGATGAAAGCTTTGCACAGTCAGGATTGATGTTTTTATTATCTTCACGGCCGTCCTGTTATTGTTTTGAAGATAGGTGAAGTCCTGTAATATGACTTCATATGAAAACAGCACATAGGACCTGCTTTTTCAAAACTCTTGCGGAAACGAATCCGACCATGCTCCAAGGAAGCCTTCAAATATGTTCCACTTCATCCTTTTGCTCTTGCCGCACGCTGACATGGTGAATTCTGGTGCTTTGGGTCAACGCAACGTAATGCTTTGTGCCAGTAAACCTAGGAAGTGAAGCGCCAAAGGCGGACACATCGCTGCTCTCCAGGAGCTGGCGTCTGCCAACTACGAAGCCAAGAAGCGTAAAGAGGACAGCTTGTGCTTTAGGGAAGGAGTAGATGCATGGGAACACACCGTCCAAGGGAAAGAAAGTGAGAGAGGGAGGGGTAGCAGGACTTTTCCGAGTTCACATCCTTCGATGACACGAAGATCCAATCTGGAACTGCGGGCATGTGGAATGAGATTGCCAATCCGACCAGAGACTCATAGACTGTAGCTTTGAGTCGGGCACGCCAGCCATAGATACAAGGAGCCAAAATAAATATTTAAAGCAACACATAAGCAAAAAAAGGCAAAAGGTAAAGCAAACAACCAAGCAAACATATGTAGCTTTGCGTATTTATCGTTATTTTTTCACGTTTTTTTCGCTATATTATCACATTTTTCCCGCTTTATGTTCGAATGTTGTCCGCATTGTTTTCGCTCTTTTTTTTTTCTGGTACCACTTCTGCACTTATGAAAACTTTTACCCGTCAGCAATATTCGCTGTACGCTCCTAGGAAAAAACAAAAAACAAACAAAAAGCAAAACAAAAGTGAAAATAAAGCGAAAAAGAGTGGGAAACAAGCGAACAACAGTTAAAAAAGCGACAAACACGCAAGCTCAATTTTTTTGCTTGTTTTTTCCGCTTTATTTTCACTTTTTTGCTTGCTGTATTTTTGCTTTTTTTCTTTTTGCATTGTTTTTGCTGTTTGCTTTTGCTTTTGTTTTGCATTTTCATTTGCTCTCTTTTCACAAAACAAATATTTGATGGTTGGTCATGTATGGCTGCCATTGCTCAAAAGAAACGGTAGCTTTTTTGATGCAAAATTCTGATGTAGTGACCATCACCTTTCTTGAACTCGAGAAGCTTGCAGACAGCCAATATGAATATCGTATGGTTTGTTTGCAAGCTAAATTTCGGACTTTCCGAAGCAACATGCATGGTCAACAACACCATGATTGTTTTGCCTAGGTCCAGGTAGGCTCTTACGGATTACCTATGTAGACCGACTTCTTGTGAGTGCACTTGGTGACATCATTTTCTGATAGAAACAACATCGGATGGAGACTCATTCTTCCGAGGATCTCGATGAGCGCGAGCGTGCCCTGATACTCCGAGAGGCTTGTGCAATCCCGGCTTATGATCCAACCCGTTTCTCATAGGATGGCCCTCTAACCCTTTTTAGTCCGCTTTCCGAATCGGAACCTTTCCACACCTGTCCCTGGTGCTCCAGTATCAAGTGTCAGCTCATTTTCTGAAGACAGGCAATCTGGAGTGCGGATTGTTCAAGTGAAAGGTGTGTGCTCATGCTTTACAAGAGAATACAAACCGAAGGGAAGAAATAATAGCAATCCACTGTGATTTGTTATTCTTTAAAGGACGCTACTAGGGGCTCCTGGCATCGCTACTAGGAGCAAGGACGCTACTAGGGGCTCCTGGCCATACTAGTAACAAGAAGCTATTGGAAACAAGAATTCACTAGGATTTCTTATCAAGTCTGGGGGATGGATGCGGTCATTTCTTCGTTCCGAAAGACCTTCAGGCAGATGTGGATCGACGCGAGAGAATTCTGCAGGCAATCGAACGATGGTGTAAAGGCAACAAGCTTCTTTGTTACTACTAGCGTGGCACTTGTTACTGGAAGCGATGCACTTGTTCCTAGTAGCTTCTTGTTACTACTAGTAAGGCACTTGTTACTAGTAGCGTGGCACCTGTTACTAGTAGCTATTTCTACTTGTATTTGCTAGGAACCCTCAGCTTCATGGGCATGCCGATTTCTTGAATGTCAGAGTTTCCATGACGTAAGGGCTTCAAGAAGCTTTAACAGAGCGCTTGTTTGGTCGCAACTGCAGATGCATTTTAAACATCGGGTAGACCTGATTATGACTGCAGCTAATCAAGCGAATGGATCTCCTTTTCTTTGTCATACCGTAGACACGTTGACAGCACTTGTAGAGGCCAAGGAGGATAACCATTTGCAGCTTTGCTGAATCGAGATTAGCCTTCAAGCAACAGTTTGAAGATGAACTGATTTCTTCGTTTCTAGAGACCTGTGGGTGAAGACCCATTGAACAGCAACCATTGGATTCATTGGATCAATCGAGATCAGAGCATATTCTATTTTGTGTTCCTTGGATTTCTTCCTCCCAAACTGGCTAATAAAGTCACCACTTAGAAACTTAATCATCGATGAATCGGCATGTTTGGCTTGAGAAGTAATCGGATGGCATCTTTTGTCCTTTGCGGGAGCTTGCGCAGGGGGAATGCGCCATGAAGACTTGAAGACATATTAAGAGCAACACATAGCAGATGGTCTCTCAATGGCCGGAACAGTCATAAACCTTCTGTAGACATCATAGACATTAGACTTTTTCACATCGACAGTTGTGACTCAGCAGCCCAGGCTTCCGATGACTCCGACCCCTGCCCGCGCTGGGGCTCGTTTCTCACCGCCAGCGCCTGTGGAGGATGTTCCAACCCAAATGGAGCAAAGCAAACAGAACTGAGACGAACTGACTGTAGAGTGACAACCAAAAGAAACTGTCCAAAAGCCACCGTGAAAAAGGACCATCGCGATCCTGTGACATAAGGCGCTTGCCGCTCCAGGCGACCCAACAAACAGACGACTATGGGTTGGGATCCCCAGACAGGCAAAAGGGGACAAGATGGGTGAAAGTAGAAGAATGCGATTGGCTTTTCTGGAGTGAAAAGTGGAGAAGAACGTGACTCTGCCGGGAATCCGAAGCAATCTGAATCTCTGATCTCTGATCATTGACATCCGTCGATGGTCACCGGTGACTCTCCTTCTCAGGTTGTCACCGGTGCTGTTCTCTTCGACCAAGTCAGGTCAGGAGGTGCAGCGCTTTAGCCGTTTCGCTTCTCAGTGACGCTTTGGGACAGATCAGTGTTTTGGACCTCATTTTGGACTTCTTTCTGTTCTTTATAAAGACGCTTCGTTTTTCTTGAGAAAAGGTATTGGCTCGATATTTCTTTGTGATGTTTGCATGGTCTTTTGGTGGTACTGTCAGACCTTGGAATCCTTCTGCATTCCTTCACCATTGGCCAGAGCCTTGAGTCGAAAGCATTACCAGTGCACAGGCGTGAGATCATCGCCCAAGAAGCTACAAGGGCCTGTTTTTGCACCACCTGCCTGCTGATCATCCATCATCCAGTGAAAGAGGAAACAACGGAACATTTTGACAGAGTGTGCTGATCAATCAAGATAGGACACTGCTGTTCAGGGACTCAAATGTGAGAACTTCCGACGTTGATTAGAAAGAGCGACATTAGGTCCAAGTACTTTTGGATGCCAAACTCCGGACTCCACTCTTTTCTGATCTTCTCTCCTGAGTTGAGGTGACCGAGTCCGAGCTTGACACCGTGGAGGCCTGCGTCTGCGGCTCAACTGACAGCCTCCCGACGTCGAAAGCCGCGTTCGCAAGGTCGGAAGCTGCCACCGGTTGAAGGCGACGGGACGACAAAGGAAAGAGCTTTGTGTTGGTCGTAGCAGCGTGGTATTGATCGTTCTTTGGGTCTTTGTGAAGTAAGTCTCCCAGATTGGTTCTCCGAGATCGAACGGTGTGTTTACACCCTTGGAGCCAGCATTTCTTCTTGACAGTGTTGAAGACCAGTTCAAGATCTGGTGCGAAGAAGCATGTAGATCTAGTTTCTTTCCTTCACAAATGGACAATATGCCATCAGTCGGTCCAAGCCAAAGTAAGAAAACTACTTAAGCAGAACAGCAGAACATAATCACTTGTCCTATCATCTCCTATCCCTAGACAGGTTGTCGGCCATCGCTATTAAGTTAGAAACCACCGCTCCTAAGTTACGGAGTCCAAGCTGCACATCACCGGAGCATTTGCAGGCGATGTTTGAGCGACGGGACATGGACACGCCACGCCCTACCGCACGCAGGCCACGGTTCAGGTGAAACCGTGACGTTTCCTTTTTCATGTGGAGAGTTGAGAGTCAGGAGCTTCTGGCACATGATTTCTTTGCCATTTCTGGCGTGAGTTCCCAGGTTTCAAGGTAGGGGCATGTCATGATGTTGTGGGCCCGCTATAGGCCTGCACATGAGGTTGGATTGAGTTGAATTGGGCTGATATTGTGCAGAAGTCCTTGGAGACCACCTTTCCTGGTCCCGAGGACTGGCGGCCCGAGTCAGACGATTGCTGCAACTGCAGCAGCACTGCAGGAGAGGATACGATGGCGACGGTTTCTGTCGCTGTTTGTCCACTGATCCACAGCCTGTCTTGTCTTCCAACAAAGGGCGCTTCAGAGAGGTTGATACTGTAAGTTTGTTCCCCACCTGCCAGGTGAGGGTTGTTAGATTCTATCAGAGCTCTTCTCCTCTCCCCTCCTCCTCCTCCTGGCCAGCAGATCGCAGTGGGCACTACCGCACCTCAACAGCGAGTGCCAGATCGCAGTGGGAACTACCGGACCTCAACAGCACTATATACCGAAACGCAGCCGCAAGCGTGAGATCGCAGTGGGTGCCACCGGACCTCAACAGCAAACGCCAGGTCACAGTGGGCGCTACCGGACAACACACAACGTAACCACAAACACAATACACAGTTCAAGTGTTATCAGGTTGGGGGCCATTGCTTCAAGCTGCACCATCGCTCGTAGGTTGGAGGCCATCGCTATTAGGTTGGAGGCCACTGCTTCTAGGTTTGCTTTTCCTTGTTTTCAGTTGCCCTGCTGGTGTTGGTGGTGTACTCTGTTGTAACTCTCCTGAGTCGGCAGCCGGAAGAAAAGCTCGCGGCAAATATGGGGAGGGACCTTGACAAAGGCTAGCTGGTAAGCTTTTTTTTATTTTTGATATTTTTGATCCTCTTACATTTTCTTGCATCTCTTGTCGAACCAGGAGCTAGACGGATCATTGAAAGAAACATTCCAAGTTTGGCCGCATGACAGAGAACATCCAACTCAATTGGATGTTAACATGCTAAGGAGGTTTTTCTTGATATCTTCCATGATCCAGTTGTCGATACACACTCCAGTATGACCAATATTTCCTCTTGAAGTTTTGTTTGGGTTGCTGCATGTTGGCCAGCATTGCAGGCTGCTGTGACCGGGAATGCTACCGAGGTGCCGAGTGCGAGGAAAGGAATCAGTCCGATAGATCTTTTGGTTTCCTTTTGCCTTGTAAATGCAAGAGAAGGAGGCAGAGTTCGTTCCAGGGTTACCCAACGACTTTCCAGTTACGAAGTTGAGTTTGTTGGGTTGAGGCAGATCACTTTCCATATTAGGCTATAGGCTCATTTTTGGAGGCACATGAGGCACCAATACGTCCAAATACCAATAGCTCAACTTAATGGGCAACACAGAGACGGCGTGAGGGAGATGGACGCGCGTATCAATCAATGTCTGCCAGATTGATTCTCTTCCTTGGAAGTGGGAACCAGCTTAGTCCCTTTGCAGAGCCACAGACTGAAGCGAAACAACTGGAAATATTGTGGCACTGCAAGACATGTTCAATGTGACGCAATCAATACTATGAGCCGGAAGTCTTGTGCACAGGATTTAGACTTTGGAACTTCTCTTCGGGAGCGAACACATTTCTAACATTGCCCTGCCTCAGGGAAGGAAGCCGCGAGTGACAATGCAGGAGTTGCTACGACAGGATGAGGACGAGTCAAGCTTGCAGCGGACTTCATGTTGGCCAAGTTTTTCTGTTTTTACACAGCTTGGTAGGATAGATCGCGAATTCATATTGCTTGCCGAGGGTTTCTTAGAATTTCTTGCCAATGCTGCACTCATTTGGATGGAGGAGCGGCTCTCAGTTTACTGAGTGGCGCCCCTAGTTTTTCCATTGGATCCAGGTGTTGGTGGGTCACAGGAGATCACCCCATGTAGAAAAAAATGATTCACACGCAGTAAGCTTTGGCAGCAAGAACTGAAGATATAGCTCTTTTGATCTCTTTTGAGTGTTGGAACAAGAAAACGATTCGATCGTGAAACAATTCGTGGAAAAGCGGGTGTCAGAGGACTGAGGGCAGTTTTGGGGTGATGGTGAATGGATGTCCTACAGTGAAAAACCAAACAATCTAATCAAAGCCAATTGTGGGGATGACACTCGCACAGGACCTGTTAAGCAAGTTCATGTGGCCAGAGGCATGTTCCAACTGGATGCTGGCAGCGTGTTCAGATATTACGGAGTATTACGTGCATCCCATTGAACCGCGCCCCTGCTGACGTATGTTCAACTCTAGCTGGGCATATGGCTAACGCACCGTCCCTGTTTAGAGGAATAAGATTGAATAAGTATCCTCCGCCCAAGAGAAACAAGATAACATCGTCCAGCCTTCAAAGCGCAATCAGGTCATGAGTGTTTGCGCTAATGAAGAGCAATTCGATATGCTGCATGCTTTCGCGAGATCGCAAGTAACTATGCATCTTGCTTGTGCTGCATGACTATTTGGGTTTTGCTTTGACATTGACATTGACGTACAGCTTCCGGGTCGGAGAAGAATACAGCACTCGCAAGATGGGCCAGTAGTTTTTTAAGGAATGATTGGCCAATCTTTGATTGGTATGCACAATATGGTGGTTGAATAGAAATCTTGCGATTTGACAGAAACTTGGCGCTTGCGTGCTCAACCACGGGAGGGAGGGCCTTGCAATGTATCGTTTGTGTCTTCATGGTTCCGTGTACAAGCCGAGTCCGATTTGCATCATTTGCACAACAACATCTAAGTGGTTCCACTCCACATAATCGGATAGAAGAGCCAAACTCCCATCGATTTGCCTTTTTGTGAACTACTCTTGTTTTTTTGACGACTCGTCTAGCTTTTCATTGCTCAAGCAGAGAGATGCTATTGTCAGAAAATACCCAACGGAGCTTGTCCACATCCTAGTTTCAGGACTTCCTTGTATTTCACCTTGCGAGTACTTGTAGCTCTCCTAGTGGTCCCCAATTGATTCTGTGAAACAAGTGTGACAAGCAACCTTTCGACCTTGGCAGCCGACTAGAGAATCGGATTCATATAGACTTATATACATAATATATATATATAGACTCATTTAGACAGAAGCTACGGAAAAAATGCCGTGCAAAGATGCGGGCCTTAAGGGCTTTAAACAGATGCGAAACTAAGCCGTGCAGCCATGGTCACTTCGCTGTTTGCAAGGCATCGAATTCGATACTACGAACGGGGCGCTCCTGCCATTTCTACTAGGAGCAAAGGGCATCGCTACTAGGAGCAAGGACGCTACTAGTAGGTCTTTGAAGCTACTAGTAACAAGAAGCTAGGCTAGACTTGCCACAATTGCCAGACGGAGACACCAAACAGTTGGTTGATTGGACACTCTTTCCTTTTGCGGTGACTGTGTCACTCTTCTCCAGGGCAAGCTTCATACCTTCGAGTTGGGCCTCCGCGTTTGGTAGGCCTTGCAGCGCTATGCGACCCATTCAGGAATCACCAGGAATCCAAACGGAGTTTCTAAGGAAAAACCATCATTTGTGAGATACAACTGTGTATTGCAGGCCCAGTCTCCGGAGACAGGCAAGACTTCTACCGTAAAGATCATGGGGCCAGCTTTAACATAGCTAGGTGCCAGAATACCTTGTGCAGTGGGGTTGGTACCTGGAACATATCTCATTGCGCATGTACAGGTCGTAAGCAGCCATGGCAGGCAGCGCCGTGCTTTGGATGCATTTGAAGGGAAGGGTTGCCCTCCTACCCGCAAGGTTCCGAGAGATTTTATAGCGTAAGAAGATTCACACACCCAGTTCAAGTGTCTCATGGCTCCAGCAACCAAACACAAGGAATCCGTCATCCTAGTCCAGAGAGAACGTCCCTCCCGGAAGTGGATGCCGCCCTCCACAATCTTCAAAGACATCAGCTTCCAAGACATCAGCTTTCTCAAGCTGCCTACTTTTGTTTTTGTTTGAACAAGCTTTTTTGCTACTAGTAGCTACTTGCTCCTAGTAGTACGGCCAGGAGCCCCTAGTAGCGTCCTTGCTCCTAGTAGCGATGCCAGGAGCCCCTAGTAGCGAACATTGTTACTACTAGAGTCGGAAAAATAGCTCACCCCTATGCCAGAGACCTATGCCGATGCTGGACCCAGGCGACCTATATGCCTCAGTCGGCGGTCTTCTCAACCTCTTCACGGCCGCTGGGACCATGGTGTCAGCGAGTAGCTTTGAGGTTTCATTCAGAGTAGGGGAGAACTTGTAGCCTCAACACAATAGTATTCAATAGAGTCTCCGAGTCTCTCCTCTACTCCGCATCAGTGACCACCCAAGATCATATGATCCACGCTCCATGGGTGTCCATCGTGCACATACACGGAAGCGATGGCTTTCTATGTCTCTCCATGTGTTTCAAAACGAGGCCACGTGTGGCGCTGGACGTGGATGAGGTCCTCTGTCGTACGGCGGAAGCCTTCTGCATGTGGCACTCAGGGCAGCCGGGCACTGACCTCACGGACCGAAAGTGAGAGATGTGCCGTTGTCCTTGTGCCCTGTGTCAAGTGTGCCGGTGTTCCCTAGTTGTGGTTGTTCCCTGGTGCTTTCCTTCCTTGAGATTTTTGAACGTATTGGACAGACTTAAAAGAGCGTCAGCGGTTTTTTTCGGGCATGGGGCTCAGTCCAAATCCACCAAACTTCTTGATCCACCCCTGAGCTACCTGATCATGGCCATTTATGCAGGTAAGAGTGTGTGGCTTGAAAGAACTGTGATGGGGGACCTAATCCTTGGATATATTTGGAACGCATATTAATTGCATATTACTATTGAAATGACCGGACGCATATTAATAGCAATGGCCTCCAACCTAATATTTGGGAAGGGCCGCACTTGTGCCACAGCTTCACAGCTCTTGCCGCTCGCGAGGAATGCTTCCAGAGATGCTACTCCACAGATGCGTCCGCCTTGCGGGATCAGTTCCTTTGCTCTGACTTCGCCATCATGGCGGAACCCGTGTGACTCGGCACTCAAAAGCGAAATGGGCTGACTCGAGTATCTTTGGTGCTTGCCGTTGCAGGTCAAGACTTCTTTGCGTCGTTCTCAACAAAAGGAAGCGTCCAGAAACATAAAGTAGGAGATGCCCACAAGCTGGTACAGGATGTTGAAGGGCCTCTAGAGTCTAGAGCATCAAGGTTCAAGTCACGAAAGTCTCTTCTCAAGCCCATTGATATTGTTTTTCTTTCCAACGAACAATCAACTAGCTGGTTTCTTGGGGCCAGCTTCTTTGGCGATTTGCCTTTTTTTCCGCTGATGCCTTCTATGGACTTTGACACTTTACTTTGCATAAGGTTTCTTCCTCAACACACTTTGTATCCTACCCTTTACGGCCTCGGCCAAAGTAACGTATACATCCTTACACATCCTTATACTTCTCGCCGTCTCGTCCCCAACGCCCAGGTTGGGGAGCCAAGAGGTGCTACAGGGACTGAAGTCCGCAGGATTTGAGGCGATCGCTCGTTCCAGGGTGGGTGACTTGGGACCTCAATCTTGCTGATTGTGTGCAAACTGTCAGATTTGATTTCTTCAATCTGGATTTGGGACCCAATCGCAACCGCTGTGTTTCAATCGGTTTCAACCGGCCAGCTGCATGCGGTGACATCACGCCCTGGGCACTGCAAGTCCAGCACAGAGCGCTTTCTGGCACGATGCTGCTCGCTTCAACTGGATGTCTTTGCATCGCTCTTCTTCTGTTCTCTTCTCTTGAAAAGAAGGTGCTCGTTGTTTTTAAGATCTTGGAAGCGAAGCTTTGATGCAAGTAGCTTTGTGGTAGTTTGGCGTACGCTTTGTTTGCATCTCTGGATGCAAGTAGCATGTATTCCAGCTTTTCAAGACCGAACCTCTTGTATACAAGGTTTCCCTGCTTTGATCAGTGGCCTACACTTTGCTTCAGCCTCAGGACTTCCGAAAGAATAGAAATAAGTTGTGGTGCAATAAGTAGATGCAACTTGCAATCCCAACACCTTTCTCGCTTATCTATTATAAGTTATAGGTAATCCTTGCCTTGCATCCTGGGATCGCTTGTGGACGTGTCAAAAGAGGTTCCGAAGCACCCACGCTGCTGTGAGCCGCTCAGCGTCCGTGCAGGACCCAGCAAGGGCGAACTCTGCCGACAGCTGGGTGCGGTGGCGTTGGTGGACGACCAACTGCAAAACGTGATGGATGCGGCTTCACACGGTTCCTGCGCAATATGGGCAGTTTGTCGGTTTCCGTGTCGAAAGGCAAGATGGGGGCACTCCAAGCTGGCCTAGTTGCGCCATTTTAAGAAAGAGACCCAAGAAACACCAAACACCAAACACCAAGGAGATGATAAGTTCGTGCGTGCTCCATGTTCTTTCTGGCTGCCCGTGTCCTTTTGCTTTGATGGCATCATTGGTAGTGGCCGCTACAAGCTCACAAGACTATGGTTTGTTCTGCAACACAAAGTCTCTTGATGTTTCAACATACAGTAGCTGACACATTCCATGTTTTTTTGCACATAAAGTAGTGGGCTCAGCCGCATCTTGAAGGAGATCCCTTGTTGAACGTCGGTGTCCATTTTGCCCGAGAGTTCTTTTGTCGGTGAGGTGTCCGATGTGTGGTGTTGGACCTGCAGGGTCAATATGTCGCTCGGCGGCAGAACCGTCTTCGATCAGTTTGTTGCACAGGGTCTCGCGAGAATCGGGAACTTGCATGCTCTTAGGGTGGAGGCCATCGCTATTAGGTTAAGAATCTTTTGCGTTTTCTTTGAGTCGCTTTGAGTCAGATCCCTCAAGATCGATCCGCTTTCAGATCGCACTTTGAAAAAGTCTAGCAAACTCCTAAAGTCTTGCTACCTGCTGAGCCGTCACTGAGATTCGCCTTTTTCGCATTTGATGTCTGGCATTGGTTATGTTGACGATGCTTCAGGGAAATGATGGACTATCACTAACAACGCATTCTCATGTTAGAGGTTGATATTGACTGCCGTTGCAATATTGACTGCTGTATGTGCAAAACGTTTTCAAAGAGACCGAGGTTTGGAACCACAGCACGTCGTTGCCCAACGGCGCACAGCGTCTCTACTCATGGGCTGAGACTGCGTCTTTCGTGTAACTAGGCTTTGTTCATATACAAAAGCAAACAAGAAACAATGTTCGCTACTAGGAACAAGTGCATCGCTACTAGTAACAAGTGCCTTACTAGTAGTAACAAGAAGCTTAGGATGGCCACGAACCATGGGCATTGTGGGCTTAACACCGCAGGCGGACACTCAGATGGATTCTCACATTTCTAAGAACCAAGTGAGACAGAATCGAAGACGAGGAACGAAAAAACCGAGGATGAGCCTCCAAGGCATGCCGATGTCTGGGACTCAGAGTGAGACTCAAGCAGACGTCTAAAAGATGGACATGGAGTCAGTCAGACCAGTAAAGCTAAGAAAAGGCAAAAACAATAAATAATTAGAGTTACTGTAAACGCATTATGAATGGGCCTTTTTAATGAGGCCCCTTATCTTTTTCTGTATATATATATAATCGTTTCACTCTTGTTTTGTCTTACTCTCCAAAGTTCACTATTCTCTCACCATAGACACTTTCACGACTTCCTGCAGGCCCTCTGCGGCCTCGGCGGCCTCCCATGTCTCGCAGTTCTTGCCGCGGAGTCAATCGGAGCCTCGTGGTCCGCATCCGTGGGCCGGAGAACAAGAAGCTACGAACGGGGCTGGCTGTACTACTAGTAACAATGTTTGCTAGTAGATAGAATTTAAATTAGAATCTACTTAGAATTGGAACAAGAACGCTACTAGGGGCTCGTGGCCTTACTACTAGTAGCAAATAGCTACTAGGAGCAAAGGGCAGCGCTACTAGCAGCGATCGGACGCTACTAGGGGCTCCTTTCAAAACCAAAGAAGGCGATGCAAAGCGACCTCCGGTTGGAAGGTCGACGGCTGAGGTTCGGAGCAGGCAGTGTGCCGAACTCCCAAGCGACGGCCTTGCCGCCGGGAGAATACGCTCAGATTCTCGGTGGCCAACGTGTTCGGTGGAGTGTTGTAAAGGCAGTTTTGGGATTTTTTTTGCTGCAAACACTTCAGTGCTAGTGGTTCAGGGTCATGAATTCTTTGCAGAATTGATTTAGATATGAACTACGCCCCAAGGAACGGATATTCCGTGCCGAGAACTCAACTGCCGCCTTGGCCCCAGGTTGAGTTTGCGCTGCTTGCTCATGCAGTTTTGAAGAGCATGTGAGCACAACACATTGCTGTTCTTGTGACTTCATCAAACTGCAAAGACAGATTGCCTTTAAAGCTCCTCTTGCCTCAACAGCCCTCATCAATGCATCTCATTTTGTTGAGATGCTGAGATGACAAACAAGAGATTTTTCTGAAGTCCGCCCTACAGTCCTACAAGCCTCGACTTGTTTTCTTTGTTCCTTTCATTGGGGAAGACTATGTTACAGAAGCATCTGAGGCCTTCTTCACCTTCGGTTCCGCAGACTCAGCTCCCGTGTCTCCGCAGCAAGTACTTTGCCGAAGAGAATTTGTCATCCAGCCAAGTAGGGTCAAACTAGGGGTTACAGTAAGAAACGGCTGAGTATTCCAGGATCAAACAAATCGTTTTCAAGTGACCCGTTTGCAGGTCCTTGACCCACCTCAGACTAAAGCCTGCTGCAAAGCTTTGGTGTGTAGAGGGCTGAACGTGGACGTCCTCATTCGCCTCAGCTTCCAATGGCCAGCGCTTTGAGGAGCACTGCCACTGCCGTCACTGCAATCGACCGGCCAGAGCTGTTGCCACTTGTCCGCACTTCATCGCAGGTTTTGTGCCATGGCCAATGCAGAGAAATTGACACTTGAGTCGCCACTTGATGTTTGAGACTTTTCTGAAGTCCAGTGGCTTGAATCAAGTTGCTTGTGCTTTGCTCATGTTTGCCCATTTTCGTCAGGCACGATGTCCCCGCAACGCATCCGTCCGCGCACATGGCCACCCAGCAGCTGCACTTGCCGCAGACGGCGGTCTCACTGCCAAAGACACAGCTGCCGCCTACGCAGCCGCAGGGCGGTTTTTCCAAGCGAACGGTGGGTGAGCCACGGGAGGCTGGGAGCAGGATGGGTGGTGCACTTGGCCCAAGAGGGTAAATGTTAGGTGGTGG
Organism: Durusdinium trenchii; assembly: GCA_963970005.1. Classification (NCBI taxonomy): domain Eukaryota; class Dinophyceae; order Suessiales; family Symbiodiniaceae; genus Durusdinium; species Durusdinium trenchii. The sequence continues at coordinate 64,958 of CAXAMN010004714.1, forward strand.
GAGGTATATAAAACGATTTTTTCATCTAGTAACGTTGAAAGCCGTTTTGGAAAGCAGCTCTCCCATTTGTCAGGTGATCTTCAAGCCGCGCTTGCCCTTGGGGATTTTTGTGTCGGATTTGCACCTGGGGCGTGTGAGCGGAGTTTTTGATGGCCAAGCCAAAGAGCAAGGCCTCGAGGCGCCCGGAGACCCAGAGATTTGGAAGGCCTCGAGACCGCTTGGACGTCGCGTTGGTTCCTTTTGGCGAGTGTAAAGATGGAGATGAGCTCGTTGGATGTGAGTGGTTGTTGGGGATTGAAAACACTGGGGTATCCAAACGGTAGAAAGTTTCAACATCAATGGCTTGCTCCGTCGGGCTGTGGATGGCGATTTCCCAACTCATCACATTCTCAAGGTACTTTGTCATGGCGGCCATCGATGGTAAGCCATACAGTAACTTGGCGGTCATTCTGGCGTCCTGCAGCTGCTACAGTAGGTTCTGAGGATTGGGATGTACCATCCACTGAAATTTTCGAAAGGAGATCCGTCGGCCTGTCAACTCTGAATTTCCTGGCTGCGTGCAGTGCCCCACATCAGAGCATCCATGTGAGATAGAGTAAGGGCCCTAGATGTTCAATGGAGAACCCTTGTGGCAAACTCCTTCGTCCAGCAAGGGTAGCAGTGACCGAGCGCTCTCACTTATGGTCTTACTGGCTGGGTGGGTTCCATTTACCACGCAATCCGCTGATGGTTGAAGGCAACCTCCAAATTCCCGATATCCAACCTATGGACCCCGAACACCAGAGTTCTTGAGGCGAAGCTCTATTGGAGCAGAAGAAGGATGGCAACGTCCCTTACCGCGCGGGCAGCTGAGTGGGTGAAGCTTGAATATCTTCATGCAGAGCATTTTTTGGAGCTTGTCGATGTGAAGGAGATCCACTATAATAGACAAAAAGACATGAAAGCACATAAACTTGCAGTAAGAACAACACGCCAGCTTTGCAGAGGATGCGAGCCCCAAACCCATGTTCCCTTGTGCGGTGATCCGTGAGGGAGTACGAGTGAAGCATTGAAGCGAAGTTCTTCTGCATCAACTCCATGTTTCTTCTGCATAAACTGACCATGTCTGACTATGTGGCTAAAGATATATCTACACCATGTGGCCATGTCTGCCAAGGTGATGATTCGACCGATTCCTCCACCCAATGCGGAAGTTATGATCGAATGCATCAAGGCTTGACGTTGTGGGTTGGTTAAGAGTTCCTTCATGAGCAAATCATTGTTGTATATTGTTGTCCTCTTTGATGTTCTTCTCATGTTGAACATCGTTGCTTCCTCAGCTCTTGAATCAATTTTCCAATTTAAGCTCCCTTCAGAAGGACTTGCCGTTCCCTGTTCCCTCATGCCTTTGGTCACAGTACCTACACACCTTTGAGCGTGGGCGAGGTGGTGGGGCAAGACGTTTCCTCGTTGCCACCGGAGCTGCGGCACTTGGACGTGGAGGTCTATGACGAGCCCTGCTTCATCGGTCGCGCCGAGCAGGCCCCATGGAAAGCTCATGAGCAGCTTTATCGGCTTCTTGACAGCCCCTAGTAGCGTCCTTGCTCCTAGTAGCGATGCCAGGAGCCCCTAGTAGCACGGCCTACTTGCACAGGCAAGCTTCTTCAAGAAGCTCCTGCCAGACGAGGACCACACATAGCTTCCAGCATTGGGACGGAAAAGCTAGTGGTGTTCCATGCTTAACCGACGGATACTTTTGCCATCGGATCTACTTACTTTCCAACGACCCAGTCTTTGGTTTTCTCAATGCCAACCATCCAACTGGTCCATTCTCGAGAGGAGTTACGGAACTGCATCTCCCGACGTCACTTCAGCCTCTCCTGGGCTTCTGGAGCGCTCCAATTCACCAGGCTCTCAGTGAACACCATCTTCGTCAACAAGGCGTGAGAAGAAGATGGAAGAAGATGGAGATGGAGGGCAGTGCAAACGAAGTTTAGGGAATGTTCCAGATTTGGCCGTGGAATTGATATCACTTCCCGTTCCGACTCTGTCCATGCAGCCCAGGTCTTCGCACCGGTGAACGGCACGATGCTACTGGGCTCACGGTGAGGGGCCAGGACATGTCGGAATTTACAGTGACGTTGCCTCAATTCTAGGAATGTGTTCCACAGCCTTCACCAGACTGACAGCCCCCCGGGGCCTACCGGTCCACATGAAGTTGGGCTGCTTGGGGTTCGGCTAGGTGGATTTTGCCGGATAGAAGATGGGTGAATGATGCAAACATGACCATCGCTCCTAGTTTGCGCATACGTTGCTTGATTTTGATACGGAGGTGCTTGAACGTATATCATGCCCGGCAGTCTGGCCTTTCTTGCAAGGTTTCTTCCGGATGAAGCACTGCTTTATCTTTGCAGCAGCGGAGACGAGAATGTTGCAGTGCCAGGCAGGAAGCAACGGGCTGCCTGCAGCTTGGAAGCAAGACACATAGAAGGCATTGAATCAAACATGATCAAACATGTAAATACAAACCAGGTTTCTGTAGGAACAAGTGCCACGCTAGTAGTAACAGGTGCCTTACTAGTAGTAACAAGAAGCTACTAGGTTGGAGGCTCACCTTCCCGAGGTGCCAGCCCTTTGGAGTTGCTCTCCTGGGAGGACACGGATGAACAGGTCCCTGTGGCGGTGGCCAGTCGATGATGGGCTGAGGGCTGGTGGGCGGGTCACGTTGATGGGCGTAGAAACAGAGCCACGTTGATGGGCGTAGAAACAGAGCCATCGCTAGTAGGTTGGAGGCCATCGATATTAAGGTAAAAGGACCTGGACCTTGGACTTTTCTTTGTCATTTGTGGAAGAGATGTGTCTTGGGTGTTCATCTTTGTTCAAGCTCGGACTCTAACTGAGGTCCAGGCAGGAGGAATCCAGATTTCACCACACGAGAGACGATTCGTTAGAGAACCCTTGTCGGTCTCAGGTCCACACCCAACCGACGTTGGTCTCAGGTCTTCCGTGTGGTGACCCTGAAAGTGGACGGCCGCCCGGTCGAGGAGACTGGGCCGGGCGGGGCGGCTGGGCCGGGCGGTCCAACCGGGCCGCCAGCAGCGCCCGCGAGGTGGGAATTCGGAAGAAGTTGAGGTCTTTGATTTTGTGCTTAAAAACCATCAAAACATGTTAAAACAGTTTTGGGTTTTGAGTTTTCAGTTTTAGTTCCTCAACGTTCTTTTGCTTTTGCCTGGCACAGGGCGCGCTTGCTTTGCACAATGTCCCACACGGGACACCTGGAGATGCTGCCGGCGAGTGCGCGCTCCTTTCCCGTGCAGACGCACACAAAAGTCGGGCGTGAGCACCAGCAGGAGCGGCACTTTTCCAGAGCCAAGTATTTCCGCATACGCATGTGACTGTAGAAATTCATCAGGAGATGTGGCGAAACAATGATCAGGAAGCGTTTTTTGGCTTCCACCAAACAACATCTAATCTACTGTAGTCTTGGTACCACCCCTCGCAAACTTCAACCAGAGCACCCTACTTGGCTCTTGTGCTTGCTATTTTGTCTTCAAGAACAACACAAGAACAACACAAGAACAAGAACGGTGTTTCTCCTTTTCTCTTTGTCCCGCTTCGAACAGGCCTTCTTCGAAGCGGTGCTGAGCGCGGAGAGCGTTTATTGGACGGCGGTCTCTCGGAGCCACCTGGACCTCACCGAGGTGCTCAAGCGCTCTCGAGCGCGCTTTGGCGCGGAGAGAGGGCTCGAGAAGACGTCCAGATCAAGAAGAGTTCTTACGTTAGACTCTGTTAGACTCCTAGACATCTGTTCGACGTTTTCTTCATAGATTTTAGACCTGTTCGACGGATGTTCCACCAATCTTTTCGATTCGAGCCCAGTGCGTAGAGGTGGAGCCCGGGACCTTCCTGGTGCAGAAGCTTGGCAAAGCAGATCGGCCGGCCGTGTCTTTGGAACACGACATGAGGTGAGAGATAATGAGAGGCTTTTGAGCATTGCTGTTTTATGCGAATCACCATTTTTGTAAACATGTGCTGGACACTTGCGATATTTGGATGCCAACTTTGCGTGAGAGTTTTGCGAAGACTCCACCCTTAACCGTTAACCCTTGACCTCAGGAATTTGAGCGTGAATCACGTCATGGCGAGCGGACGACAGTTGCAGAAGGGCCAACAGACTACCATGCAGGCACGAAGACTGTGAAACTGAACATCAACCCGAACATTCATTTTGTGAGAAACAAGAAGCTATTAGGAACAAGTGCCACGCTAGTAGGAACAAGTGCCTTACTAGTAGTAACAAGAAGCTACTGGGAACATTCGGGGTAAGATTCTGAGATCCGCACAGACAGATCCACTTTTGTGGATCGAAGCAGGTGAACAGCGCCATCGACTTTCTGGCAGTGCCTCCTGGAGCTCCGCCGGCGGCCGTGCCGCAGTGCTTCCTGCGACTGGAGCTAGTGACGTGGAGCAAAGGTCCTCCAACCCACTAGCAATGATCAATTGGTCGGAATATGACTTAGATTAGATGATGTGAGAACCCACAAGGTGACCACTTGACGTGACTGACCGGTCCCGAAAGGAACTCTTGCGAAAAAAGAACAGGTTGCTACACCTGGCTTTGGAATTGCTCTCGGACTTTTGGGAAGAAGGAGAATTCTAGGAGGTGATAAATATGGCGGTTGAGCTTCCACGAGGTGCAGTGCATGTCATAGCTGTTTTCCTCTTGAATTTGGATCTGCATTTCTCGAATTACTCCCTTTGCTATTCCACTCTTATCACTTGAACCATATATCCCCGCACCTTCCAGATTCCCGATGGCAACGCTGCTGCCCCGGGCGTCCCTGTTGTCCCGGGCGCCGCTGCTGCCGCGCCGCTGGGTGCCGCGACCATCGGTGGTGCCCCGTCCTCGCCGCGGGCGAAGAGCTTCTGGCTGGAACTGTCGGGCACGGCTGTGCTGGAGCGAAGGAGGGGAGAACTGAATCGACTAAACCACACATCCATGAGACAACTGAGACAACATTCACATTAGACAACCATTTTTGGAGTTTGCCCCACTCTGCAAACAATCAGGATAGTAACCATGTAGGATATAATTCCTCACGCAGATCTCCATTCTTTGTACAGTGGGTTGCTCGTCTCTTCAATGAGCTATTCCTTTTGACAGGAGGGTCGATGCAAACGATGGGAAGATTGTGGTGGGAAGAGCTTGGCAGTTCGACTTGCACAAGCAGGCCGCATGCCGTGTGCAGTTTCAAGAGGTGATCTCGACAGATCCAAGTGGCTGAAGGTTTGGCTCTTTAGGTATGGCCTCCAAGAGGCAAACATTTTTGAAGGAGCTAATGAAATAATGCAAACAAAACATAGATCAGCAGATTGGCATGACCACCTTCAAGACGAACAGAGATGTGACATTCCACCACCGGCCTCTCAAACTGTGAGAGGCACTTCGGCCGGAGGTGCAGACCTTTGTGAGCCGAGAACACTTCAAGGTGGAGGCGGAGCAGCTTTTGGCTTTGACAGAAGCGTGTCTTTTTGCTGGAATGTGGCAAGAAAAGATATATACGATGATGTCATTACGCTAGAGAGTTTCCCAAGTGTTTCCTTTCCTTGGGACAACTTGTGACCAGAGATTGATTGTTGGCAGAATCCTGGCAATTGTCATGAGTCGTCAGATGGTCCGGGGATCGTCGTGTGGGACCAAACACATTCTTTTGCTAGTAATTACAATTCTAATTAAATTCTTATTGTTACTACTAGTAAGGCACCTGTTACTACTAGCTCCGGTTGAAGCCCATCTGGACCGCACCAGGAGCTCCGACATGGCCCAGCTGCGTCGGCCTTTCCTCAAAAGCCAGCGTTGTGGTTGACCGCCTTGAGCTCGTGCCCTGGTGTCCAGAGGGTCCAATGAGGGGATTGTATGCGAATGTATGAGATTATGGCTATGATGACAAGATCTTGATGAGAAACTCATTCAATTCAAAAAATACCAAATAATCATATGATAGACTCGATAGACGGATCAGAAGGAAGGTATCGCGGGATTTTCATGTTCACTACGGTTTTAGAAGTGAAGGACAGAAAATTGCTGAAACAGTCGACTCTTTTCCTAACAGTCTCTCTCACAAATCAACATGATTTGCAATTTGCAGGTGGACTATATAACCCAACTTGCCAATGGCCAAGTACTAGGTGGTGCGTCTCCTGTACAAAATCCATTTGCTTTTTGCTTGGCAGTAAGTCGGTGAACAGGCCAGCATAAGTGGCTGGCTTCAGTGGGTTCTAATGGTTTGGCTCGATCACTGTCAACAGATTCACCTCCCCAAAAATGGTCTTCCAAAAAGTTGATGAGGATGAGGAGGTTCAGTCCACAACTCCACGGCAATCGTTCTGCTACGAACCACAGCCCTGGCCACTTAGGAATCCCATTTGGATGCAGCGCCATGGTCAACTGCGGCAACTTTCCAAGGAGGCAACTGTCGGACAAAGACATCTGAGTTGAAGATCATGCATCCAAATCCAGAGGAATTCTTTTTGGGAGTGCTTAAAAAGGTGTGGCGGAATGCAGAGTAGGCTGAATCCACAATCTTCCCATGCTGTAGGTAGATCAAATAGCCTCTTCATGTTTCTTCGCCCTCTGGCGGTTAATGCCAGGACTCGGTTGAGGTGGATGCCGGGGACCAGATCCTCCTCTACACCGGCGCCAGTGATGGCTCCCCCGATGGCAGCGGCTGCGCTGGAACGGTGCTGTGGACCGTTGGACGCGACTAAAAAGAATGACCGGTCGGTACAGAGGACGCTACGAACGGAGCTCCTGGCCATACTACTGGGAGCAATGTTCGCTACTAGGAGCAAAGGGCATCGCTACTAGGAGCAGGACGCTACTAGGAGCAAAGGGCATCGCGACCTCGTGAAGTGCAGAGTTGGGGGATTTGGGATTCCGACCTAGTAGCTCCATGCAGGGAAGCGTGCTCCAGGGGAGGACTACATTGGTGATTACTGTAGGTGATTTGCTTGCATTTGCGGAATGGTCTTCTCGTCAGAACAGATGATTCTTTCTTGACTTCTTGATTTCATTTGAGATTTCTTGCATTCCTCCCAAAACTCTTTTGGCAACACCAAACTTTCCACTGCTGCATATTCGACCTTGATCTTCCGGATGCTCTTCGCTTCTCGCCCTGGCGATGGCCTCCAACCTGAGAGCGATGGCCTCCAACCTAAGAGGGATGTCCTCCAACCTAAAAGCCTTGGCCTCAAACCTAAGAGCGATGGCCCCCAACCCAAGAGCGATGACCTCCAACCTAAGAGGGATGTCCTCCAAC
>CAXAMN010004714.1:72265-120800 GCA_963970005.1 Durusdinium trenchii
CCAACCTAAGAGCGATGGCCTCCAACCTCAACCTAACAGCAATGTCCTCCAACCTAGTAGCGATGGCCTCCAATCCAAGAGCGATGGCCTCCAACCTAAGAGCGTTGGCCTCCAACCTAAGAGCGATGGCCTCCAACCGAAGAGCGATGGCCTCCAACCTAAGAGCGTTGGCCTCAAACCTAATAGCGATGGCCTCCAACCTAATAGCGATGGCCTCAAACCTAAGAGCGATGGCCTCCAACCGAAGAGCGATGGCCTCCAACCGAGGAGCGTTGGCCTCCAACCAAAGAGCTATGGCCTCCAACCGAAGCGCGATGGCCTCCAACCGAAGAGCGATGGCCTTCAACCTAATAGCGATGGCCTCCAACCTAAGAGTGATGGCCTCCAACCGAAGAGCGATGGCCTGCAACCAATGAGCGATGGCCTCCAACCTAAGAGCGATGGCCTCCAACCGAAGAGCGATGGCCTCCAACCTCATAGCGATGGCCTCCAACCGAGGAGCGTTGGCCTCCAACCGAAGAGCGTTGGCCTCCAACCTAGTAACAATGTCCTCCAACCTGAGAGCGATGGCCTCCAACCTAAGAGCGTTGGCCTCCAATCTAATAGCGATGGCCTCCAACCGAGGAGCGTTGGCCTTCAACCGAAGAGGTATGGCCTCCAACCGAAGCGCGATGGCCTCCAACCGAAGAGCGATGGCCTCCAACCTAATAGCGATGGCCTCCAACCTAAGAGTGATGGCCTCCAACCGAAGAGCGATGGCCTCCAACCAATGAGCGATGGCCTCCAACCTAAGAGCGATGGCTTTCAACCGAAGAGCGATGGCCTCCAACCTAATAGCGATGGCCTCCAACCGAGGAGCGCTGGCCCCAACCGAAGAGCGTTGGCCTCCAACCTAGTAACAATGTCCTCCAACCTGAGAGCGATGGATTCCAACCTAAGAGCGTTGGCCTCCAATCTAATAGCGATGGCCTCCAACCTAAGAGCGATGGCCTCCAACCTAAGAGCGTTGTCCTCCGACCAATGAGCGATGGTCTCCAACCTAAGAGCAATGGCCTCCAACTTAATAGCAATGGCCTCCAACCAATGAGCGATGGCCTCCGACCAATGAGCGATGGCCTCCAACCAATGAGCGATGGCCTCCAACCTAAGAGCAATGGCTTTCAACCTAATAGCAATGGCCTCCAACCAATGAGCGATGGCCTCCAACCTAAGAGCGATGGCCTCCAACCGAGGAGCGTTGTCCTCCAACCAATGAGCGATGGCCTCCAACCCAAGAGCAATGGCCTCCAACCTAATAGCAATGGCCTCCAACCAATGAGCGATGGCCTCCAACCAATGAGCGATGGCCTCCAACCAATGAGCGATGGCCTCCAACCTAATAGCAATGGCCTTCAACCAATGAGCGATGGCCTCCAACCAATGCGAGATGGCCTCCAACCAATGAGTGATGGCCTCCAACCTAAGAGCAATGGCTTTCAACCTAATAGCAATGGCCTCCAACGAATGAGTGATGGCCTCCAACGTAGTAACCTTCCTTCCGGCCAACTAAGTGATGAGCCGTGCTGGCACCCTTTGCCGTTTGGGGCTTTTCCAGTCCGTCGGGGGACTCGGCCTCATGGCGCGCCTGCTGTGCCTGGCGATCCTCGCGGGCGTCGCAGGCGCAGGAGGCCAGAGTGGATCAATTCGGACATGTGGTCAGGGGTATTGAACTCATGTTGGAAGGTTTCTTCTTTTTGAACGCTTCAACTTCATGTCATGGGTGAATTTAGTGTGACTGTATTCCCCAAACTGATGTATTTTCTTTTGTGATGTGTTGGGGTTTTGTCTTCATTCGATGCGCTTGAGGTCCTATATTTTCAGATTGCGAAAACATTCACATTCAGTGCAAGGTTTCGTTCTGTTGCACTGTTGCACAAAGAACTGGATTCTATATGGCAGCTCTTCCAGTTGCTTTTCAAGTTGGAGTAATTAATTGCCGGCAGGAGCCAAGTTCAATGAAGATGCAGCTGTGCCAGAGCTGGCAAAAAAGTCTTCTGGTTGCACTAGCCTGAACGGGCACACAATGATGTGGGATTGCAGCCTTCGCTGCAAATGAATGCGGTCTTTGAGTTCTTAGTGGCAATTAGTTGTGGACCGATTGAACCCGTGGCAAACATCACTCTTTGTCCGCACGAAGGGAAATGAGACATGTGCTCAACTTACAAAACTGACCGACACATCTGACACTCAAACAACGCACAATGAAGAGCGAACGTGGGGAATCCACATGGCCAGTCAAGTCCTCCACTGCGGGGTACAAGTAGTGATAGTCTATAGTGGTTTCTCGAGGCGTTTGGTCCAGCTGGAGGCCAAAGCGGAGCTCGCTCAGTTGCGGGAGCCACTTGGACCCGAGCAAGTGAAATAAGTCATGAGGTTTATTTAGAACTCTGGGGATAAGTGTGGGCCCCCATTGTTGGCATGAGTTAAAGATTATATAAATTATATACATCTTTTGCAGATTCTTGCAGTGGTAGTTCATTGATCATATGGAGGGTGAAGCATGCGAGTCGTGAAACAGATATGCAACAGTCTCGACCCGCGTTCTAGCTATGGATGGTCAAACTTTAACATGCTTGTTTCATCTTGAAATGATCATTTCACCAGGATGGAGCCCCTCCAATCCACCAATGTGACATTTCTTTCTTTGCTGGATCTTTCATCAGCATAATACTTGCACATCTCACATAGGACTAGAAGAAGACTGCCCGGGCTGGGACTGGAAATGCCACAGGCCTCAGTTTTGCCCAGCCCAGGCAAGTAGCGCTTGCGGAAGAGGAAGAATTCGAGGTGCAAGAGATGCTTGCCGCCAATGGAGGGATGTTGCACGGGGGAAGAATCCTCTTCCGGACAATAATGGACAAAACACAGGGATCAGACCGTCTAATAGAGTTCAGGTAGTAATACGAATGTCTCCTGAGTATCTCCTACCACACCTAATTCCTCGTATTGCGGGAGAAGGTGAAGTTCGCGTGATGTTGTGTGAAGTGACACTTCGGAACATAAACCCTACGCGAGTTTACACGACTCCAATTGAACTTGTTTCCCAACGATTTGATCAACTTTCAGCAGGGAGACAGCCAGTCGCTACGTCCTTATACTCCTAAGGATGGGGTTTCAAACATCTCAGAAAGTTCATGAACAACCATGAACATGAAAGCAGCGGAGCAGCCACTGCAGCGCAGCTCTACCAACTCATGACTTTCCACCGTCTTCCAACCATCTCCGAGATTCACATTCTCTTATCATCCTTCCCCTTTGTAAAAGCCGGCTTTTGTAAAGCGATTTTCCCGCACTGAGGAGGCTGCAGACCTCACAGGAGCACGTGGCCTCGCTGGAGCAAAAGCTGCGAGACTTGAGCGGAGGCGCTAGCGCTCCTGATCGTGCTGTGAGGAGATCAGGAAGGATGAGGAAGGTTAGTTTGGTACCACTGGACTCGGATTTGATCCATCTGGAATATGAAGTGTGTGGTCCCCCTCCTCGTAAGACTCCAATATACTTCCTATTTCAGGCCCCTAAGTAACCTGCACCATCGACTGGAATCCTTGGAGGATAACACAACAATTGAAGATTATAGAATATGATGGAATCATCCTATTAGTAGTAATGCCAGGAGCTACTAATAGCTTCTTGCTACAAGTAGCTTCTTGGTTCTCTTGTTGTCGTTTTTGGGGGCGCGGATCCCAATGTGGACAGCTGATCGAGTTCGATTTGATAGTTTTCATTTTTGTTTGGTTCAGGTGCTGGGTTAGGTGGTTCGGCGTTGACGGGATGTAGAACCCCAATTCAGAGTGAACATGTCGATTTGGTGTTGACACAGACACTTTGCGAAGCTCGACTCTTAGCCAGGCAAGCTACTGAAGGGGTTTGAATGAGACACTAAGTGAAGACCTACCAAGAGTCAAGAGATCAGTACCTTAGCCTTAGGAACCTTCCTTTCATAGACTAATTGATCATAATTGGCCTAATTATATAATATAGCTGCTTTTTGGAGACCTACCTGGGCTTTCCCTTCCACTACAATGCTACAAACAAATTTTAAACACCGCCGTTTTCGGGGCTTTCGCACAATATTCCTCAGGGAGCTCGGTGGGCGTCTCCTTTCTGCAGACCGCCAGCGACTCCCTCCGCGCCACGCAGGCGTGGACAGTGTCGTCAAACAATGCGTAGAAGAATTATTTCACAGGTGTTGTCCTTGCACACCTTTTAAACACCCTTCCAGGAAGAGTTACTGTAATATTCTTTATTCGCAAATTTAGGACATCTGAAGGTGACGTTTGAACCACAACATCCGACCGGTAGTGCCTGTTGAGTTCTGATCTCTGACTTTCGGATGCGTGTATCTCCACCTTTCCCGAAGTGTCTGGTTTGGATGCCTAAAGCCCTGATTACGAGACAGATTTAGTGACTTTAGTATCACAACTTCAGATCTGGAAATTCTATTTACTTGTTGTTTCTACGTTCGCTTCTTGTTCTACTAGTAAGGCACTTGTTACTACTAGCGTGGCACTTGTTACTAGTAACTTCTTGTTACTACCACACTTGTTCCTAGTAGCATCTGCTGCCGGAGGCGAAGCTGGTGGAGGAGCAGGACCGCGCGGAGGTGGATGGACTGCTCTTGCGTCAGAAGCGACGGGAAGTGGCTTTGGCGAAGGCCAAGCTGGAGATGTTGTGCCTTGGATGTTTTTTTCTAGTTGCCAGTGATTTGACCAACATGGGAGCTGGTTGTGTCCATTTGTATCTCAATCTTATGCTGGTTGGCTTGCTTTTCAAATGTAGCAGCCTTTGGACCGGTTCCAAGGCGTCTACCGTTTTATTGATGCAGCTGTTTATTACCAGTGATAAGAGGTAAACTAGGTACACCCCTGCTTAAAGGATCTTTCTCTAAGCCCCGTTAACTTTTCAGTTGCTTGCATATATCCACCGCCCACAAAAAAACCTGTGCGGAGCAGACTATTCTCAATCACCAGGAGCCCCTAGTAGCTCCTTGTTACTAGTAGCGATGCCAGGAGCCCCTAGTAGCGTCCTTGCTCCTAGTAGCGATGCCCTTTGCTCCTAGTAGCTTCTTGCTCCTAGTAGCGATGCCGTTTGCTCCTAGTAGCTTCTTGTTCCTAGTAGCGATGCCCTTTGAATATGTGCTTTCTCACTTTTCAAAGCAAGGCAAGTCTTGCAGAAGAAAATGGAAGCCACGGGCTATAAGCGCGAAGAGCTCTTGGTGGAGACCCATCGTATGATGGACACTCCTATGTTCGTCGCATGGTGGCAGTAGGGGGAGAATCAATTTTCATGATTGCAGGACTTGAGACTTCCAGTTGACATTAGGGTGTGTGTGTGTGTGTGAGAGCTTTTTGCGTAGTGTCCCGATTTCCCAATCATGCGAACTGAAGCTTGAATTCTATTGAGAAGTCGTATGTTTACAATTCCCAGTAGTGAGGTTGTGCTTTTGCTCAGGAGGGCAGCTCTATGCCTACTACAGTAGATGCTATGGTCGAGTTGCCTTACCTGGAGGAGTGGTGGGACGGCCCCTTCGACGTTCGAACAAGAACCCTCCAACCTAATAGCGATGGCCTCAAGAATTCCTTGAAGTGTGCACTCACCACAGCCACTTTTCAATTTGGCATGTCTCACTGCGGAGGACCCATCAGTGCGCGCTGAGGGTGTGGCTTTGGGCCGCACTCGCGAAGAGCAGAAAGTGCAGCGCTCTGATCATCAGCGGCTGGAGCAACTCACGGCCGCCGAAGGCACGGTTTCGATTGGGACGGTATGTAGGTGCTGGAATCTGTCATCAAGGGCTTCGAGATGGTCCTCCAGGATAACTAACTGGGCCAAATTGCCATTTTAGAACAGCCACAAGGTGTTGGGGAAGAACACCAGCATTTTCTTTTCTATATTGACGGTCGTGGAGATCGCTACCCCGTAAAATAGCAGACAATATCAGACAATCATTTGTCACGAGACAATCACTACTAGGGTGGAGGCCATCGCTTCTGGGGTGGAGGCCATCGGTATTGGGTTGGAGGCCATTACTACAAGTAACAAGTTGTTTGTTCTTTCTTGCCGACTCTTTGGCACGAGACCACGGCTTTTCGAGCTTCGGCTTTTGTTGGCCGTGGACCTGGGCAGGTCAGCGGCTCCAGCAGGCGCAGCAGAGACAAGCTGAAGGTCAGCTGCGCTTGCAGAGGCTTCAGCAAGAAAGGCGGGCGCTTCGGACAGGGCAGCGAACGTTCTTGTTCAGTCCATTCCCCAAGGCGTGCCCGGTTTAGATCCCAAGATCTTCACACGAAACAATGATTTGATCCAAGCCTCCAAGCTTCTTTGGACAACTCCCCTCGGGTGTTTTCCAACCATGAAAATCCCTGGAAGGTCCCTTAGGTCCCTAGAAACAAGAAGCTACTAGGAACAAGTGCATCGCTACGGGTAACAAGTGCCTTTCCTTTTTCGTCTCGTGAGTCTCGTGTTTCAGGCAGCGCCTGGAGGCCTCGGTGCAGCGCTCCAAGCAGCTGGGCCACAGCGATGCCACCTACGCGGCGCTCGAAGAGAAGCGCCGCACGCAGGCACCGAGAAGCGCCAGAGATGGAGGGTGGTATGGTCATTTAGGTGAGTATGATGATTGGCGTGGGGGTCCAAGTATGGTTTCAAAAACACATCGGTGATTGGCCTTCTTGTTTCGACGTCTTCATTTTTTAAACATCAGGATTAGACTAGAAGACGAAACTGCCATTCGACGATCCCTGGACTCCTTGAGGCAGCCCGAAGAAGGTTTGTGAACGTAAAACCCACAGTGCTTGAAGATGTTTCAAAAACTGATCTTCAGTTCGTCAGCACAGCCTGGCAGCCTCACAGCCTCGCAGCCTCGCAGCTCCAGAGGCCGCGTTGGAGGCCAAGGAGAAGGAGGTCGCAGCAACGGAGGCGGAAGTGGCCAAAGCCAAGGAGGAGATCTCCTTGCAGAAAGCAACCCTCAAGCAGGCGCAGGGGTGAGGTGGAGTGGGGTGTAAATCCATGAGTTGGTAGTATATATATATATAATATAGAACAATCCATGAATGAGGCTGAAAGCTGGGTTGTACATAAAAAGCATATAAACAGTTTCCATGACTGTCTCAGGATTGGTAGGAACGGGTGGCAACGCCTTTGCGTGAGGAAGTCTGTCAGGCTTCTCACTACCCGCACTCGTCCTTCTCCAACGAGCCCCTAGTAGCGTCCTTGCTCCTACATGCAGTCACGACAAAAGTTGTCTCGAGCCACGTTCGCACAATTTCAACAGTCTGCTTGGCAGGTGCAAGACTCAGCATCAGTCTTGCGAGAGGAGTCCAACAAAGAGAACTCCAAAATCCAGCAAGTGCAAAAGCAGGAGACCCGACGTAAGCACTGTGTTCTGCTTCGACAAGCTCCAAGATACCTTGAGTAGCTTCAGCAGGCTCCGGATGCAGTGGGTCTTACTCTGCCAAGTCAGGAGGAGGACATGGAAAAGCAGAGGAAAGAGCTTGTGGAGGAGGAGCAAATCTTGGATGTGCCTGACCTGCATGGAGACTTCGTTCAGAGGAGTTTAGGAACACCCGACTGCAGGTGTGGGAAACACCCACCTCTAGTTTTGTACTTCAGCTGAGTGCGCAGATTGTGCTGAGGAGGTGGCAAAATTGAAGAAGCAATCCACAGCATTGCAAGTCGAGGCCGCTGAGGACGCGGATTGTTTCTAGAAAGGGGATTTGGGCGGATTTTAACCAGGAAGATGGGAAGGTTACTGTTGATTGCAAGCTGACACTGGGTTTTGTTCAGAGGAGCTGATTGTAAGAAAGACACAGTACTTTTAGAAGAGATAGCTTCACAACCTCGACTCCAGACAAGGTACGACGAAGTCTGGTCAGGCGATGTCATCGCTGCCCACAGGAGAATGCCACGCGGCAGGCCTTGCAGACGGAGCTCATGCGTGAGCAGATGCTTGGTGAAGTCAAAGTCCGATAGGTTCCAAGCATGGCATTTTTAAATTGAACTACTAGTAACAAGGAGGCTATTAGGTGGAGGCCATCGCAAGTAGGTTATATAGAGGCCATCGCTACTAGAAACAAGAAGCTACTACCGTAGTAACACATATTTGCAGGTCCATCCAAAGGAATGCCACTATGACCTTTTATCCAGAGGTACTTACAGTAGTTTCTTTGATCATGTTTTCTTCGAGAGTGTTTGCTTCTCGGTTCTTCGGTATTTGCTCCGGTCTGTAGCTTGTGGCAGATTAGAGATCCAAGGCCGCCTGTTGATCATTCACTTTTCATCCCCGGTGCACTCACCCAGGAAGCAAACGCAGCGCATTATGGAGCATGCCCAAAAGCAGCTAGAGGAAGAGGAGCAGTTGGCCGAGGCTGGACCGAAGGGTAACCAAAAAACCAGAGTCAGGAAACCCGGCTTCTCCAATTCCGGACACCGTTTTAACAGAGTCCGGAAACCCAGTCTCTAGTTCTCAACATAACAAGAAGACAAAGTGGGGGAAGAGGTCATTGTTCCAAGCTGATCCCGCCATCCTGTTGGCTGCTCGATCGAAGTTGAACTAGACAACGCAACTGGCGAAGCAGAGCGGGCAATTTAAGTTAAGTTTCCCGCAAAATCTAGGAACCAAATGAATAGAAGTAGTGTGAGCATGGAGCGTGCTGTACCTGCTAGCTACCTCTCCCTTCTTTTCGCTCGAGGCTGAAGCCAGTGAGGCTGAGGAAGAGTTGGCCGAGGCAGGTTGTTTGCATTCTGACGCAGACATTCGAGCCCAAAATAGGTTCTGCTAGAGCCTAGGCCTGGAATTGTTTTAAAGTCTGTTTGTAATAGTTGAGATGGCAGGTTATCGGGGGAATTTGGATGGGCTGTGGATTTTTGCATTGCTAGAACGGGATCAGGTGACACCCATCCCAAGTCATGGCAGAACCGGGAAACAGGATTGGCTTCAAAGCTTTCTCGATCTAAGCAGAGCAAATGGAGCCATTTATTTGAGGCCAAGATAGAAGAGGAGTCGGAATCCAAGGAGAAGACTGCGACTGCAAAACAACGCGATCGTGCAAAGGATCATGACCTTTTCTTGACAATCCAGACACAGGCTTCAAAGATCGGAATCGTAAGCCACATTGGTTCATGTGGGAGATGTCCAAAACAAAGAGGAGTGCCAAGTTCCCACTATCACAATGGTAAGCTGTAGGTGATCCAAATCCGCATGTGCCACGTGGAAGTTGTGACACAAGTAATTGCTTAGCTTAGCTTGCTGCTTCAGCAGGAGCAGGAGATTAAGATGAGGCGGAAGTACTTAGCGGAGCAGGCCCAGCACCGCGGTGTGGGCGGTGGGATGATGCATCGATCATGCATAATGGCATATTCAACCCTAAGCTGTTGGTTCCAGGTAATGATCAATGCAACGATCAAAGCCACTGCACCGCTGGCATGCACTAGCTTGTGGCCAGAGGTCTTTTGTACAAAAGCATCAGACTCATCCCTGATTTGTCGCAATGCTGGTAGGGGAGAGTGTTCAGACTTGTTCCCCAATTTCACCTTCTTGGAAGAGGCCATTCTCAACAAGCGCTTCGAAGAGCAGAAAGGTGCCATCCGAGAGAAGGAGAAGGCCAAGGCCTTTGCTGCTCTGGAGCCTCTGGTGGAATCTGCAGAGTGCGGCAGGTGGCAGTCTAAACTCCTGGCAATTGAAGGCATCAGGCTTGACGATCCAGTTTTATATAGGTTTAAAGATATTGAGGCACACTGCACACTCTTAAAACAACATTGTTGGGTTTTGGGTGAGTACGGCATATCACTACTATGTTCCAACAGGCTAGAAGCACTGAAGCACAAGGGGTTTGTTTTCTGCAATGGCAATTGCCCGCCTTTTGTGAGGGAAGGGCCCGTATTAGGTTCAGTCTTCTTGGATGCACTGGGAGAATTGTGCAGGATCCAAATACGCAAATTCCGATTTCCCTACCCCTGACAAACAGCCATGTTGTTTCTGTGTGTTTCATATCGTTTTGTTTTCTCTTAGAGATCCCGGCGCAAGCAGGCACTCTGTGTGTGTGTGTGCGACTGTGTGCGTGTGTTTTGGCTCGATTGCCAGCTGAGGAGCCATTGCGCAAGGACAGCCAAGGGAGCAGTCTGTTGGTTTCTGTACTCGTAGCTGTGTGGTGTGCACGCATTTTACACAAACTTGGCTTGGCCGTTTTGATTGACCTTTGAGAGGGTGATCCAGCAACCTCCGGCAGGAACTAACTTAGATATAAGTCGATCTACTGCAAATTCCAAGTTGTTTCCAACAGTTCCAGATATTGCCATGAAGGCAACGTGTAGTGAGTGCTGATCTATGCTCCCTTTGCCTTCAGGAGATCGCAGCTCTCGAGGAGACAGTCAATGCGTTGAAGAAGAAGATCCGGGAAGATGAAGAGGAGATCCTTGGACGATTGGACCATTGGACCTGTGACCAAAACAGCTTTGGACTCTGGATTCGACAGCTTCTAGCTACTAGTAGTGCCCTTGTTACTAGTAGCTTCTTGTTCCTAGTAGTAAGGCCAGGAGCCCCTAGTAGCGTCCTTGCTCCTAGTAGCGATGCCCTTGTTACTACTTGGGAGGAGTTTCCTGTGGCAACCGGTTTTGCATCACTTTGCAGGACGCGCTCACGGAGGTCACAGAGTTGCAGCAGAAACTGGTGCACGAACGAGACGCGAAGAAGAAGCGAGTCACTGAGCATCAGTACGAGGCCGCTGAGCATTGCTGGGTTTGGAGGCAGTTTGTTTTGGGAATAAAGGATCCAAGTAGTACTTCCGGATACTTTGGGTATGTAGGCCAAGACTTTGTGCGTTGTTCGTGCCCACATTGTTGCGATTGACACCACATGATCGCTTACTGTATAAATAGATCTTCTTTATTTGCTGCGGTAGTGACGAATAGGAAACAGCAACCACAATTCCTCAACAGTTGTAAATCAAATGGACAGGCTCCCTATGGTGTGTTTGATGGCCCTGATTTGCAAGCCACAAACCTCTCAAAGACAAGAACAATACCAGCCACCCACAGAGACGGGCTAACCAGCCCTCTGCTATCCACCGACTGCTGTGCTGTTCAATGAACATGCCGCAGGTGAAGAGGATGCAAAACAGGCTGCTTGGCTTTCCTGGGTAGACCGGAGTGAAAAAGACTCAGCTGTGACACCTGACAGGTTCAACTGACAGGTTCAACCCCGTTTGTTATTCCACTTAAAAAGCTTGGTGTTTGTCAGACCTGCCCAAGCCCTGGTCACTCGCAAAACTGTGAAGTGCTGCATTGAGGAGTTTGAATTCGGTGTTTGCCTCGACCAGGTATCTGAAGTTAAGGCGCCAGGCAGAAGAAAAGCTGAAGAAGATGGACCTGGAGCCTCTCGGAAAAGATCGACGTAGACCTACGGAGCCGTGTGAAGCCGTCCACCGAACGGCCGTGATGGACGTGGTTCGACCCGGTGCGTAGGTCTTGGATGCCGCAGGTCAAGTGACGCACGTGTCGAAGAGAAAACGGGTCACGGGTCACACTGTCACACTGTCGCTCCAAAAACATGGGGCTCAATATGGCATGAAGCCCATCTAGTCATCATCATTGGTCTTCAAGAGAAACCTGTCGACAAACATTCGGCGATCGGCTTGGGGAAATGAGAACAAGCTGGTCTTGTGCCGGCTCAAGGCTCGAGCGTTCTAAAGCAGAGATGCCGGAGGAACAGCAACACCTGCTTGGACCCCAGAGAAATGCCGGAATACGGCAGAATGTTAGGCGTTCAGCAACAAGGAGCCTGCATCTGAAGATAGACTCAAACACAGCCTGGTTCCAACAAACTGTAATGTAATAGATTGTTTCTGTGAAGGTCTGTGTGAAGTGACGACTGTACCTTTTCTTTTGTCCGACTGCAAGCATCACGAGGCAAGAGGTGCAGACACAGCTTGCGAGGGTGAAGGAGCGCTTGGCCAAGGCTCAGGGTTTTAGGGGAAGCTCCATCGACCTTGATACAAAGATTACAAAGGACATCCAATGGAAATCTTATCTTGGTTAACATTTGACATCAATCCTTTTGGATTTCCTGCAATTGTGCTTATCAACAGCGTGCTCCACTTACACCCATTTGCATCCATTTGCTGGCTTTTGGCCCGATTTTCTTGAGGCAGAACTGGAAATCATCGGAATCAGATGTGACCAAATCGCCTCAAACGGGCCCTAGACATCCGTATCAAGCGACATCCGTATCAACGACGTGACCTCAAGGCAAAGGAGACGCTGGCTGAGGAGAAGGCCACAACTCAAAGGTGGGGCGGTCGAGCAGCTTCTTTCTCCAGACTTTTTGCAAGAGACACATCAGCTTTCTGTTCCAAACACCAGAGATGACCAAGCGGCCGATGTGAAACATTTGAACCTTCCTGGACTTTGCACAACTCTCGAGGCGCTTGGAAGATGTTCGAAATGCGGCAAAGCAAAAAGAATCTGACCAAGCTGCCAAGCTCAGACAGATGAAGGACCGCTCTCCCACGAAGGTTCGACATTTTATGTTTTGGTGAGTCGGATCCCCAAAATCTGGGCCTCAAAGTTGAGTCACTTGGGCAAAAAGAAGGGGCCAAAGAAGCCTTGAACTGATTCTTATTCATTTTCAGGTATAGAACAATTTTTTGAGCCACTCCAGGGAGATGAGGGGACCAACATGGTGGCCCTGACTGAACATCCGGGCATTTGTGGGGGATAAGCTAGGGCCTTGTCGTGAGTCTGGCCTATCCCAAGAAATCCATCCTCCAGTTTTCTCTATATTGTGTTTGCTTCAGCAGACTGAATACTGCAGCTGTTCATAGACCCCCAAAGTTCTGAGCATGGTCGAGCATTGCTGGAGGAACAGGATGACAAGGAGGCGAGGCAATGGAAGGAGAAGGCCCTTGCACTTCGACTTGCGCGATGTGGAGATGCATTCTTTGGGTTAGAAGCTTTGAATTGTTGTTGGGAGCATGAACCAATCCATGCGTAAGTTGCGCAATGAGCCTTCAGAAATTGGATTCAAGGGGCAGGGCAGATGGGGCGGTCTTTTGGGCGGCAGGTGGAAGCTGTCAAAGCAGCTAAGCAGCGCGACATACAATCAGCAGAGGCTGAGCTGCATTGGTGGCGTTCACGTTCGAAGGAATTTCTTGCTGTTTTTCAGTCAAGACGAACTGACGAGCATGTTATGTTGCCATGTTGCCATCAATGGGCCACAGCTGGAAGAAAGATTGTCGATGCCCCAGACTGTAGACCATTCTATACAGTATATTTGATATAATTGCTGAGGTGCAGAAGGAAGAGTTGAAGCTCAAACAGCTGCAGGTGGGGTGATTTTTGTGATGAAATACCTAGGGTTGTTGGGTCTCGGAGGGAGGGAAGGTCCAGAGCCATATGCAAGGCCCATGATCGATCTGGGGAATTAATATGGGAATCACTCGGGCAATCAAGTGGGAGCGGATCACTTGTTGAGCTTGACAGATTTTGTTGAACTTTTGGTGATCGTGATGAGTGTGTGACTTGTCCGGGATGAAACGTTTGCCAATCTTTCACTTGACCGGACGAGCAACGATATGCCAGGAGGAGCACAGTGCACGGAAGGCGGAGGTCCTTCAGAAAGCCTTGGACAAAGAGGAGGAGACGCGGATGGTGAATTGCAGAAGCATATTATCGGCTATTTGGCGTTCAACAAAGTCACTCATTGTCGAGAGGAGAGTGAAAAGGACTTGATTAGTTTTCCCACAGCACATCTAGAATCTTTGTGCAGAGCTCAACATGAGCACCTGGAAAGTAGAGATGTAGGATGATGTAGGTGACATGCTGGCTTCATTGAATCTATTGAATATAAGCTTTCATTTCTACCATTTGGAGCTCCTAATGCCTGTTTAAGTCCGCTTCGACATTCTTCCTCCACATACAGCGTTTACTGGACTTCTTAAACACACATCCAAACGTGACATGCGGACCAGGAGCAGCTCCGAAAGGCCCAAGCCTATTTGGCCAAGGCGTCAAACAGACAAAAGAGAACGCTCGTTTGTCGTTCTCAAAGTCGAAGATTTGGAGACAAAGTAGGTCACAAGTCATTCCAACACCCAAAACCTACATGGGTCCCACGACATCCCACAACCATCCACGGACAACATTCACGATGAGCCACTCAATGTGATGTTCGAATGGAACGACATTGGCCGCTCAAATTCTCTATCTACTAGTAGCTCCTGGCATTGCTACTAGTAACAAAGGGTATCGCTACTACTAGCAAGGACACTACTAGTAGCTCCTGTCTCGATGTCGCTCGATGTCGCTCGATGTCGCTCAACGCTTCGGGATCCGAGGAGATGAAAGCGGCCGAATTGGCGACGTCCAAGGTCCAGGCGGTCGAATGGTCGACTCATTTTCTGTAGAAGATTTTGCAGATCTGTTTGTTTCTGTAGAAGACACACAAATAGAGCGAACACACTAAGGACTGAGAAGATGATATTCTTTTGGGGACTTGATTTAAGGTCTCACCATGTTTCATGTCAGGTTTGCCTCATGACTAAAATTGGAATATTTATTTCTCCTCAACTCCTTGATATGTGTTTACAGCATAACTATACCCAAAAAGTGAAGTAAGTAGGGCTTTTTGGGTATTAGCAGGGTGGTATGTAAACGAGATGCAGCTAGAGGTGGATGTAGTAGATGGTGGGGTTTCGCTCGCTTTGACAGGCGGCACTCGAACGAATTCGACCAATCCATCCAAACGAACGACTTCCACTCAAACAGACGTCCATTTCGCTGGAAGTCGCCTGTGTCAGGCCATGCACCTCGAATCAAAGGCCTGGGGAGAGAGAAGTAACACTGGTGGTGCTCTTCGCGATAGCAAGTCTTTGGACGGATGTGATGATTTGAAACCGAACGAGTCCTCATTGGGAAGCCCAAACCTCGAAAGTCGACAAAATGTGAGCAGAACATAGTAGAATGACACCTGCTCACAAAGTCACAGCTCACCATTTTAATCATGCGAAGGAGTGTGAAACAAATCTACTCTCTTCAGATTTTCTGTGCAACCCCCCTCACCAACTGATGAGCCCATCCTTTCATATGCAACAGATCAATAGCCGATACCCGTTTGCTGTTCACCACCAAATTCCAAGCAGTGAGCTCACCATTGAGGCGTGTCGACCACTGGTTTTGAAACACAAAGTCTTCTCCCGTGTTACTGTCGAACTGAAAAGCGCTTGATGATTTCTATGACTCCCATGTGCTGCAACATTTGTTCCATCAAACTAAGTTGAGTTGGCCGAGATGATCTTGCTACAGCATGGCCAGACTGCAGCTTGCCAGGAGAAGCAGAAAGTGGAGGAGGTCAACGAACGATTTGGAGAGACCGAACAGAGGGAGTCACCTTCTGCCAACTGAAATCGAAGTATCCGGACCGTCAGACTTGCGAACCGTTCAGCATGAACTGCCTGAAGACCAGGTGACTTCAACATGAGAATTTCCGGGTTTTCATGACAGATCCCAGTAGCTTCATGGGATTTCATGGGTATAGACTCGCAAGGTGTCGTCAAAAGCAGTACTCTATCTACCTTCCTTTCGTCAGGGTCAGTGTGGTTTCTGGTTGGTTATGACATTCCCTATGCAGGCGGTGCTGACGTGGCGCTCAGCGCTCCAATCGACCTTGGCTCGCGTCCTTCGAATGCAGGGGAGGTGATGGTATGTCTGTCCCTGGAAAACGAAAGACTCTGCAAATTAGAAGGCCTTGAAAAGTGAACAACTGTTCTAGCTGATGTGGGCTCACAACTAGCAGTACTGTAGATATCACCAACACTGTCTTCAAAGCGAGAAACTCATCAAAAGGCTTTCGCGCCTTTAACATATTCGATCATGTTGCTTTTTCAACACTCGGGATCAAATGTTGCGATCCTTGTTTGACAGCTTGTTAAGGCGGGAAGATTTGCGAGCTTTTGGGTGGCTAAGTCCAAGACGAAGATCGGTTCAGCATAAAGAAGACGAAGGTGGACTTAGTTTAAAAAGGAACCCAAGCACTAAGCACCTTCTCTTTTCATGCAAACCGGTCTTCTTTTACTCCGGATTGTCAATTTTACCATTGGAGTTTTGCCCATTAAGTCATTAAGAACCAGTTGCACATGTTCATCCAAGAACCTCTAAATCAGGGGACATCCGCTTTCAGCCAAGGTTGGACTGGTCAGTTGATGAGCCAAAAAAGTAGCCTCAATTAACAATTATATAATATAATGCAATATCAAGTATGAAATTATATATATGACATACGTATATATAACTATAAATACTCTTTGCATTGTAGCAGTAACAATTGTACTTTTTGTACTTTTGGCACTTTCGGAGAGTCCGCGACGGAGATCTTGATGAGGACCCTGCAAAGAAAGACCATATATAGACTGCATTTTTGTTGGTTCTGGATATGATAGGGCAGACCCTGTTTGCGCTAACGACGCCAAATACGCAATGAACTTGCCCAGGCAGGAAGAGCAAACAGCACTGAAATGCATGATGATTCAAACGTTACTGAACACGAGACATGCTCACTCTTTTTTTTGTTTAAACAGTTTTTGGTAACTGATGGTGTTAGAAGATTGACTGTTTTGTGCTTGCGTGCTTCCACCTGTAGGATTCTGTCCATCAGCACTCTTAAGCAGTGCATTGCCACACCGCTGCTTGTTTCTTGCCTATGTTGCTCTATTCTTCCTCAAGACAGCAGAGACAGCATCAACCGTGACTGACTTCTTGCTATTCGCCAGGACCTCTGCGCAGAAAAGGAATAGAGTAGAGGAGGGAGGTTGAATACAACCTCACCGGCTTGCATGCGTAGAACGTGGTGCTGTTACATCGACCAAAGTGAGTTGTGCACAAGCCAGGAATCTCGACCACTGCGAGTCGGAAGTGTGTCTTGGTGAGACTGGCTCAAGCGTGAATTCGAGGATCGTCCTCGTGGCCAGCGAGTAGCCGCGTAGCCATGGAGCGATGGACGGCACACAGGCCACCAACTCTACAAATCAATCCCTGCAAAACAAGCACGGGTCATTCACAGCGGTCGATCTTGAAGGGTGTTCATCGCAATTAGGTTGGAGTCCATCGTTAGTAGGTTGGAGGCCATTGCAATTAGGTTGTTGTTCAAGGATTCTCGTGAAGTGGGCTTGTTCGGCTCCTAGCCTTTCAGGCAATTTGGGTCACTGCGCACTCCCACTTGACCTAGGTGGAGGTGGGGGTGCGACCGGGTGAGTTAGATTATGGGTTCTTTAGAGTGACTGCTTGCTGCGTTTCCTTCCCTTCACAGAAGTATCTTAACTCCTGGATCTGAGAAATTGGAGCTTTTGAAGTTTCGAAGCCGCGAGTGAGCATGTCACATCCGCAGCTGAGCAATCAAGCGCTATGACTCGTCGCCTTTGCCTTGCTCTATGTTGCTTGCCAAGTCTCGCTCTCCGTTTGGAAGCTCCTGAAACAATCTCAGGACAGGGTGACACACCGAAGCGATTACCGGTTGAGGTTTGAAAGTCACGGATGACCGATGGTCCCTTGCCAAAAGGTCATTGATCCTCACTCGCATCCATCGGCTTTTTGCGGAGATCCTCTGTATTTTGTGGCAAGATTTACGCAACAAGGAGTCCTTTGAGTCCCGTCATAAGTTTTACAGAGTTCAGAGCCAACTCAGAAGGCCTTCTGTTTTGGATGGGGAGGCCTCCGCCTCCTCCGCCTGTGTTTCGGGCGGACACGTCAGGACCGCCAGGCCTTCAACCTGCTTCTGCCTGTGAGAAGCAGCTCACGCAGCTGCAGAGACATGTGTTGGCCTTTTGCGAACGCGTCACACCCGGCTTAAAGAACGGCTCTTACGATTGGCTGACCCACGTGACTGATGTGGACCCCAGAAACATGGCAAAGAACATCATGTACGCTTTGCAATGGGGTCAACGAGATGCCTCTCATGGGCTGCTTTTCACAAAGCGCTCATTTGTCAAGATGAACTCCACTCTGCTACTGTGGAGTGGAGTTTCTCCGTCTGTGCGTGCGAAGTGGTGCACCTCCTTAAACATGTTCATGTCGCCAGGCAAGTCCAGTTTGTGCACTTTGGAGCATTTTTGGTGGAACTGTTTTGTTTTCAAGGTTTGCGGGTCGAACTTGCTTCAGTTAGCGTGACATGCGCCTAGGTTGCATGCTGGTGGCAATGACGACATTCAGACCCCGTTCGGGGGCATTCTGGAGGAAGAAGGGATGAAGAGCAGCGATGGAAGACCCCTGCACGACTGCGAATGGGCAAAGCAGGAGACCGGAGCAATGTTTGGAGTCTTCTCAGAGGGACGGTAAAACTCAAGATGAGTTGCTGTTTGTAAGAAGACTAGGTGCAACAATTCTTGATGTGAGGCTTTTCTTCAGTTGTTTGGATTCTCATGCCAAATCAAAACAAATCCGTTGTTTTCTTCCTGTTCGATTTCAAGCTGCAACAAGCTGATCCTTCCACAACTCTAATATACCAGTCGATTCGTTCACGATGGTTGAAGCAACAAAGCTAAATAGCAATGTTTTCTTGGATTACATCAGGAGCCCATTTGGCAGTCAGCCTCTGATGCAGTGGTTTGGCGCAATGGGGCTGATTTGGTCCGATTTCTCGTGAAGAAGCCGCTGGTGAAGGATGGACACACGATGCTAGCATCGTCATTTGGGGATCGTCCCCAGATCGACAAAATACAATCAGTTGAATTTGATTCGCTGTTATATAATATATATAATAGTTATATATATATATTCTCTCTCTCTATATACATATATATGTAATATGTAGACAGACATCCAATAGAGGCCTAGAATCAGAAAGATGCCATTGGCTCTGGAATGAGACCAAAGGAATACTTTTTGGGGCGACACAACCTGAAAAATGGAGAGTATTAGAGAGGATTGAAGCATTGACTCCAAGGGGAGTTCCCACTTTGCGTTGTACTTTTTGAGTCACATGTTTGAAGATTTTCCTGAACCTATTGAGCATATTCTTGATCAAGCCAAACTGTTCTCTGGTTGCAGGAGAAATGGACCTTGCAAAGAACGGTATTCTTCCGTTCTGAGCTGCCAACTCTTGCGCGGTACCCGCCTGCGAGAGGTTTCAGAGTTCTCAATGAGCACCCCCACGTTCGATGCCATCATCTAATGCCATTGATTCGAGGCAAGATCGAAGAGACCGGTCTATTGGAAGATTGGCAAAAGGTGGAGACTTTTTCGTGTGTCAATGTGGCCGAGATGGAACATCCTGAGACCGCGGAGCAAACAGAGCTCAAGAGCTTCGAAAGCAAGGCAACTGAGTTTCTGAAGCCAGGAGAAAAGATCACACAGGAGACATGGCAAGCCGGAAAAGTAAAAACTATATCTATCTCTAAAAAAAAATAGAGGTGGGATGTGATCATGTGATCTTCTAAGATACTATTTGGATTAGGTTTCCACCGGGTCCCCAGTATCATTATCGAAGCTCCAATTTCTTGAGCGAAGATTCTGTGACTTTTTCCGTTTTGGTCCCCGAGGATTGTCGTTTCGACAAGGTGACCAAAGAACGCTACCCTGGCTGCCTCGCCATGGGACACATTGAGCTTGAATTGTTTCGAGAGGTCGCAAACCAGCTGCCTCCAAGCTACGAACCACACTTGAGCAACTTGAGGCTCCCTGCTCTCCTAAAGCAGTATGGTCCGCAGGTTGTCACAATTTTGCCAGATGTGATGGAGATGTTTGACACTGTCATCGCATTGGAACTCTACTTGGTGCAATTCACGCAGGCAAGAGGTTTTTGATGTTTTTGTAGTGCTCTCTACAGGTTTTGTTTATTTTCCAAATTGGCACTGTGGCCCCCCTAGCAAGCCATCGCTTTTGTGGGCCGCAACACTGCGTCAGGGCCCGGACAAAGATGCCTTTCAGGAGCTTGCCCGGCCAGGACTTGAGGACTTGCCTGAAGCGTTGCCGCTGCTTGAGAAGGCCTTGTACTCCGACCATGACGCAGGCGTAGCCGCTGCAAACGCACTGGAACCCTTGGCCAAAGAGGAACCAGAAAAGGTCTTGCCTTGTCTTCTTAAGCGTCCAAGAGGCGACAGTTCTGGTCGTCACCTACTTCTTCTAGCCTTGCTGAAAAGCATCGGCCAAAAACCGCCGGAGACTGGAGTGCCCATGCTTCACGAGCTTTTAACTTGCCCAGATTGGCAGATACGCATTGATGTCATTCAATTATTGCAAAAAATTGCTCCAAAAGCGCCAGCAGCAGTGGCCACTGAGCTGAACCATATTATTCAAAATGATTCTGAAAACTATGTGCGCCTCACAGCTGCTGATGCTCTGAAAGACATCCAAACGGGCGCCACAGAGGGTTTGCCGCTCAGCTCTGACCCATCAAACCAGTCGGGTCCAGGTTTGTGACACCAACGCAGTCTTTTGCCCCACAGATTGAAGCACCGCGTTAGAAAAAGCTTTTGCACGTTGAATGCGTTGGCATGACGTTGGAGGACTTCTGAGCCCTGCACCGGAGTGAAAGAAAGTGACACCATTTGCCTGGTGTTGCTGGAAAGTCCATGTTTGGGTGTTGGCCAGTCGCAGCTTTTTGAGTCGAACTCTTGCATTAAACATAGTTACTCTCCAATCCCTGTGATGTTTGGCTCCGCGGTCTTTTCTTTTTGTGGAGGCCATTGCTCTTATGTTGGAGGCCATCATAAGTAGGTTGCAGGCCATTGCTATTAGGTTCCTTTTGCTATGAGGTTTCCTTGCGGTCTAATAGCAATGGCTTTCACGCGAATTTAGGTGCGCCTTTGCCCGGCCGACACTTGCCGAGAACTGGCACCAGGCCACATGGAGACGGGGTTTGGCCGCACTGTTAAGAATGCGTTTCTCGTGTCGACGAATGCAAAGAGATGTGCAGTTTAGCATTTGTAGAAGGCCACGATATTTGAGGATCCACATCACAAGTTCTACTTTGTGACCCGAAAATCCGAACCAACAGCTGGCTAAACGACACGACAAGTGTCCCGTCATTTTTGAAGAATGAACTTGGTGGCATTCTGCGGCAGCAAAGAGCCAAAACACATACTGAACTAAACGAAGAAAAATACCCTAAGCAATGGCCTCCAACCTACTAGCGATGGCCTCCGACCTAGTAGCGTTGGCCTCCAGTTTACAACCTCAAGGACTCAATGAATGCTTGTCACAAAACCTGTGACCTCAATGACAGCATGTGCAATACTGGGATTGCGTCTCCATGTCCGAGGTACCAAATCCATCCGCTCCTTGAGAACTTTGATCAGATTTGTTTGGCGTTGTTGGTGCAGGTTGTTGGGAGAACACTGAGAACACTGAACACGACCTCTTCCATAGTTGTATGCCGCTTCATGAGTTCGGAGCTGCATCACAAGGCGTTGCTTAGTGAAATTTGAGTGAGCCGTGAAAGCCTCCAACCTGCACACCCTTTGTGAAAGTTCCTGATCTCCATGCGAAGCTGAAAAGATGATGACGTGTGCAACTGACAAAAGCGCGAGCGATGTTTTGCCATGATGTGTTGCCTTTGGGTGCCGCACACCCACTTTCCTTCGAACAAAAGCGGCCAGCTTCCTCTTCCTCGTGTGTTGCATGCAGGGAAGTAGTTTGTCAAAGCCACAAACAACCTTGAATTACGTGGCTTGGCCAATGTTTCAATCAAGTCAAGCCCCTGGTGATGCGAGCATCCAAAAAGCCTGTGTACATGTACTTTTGTAAGGGGCGGCCTTAAGAAACCCTGCAGAACAGAAAGGAGCCAACTCTATACTCTATACATACCTATACAAGCGGCCAAGGAATATCAGTTTGGGGATCACGCCCAAAAGACTGAACAGCCATAGGCCATAGGCCGATTGGTCCAACAAATACACGTGGCATTGGGAACACAAAGAAGTTTCGTGATTCGCACGCCAGGAACAAACTGGAATTGCTTGCCCTGCTTGGCTCGTTGATACTTCGAGGGTGAAGAACCAAGTCCGTGCATGACTCCTTCCATCTCACACGAAGCGCTGTTGCTCAACCGCCAAAGCCATAGAACACTTGAAACATATCAGATATGTGGCAGCCACCCATGTGACATATGATGCAGCACAAGCAACCTACAAAAGTAATTAGACTATGATGCTTCTAGACACAGAGCCTGTCAAGGCGTTAATTGGACTGTTTCTATCAGATCAATTGGATCACCATGGATCCTGGCAGTTTCAGCAGCTCTTCGATTTTAGACGGTCATGGCTGCCGCAGCTTCGTCTGGCTGGCAGGTGACAAACCTGAGTTGCGGGCGATGTCTTAAATGTACAGTGTGCGTTTGGAGTGAAATTGAACTTGTGAATCTTAGATCGCAAAGGGTGCTTCGCAAGGGTTCGCTTTGTCCATCAACTGGGTGAGGACAATTCAAAGAAGAAGATGTGTAGAAACAAGAGAAAAGCCTCGGAAAACCTGTCTCGGGAGGTAATCTGTTCAGGTCAATCAATGCCATCGATTTCTCTCGCTCAGGGGATCCCTGCACTTCATGGATCACCAGTGTCCCCAAAGACAAATGGAGCTCCAAACCGGCCTCTGAACACAGTCAATGCTGGGCCAGCGAGGCCAAGGCGGGTGAGAGTGTGCACATACCGACCCGATATTCAGGATGTTGAAGGCAAGTACTTGGAATGAAGAACCTTTGCAAGAGTGCATGACATTCTTGAGAGATTTGAAACCAGTTGAAACGATTGTGGAAATTGACTTGTTTGTTGTGACTGTTCTTTTTGTAACCTAAGTGTGGAGATCCTGAAGACTCAATAGCTGAGTTGCTGAGTGCTTTACACAATGTAATGCAGCTCCATGTCTACCTTGATTTTGTTGAACTCATTTTAAGGTGCACAGCTTGCAGTGCTCCCCCTACAAACAAGGTCAAGCAATTATGGTATCAAGCCCATCTTCTGAGGTCCATTGCCGCGGTCGGCGTGCTGCTGGTGGCGGTGCATTCGCGCCGTCAGGCGCGACGGCGAGGCACACCGGCAAACCTGAAGGTTGAACAGATTTACATTACACGACAAATCCATAATCGCAGCGAACTGTTCATCTTTGCTGTTCTGGCCATGGTGACACATGGTAGAACCCTCCCTTTGCTTTTCTCAACAGTGATTTAAGTTCTACCAATGGAATGAACAGAGTTTAGACCAGCCACAGTGAACTGGACAGTCTTAGCCATATATAATTCTCTTGTCAACTTGTAAGGTTCGACGATGTATAGTTTGTTGATTGCATGGGTGAAACGAGTGGCACAGCCCGGAAGGCTTGGGTCCTGACTATCCATTGAAGATGCCAATGTAGGGCTTTGTTGGCAAGAACCAACGGTTTCTAACCAAGCATTTACTCAGACACAGCGCATCACAACCAACGGCATCCATTTTCACCAGACCATAGCAGACCAACCAACCAAGTGAAGTTCCATTTTTCCCCAGATAGCGAAGCTATGGGGTTCTTACTTCAAATAACAATAAGTTGCCCGTGCGCGCTTCCCAGACAGGTTGCTGGTGTTGGGTGCCGGTGCTGTGAGCTGGCTGTGCACGTTGGAGACAGGTTGCTGGTGCTGGGTGCTGGGTGCCGGGTGCCGGTGAGCTGGCTGTGCACGTGGTGGAGACAGGTTGCTGGTATTGGTGCCGGGTGCCGGTGCTGGTGCCTGGTGCCGGTGATCGTGCTGGGTGCCGGGTGCCGGTGCTGGTGCTGGTGCTGTGAGCTGGCTGTGCACGTGGTGGAGACACGGTGCCGGTGCTGGGTGCTGGCAGCGCGCGTGGTAGAGACAGCGGGCGCCGGTGCCGGATCTGTGGGCTGGCAGTGCGTGTGGTGGAGACTGGGCGCCGGTGCTGGCATGCCGGTGCTCGGTGCTGGTGCCCGCTTCGGACAGTGAAGTGATAACAACCGCCGCTTCTGACAGTGAAGGGTAACAAACCGCCGCTTGCAGCAGTGAAGGGCGACCAAGCGCCGCTTCTGACAATGAAGTGCCAGCAGTCATGGGCCGCATGAACTTATGCACGCAACATCATACGGTGTTGTCGCTTGAGCGTTCTTTCTCTATTAGCGCTGCGGGGTATTTGCACTCTTCAGGTTCTGTTTTGGCCGACAGCTGTGTCAAGAGCTGCACTGTTTGCGTGCATACTTTTGTACGTATAATGTTCTACGCGCAACGTCAGGCTCTCAACCGACCATTGTTTCAGCATGTTTCAGCACGCTACACACGCAATAGTCGTGCTGGATACTGCTGGCCTCGGGCGAGTGAAGCCTACGGGCTTTGCCGTTTGCGCGCGTACTTTTGTGCGCGTAAACTTATACGCGCAAGATCAATACGGCCTTATCGTTCTGCAGATCGTTGCTTCAAGCATGCTACAAAGTCAATAGTGGTGCTGGATGCTGCTTGGCCGACACTTACGGGCTTTGCTGTTTGCGCGCATACTTTAGCGCGCGCAACCTTATACGCGCAAGATCATGCGTTTTATTCCCCAAATAGGGATAGCTATGAGGTTCTTGCTGCTGGCTGCGCGCGCTTTCGAAAGGGTGTCGGTGCTGGTGTTGTGGTCCTGGGCGCTGGTGCTGTGAGCTGGCTGAGCTCGCGTTTAAGACGGGCGGCGGCAGCGCTGGTCGGGTGCTGGCGCCGCTGCCGGTGTTGTCAGCCGGCAAAGCACACCGGTGCTGGAGTCAGCTGATTGTGCGCGCTGTGGAGGTTCCGTAAGCTGGCTGTGCAGGCTGCGTACATTCTTGATCGAGCCAGTCGCACGTCAACAGTGTAATTGAGTCTTCCATGACCAATTCCTCCATCCATGAGGCGTTGGCCGCGCTGGGCTAACGCCTCTGGCGGAGCGCTTGGGACGTATGGCCGGCGTGATGTTTGGACCCGAGAAAGAGCTGCCGGAGTAGCAGAAGACGTGATATTGGAGGAGGCTTTACAGCTCAGTTACTGTACTCTGGTTCTCTCTGCCTATGTCTTCCTGCTTCCATAGCACGCGAGATGATCGTCCGCTGCCAGACCGCAGCAAGGCCAAAGGAAGATCCTGCACTTTCTTTGCCCGACCTGCAGCAGTTGCAGGCGACAACCAGCGGTTGCATTCACGGTGTGAAGCTTTGTGATTTTACTGGTGTATACTCTACCAGCTTCTTTCTCATGTGAATTTGCCATGGAATCTTGCTTGCGTTCACGATTCGTGCGTTGTGGTTGCTGCAGCAGCTGCACATATTTGCTGCAAATGAATATTCATGACAAGGCTCTGGCTAAAGACTTCAAGATCACCGAGACCATCCAACACTTGCAGTTGGGGCCTCGGACTCGAGGGCTGGGCGTCCAGGCCCGATTTCTTGAGAGATGCAATGTTTTCTTGCAAACTAAGTTGACTAGTAGCATCTAGTAGCTAGAAGCTACTAGTAGCAACGTGCCTCGCTACTAGTAGCTTGTTCCTACTAGTAAGGCACCTTGCTGCTAGTAGCTTCTTGTTCCTAATGCAAGGTTCTTCTTTTTGAAGTCAAGACTTCTGGTCCCTCTCTTCTATTGCCAGTCCGTCGTGGCCCCGAGGTCGGCGATTCCAATGCTTTTGGCCTCACCAGTGGTCCTCCCCACGGCCTGCGGGGTGCTCGTGGTGGCGCTGTTGGCGCTGCGGCGGGGCCGTCAGCCGTGGTTGGAGGCTGTGGGTTGGACCGTTGGACTAGAACTGTGTGCAGTGTGCAGCCTTGCCATTTGGGCAGAATATTGATGCCAATGCGATTTGGCAAGCGATGCTTGCCTGCTTGCCTCCTTAACCCTCTTCTTTTAGGCTCTGAGACTCCACTGAAAAAGGCACTTTTTTTTTTTGGTAGGCATTGTTCTGGGCTTGGGCCGGTGAAAGATGGGGTACTCAAGAGGCAATGACTCACATCCAAAATTGGACTAGAACATTCTCAAGAAAGCTCGGCCATCCCGTTCTGTCCATGGAACAACTGCTAGTTACTGCTCACAACCCACGGACAAAACAACTGCTGCGTTTCCTTCAGTCAATCTTTCGATCCAACTTTGTCAGGAGTTGCCTTTGCGCTACGATGGCGCCTGGATCGCAGCCTACTGGCAGCGCCGCCCGCTGCAGTTGTTGCAACGTTCCTGGAACTGCATGGCTTGAATATGCTTGAATCAACCTCATCTAAGATATAATATGGGACAATATCCGAATGAACGCTAGAGAAAGGAAACTACACTTCAAGGAATGCTCCAAAGGCAGTTGCCTCCCATGTTCTATTTCCATATTACTCACTCTTGACATGTTTTCCTGCGTCGCCCAATTCATATGCATGTATATAGAGATTGCTTCCGTGAGGTTTCGTGGAGGTGTCCTTGAAAACTGGTGCCTTCAGTGTGGCTGTAGAGCTCGACAAGTTCTTCGGTCGGGAGGAGCGAACTTCGACAGACGGCGTTGTCGGTCGTTGGTCGTCGCATGGTTCTTGTTCGCGAAAACAAAGGGGATGGAATTAAATAAGTAGGGATGGGCAGCGGGCCAACAAACAATTGTGGATTTGAACGTTGGTGGACGGACTTGGTCAGACTGAAATACAGCGTTCAAAAACAGATCTGCAGCGTATGGCAAGATTTGAAGTTGCAGAATTGAATAGAGACTAATTAAGTTGTTTGGGCTGAACGTGGAACTCTTCACTAGTAACAAGAAGCTATTAGGTTGGAGGCCATTACTACGAGTAACAAGAAGCTACTAGTAGCAAGGACGCTGTTAGGTGGAGGCCATTGCTATCAAACCCCAACCGCTTCTCTGCACTACTAGGAACAAGAAGCCACTAGGGGCTCCTGGCATCGCTACTAGGAGCATTCTTACTAGGAGCAAGAAACCACTTTGAACTGCTTCTCTGCGCGTTCTGTTTCGCAGGAGGCCATGGCTCCGCAACGTGCCCGAGAGGCGAAGGAGCTGATCACAGATCTTGGCCCTGCCTTTGTGAAGATCGTGCAGGTGAATTCGACGTCAAAAAACGCTTTCATTGTTATTTTACTGTAATCATCTTGCGCATTGTGGTTTTTGCATTTCATTTCGTTGAATCATGGTAGAATTCACGAAAGCCAGCCGATAGGCTAGGCTTGAGGTAGGGGAGCGAACGAAGTGAGTTAAAGGGGGTGTGGGGGAAAAAATGTAAACAAATCAAAATTTGTTCAAAAACAACGTAACAGTTCAAAAAGTCAGTATAAATATTGCTGATTGCTTCATTTTTCTCAACAATATCAAAGCATAATTACCTGATTCAATTTTTCAAAACCATAGCAGTCAAAGCATACTTGCCTCATTCATTTTTCAAAATCATAGCAGTCAAAACACAATTACCTCATTCAATTTTTCAAAATCATAGCAGTCAACGCATACTTACCTCATTCATTTCTCAACATCATAGCAGTCAAAAGCATTAACACCTTATTCATTTTACAAAATCCTATCCATCAACCGTTCCTAAATTCCGTTTATGCTTCTCTGCTTTGAATGTCTTGAATAACAGTGTGCCTTCATTGATGAATTACAATTACAAAAGGCAACTTTATCACGATAGTTTTGTAGTTGTTCCTGTTTCTTTTTTCTATATTCTTCATGTTTTTTAATACTTAGTTATTCGTGTTTCATTCACTTTATCTTTATGTTTGTCATAGTTCTTTCTCTTGTATTCCAAGCATTTCTTACAAGTCTTCAATCCATCTTCAAAGAAACCAGTTGGTAAATCTTTAACACAGTATCTTCATATAAGTATGATTATCTTCTTAAATGTCTTTTCCAAGAACTCCTAAAACAACACAAAACAAAAACAAACCAAGCAAAGAACAATATATAAGACAAAACGGCAGACACCAATAGAGATAAACCCTTAACCTTTAATCATCCGATCTTACAAATCCATAATTCAAATATGTGTTTGTAGTAAATATCTTCATTAATTTTTAATCTAAAATGAAATGCTTGTATTCCTAATATACTATCTTTATCTTTGTCTTCTTCTATGTTGGCATTTATTTCTTCATCTGCTCTATTCAATACATCGTCTATTATCTTCATCTACATATTCTATTAGAATCCACATGATGTCCAGACAGGTCACTCACACACATCCGCGTCCGCTACCCTTACAGGCCCAAATCCCCGTTGAAAAGGAGCGCAACTTGCTTTTCATGGTAGCGGAGCCCTGGCCGTAAGAGCCAGGGCTCCCGCACACGTGCACGACGACGCGGCCGACGGCCGCGACCACATCTTCGAGTTGGAAGGGAGTTTGGCTCTGCGAGCTGTTAATCCTGGCCTGCTTGGCCGGAGGGTTCGCAGTTGGAGGAACCCACCGGGAGATCTGCTATTACCAGAGCGGATCAGGGCCTGCCGGTCCTGTGAAGATCAAGAAAAGAACCCTCCACAGCATCTACGTGGAGGCCGACGAGTACATTGGCAAATTGAAGTGGCTGAAAAGTGATAGAGCAGCCAAGGCCAGTCTTCTGGTGAGGGAGAAAGGAGGAAAGAAGAGGAAGAAGAGGGATTGCCGCGAGCTCATAGTGATTGTTCCTGCGAGCTGGCAGTTTCTTGACAAGTTAGAGGCAACAAGAGAAGATCTTGAAGAAGGACAAATTGGTGCCTTGGTAAGCCAGTGGAAGTTTTGGGAAGTCCTCAACTACAGCGGCATACCATTCGAGATCGAACAGGACGGTGCACACCTTACCTCCAGGTGCTACTATCCAAAGGCAGTGCAACTGCAAAAGATGGCAGAGGAGAGTTTGAAGTTGGTAGCAGCAGCTCTTGAAAAGTTGAGCTCAAACCAGGCTTCGCAGTCCTAGTCGAGGCATTTGAAGCCTCCCGATGTGTTCAAACCGGACACGAGAGACAATGAATTGAAGATGTGGAGTGATTGGAAGTTTGCATTTTGCAGCTACATCCGAGGAATAGATCCAGCAATGGCAGCAGCTATGGATGTGGTAGAAAAGAAGGTCAACAGTGACTACACCCTTGACGACATGACTGACGACATGAAGACGATGTCAGTGAGATTATACAGTGTGCTCACATCATACCTTCGAAACCGCCCTCTGAAGCTGGTGAAGCACATCAAGCAGGAGAATGGATTTGGCGCTTGGCAGTTGCTGTTGAAAGAAATGCAGCCAGCGACAAGAGCAAGGAGCCTCGCATTGCTCACCCAGCTGTCAAGAGTACAATTTGCTGAGGGAAAATCATTGAGTGAACAGTTCCCTCAATACGAAGCAATTGTCACAGAATATGAGCGCATCAGTGGACATGTTTATGCTGATGATGCAAAGGTAGCCTCAATCCTGCAAGGATGCCCTGCCTACATGAAGCAACATCTTCAGTTGTGGGTCGATGACAGTACAACCTACGACTCATTGAAGGCGAAGGTGATGCAGTTGGAATCGCTCTCTACACGATGGGATGCAAGCAACAGTCTGTCTTTGCCGACCAGGGCAAGTGCAGACGAAAGCACACCCATGGAAGTAGACTACATTGGGAAGGCCAATGACAAAGGAAAGAGAGGAGGAAAGAAAGGAAAGGACGGGAAAGGCAAAGCAAAAGGTAAGGATAAAGGAAAGCCGAAGCAAGAAGGCAAAGGGCTATGGAAGTCTTTCGACAAAGGCAAAAGTGCTTGGGAGAAGGGACAAGGAAAGAAAGGCAAGAATGCTGAGAAAGGGACAAAGGGCAAGACAGGAGGATGCTTCATTTGTGGCAAACAAGGTCACATGGCAAAAGAGTGTTGGAAACGCGTGCAACAAGTGGAAGAAAACCCTGGTGGAGCAGCAAGCTCATCGTCAGGACAAGCCACAGCGACGAGAGAGACCACGCAGGTGAAGATGGTAAGAGTTGAGGAGCAAGCCACGGAGATCTTTGACCTTACGGAGTATGAAGAGGTTGTCGAAGAAATTCAGCGCCCTTGGAGAGTGAATGCAGTCCATGAGGAGCTCAACGAAGAGGAGTTCTTTGACTGCCAGGAGCCTGTTGTGTGGACACCCAGTCACGTTCCTGTGATTGCAATGGACATGCAAATGCATGAAGTGGAAGAGAAAGAAGCCAAGTTCATCCAAATGGTGAAGGTGGAAGCGGTCATCCAGGACAGCTGTCTAGTCACGCTGGACAGTGGTGCAGATGTTTCAGTCCTACCACTACACTATGGAGAGGTTGGAACTTGGCGACCAGGTTCAGAAAAGTTGAAGATGGTGGACGCACAAGGCACAAAGATAGCCCATCAAGGGCTGACAAAAGCAAAGATCAAGATTGAGGATAGTGAAGGAAAAGACATTGAGCTGATAGAAGAGTTCGTATTGGGGAACGTCCAACACCCCATACTGTGCGCTGGTCGACTCTGGAGAAGAGGTTGGAGCATCTCAGGAGGAAGTGACGGGAAGATGTTCCTGTTCCACGAAGAGCGGAATTTGAAGATCCCAATCAACACAGAAAGGAATTCCCTCCAATTCGAGGCTAGAATCTTTGGCATCGAGGTGGAGAAGCAGAACGAAAAGGTCAGCCAGAAGGAGGACTGTGTGAGAGTGTATGTGCTTAGAGGTTTCCTGAGCAAATATGTGGAGGAGCTCGAACTGTCCCCAGGGTGGCACCGGCTACCGAACGGAGTCATCGTGTACAGCGACCCCGTCGCTATCAGGCTGGCAGATGCAAGGCAAAGTGTTGATGGAGAGTGGAAGTCAAGGATGACACTCATGAAAGACAAAGATGGCATGTGGAGGCAGTTAGAAAATGTTGAAGATTACACCAGCCTTGGTGACAAAGCCTTCAGGAGGATCACCACGGATCAGAATCCTCAGAGAACCCTGAGTTTCTTCTCCCCAAGTCGCCTCAAGGACTACTGGGAGCAAGATGCCGAAGTCCCGACATTTCCATACCCAGAGCCAGAAGGTGAGATCAAGCACCATGAATGGTCAGAGGAAGAGCAAGAAGACCCAGAAGAACTGGAGGAACAGTGGGAAGCCCAGGATATCGAGAAGATGATCCTGACAGAGAAGACGGATGAGGTTGAGCTTGACGAGGTGGTGTTCAATGAAAAGTCATCAGTCAAGGAGCTGCAGCTAGCGTGTACAGAAAGAGGTTTGCCATATTCAGGAAGCAAGAAAAGGATATTAGCCCGCCTGATTGCATTCAAGATTGACTGGGAGAACAAGTTGCAGCTGAGCATTGCCAACAAGCTCTTCAAAGAAAATCAGAGGAAGCCCATGACGTTGGGGCAGCCCAAGCTTCCGTCATTGAAGGAGCAGGAGTTGCACTTCGTCACCCATTGGCCATACGCTCCATGGTGCCAAGCATGCATGGCGAGCCGTGCAAAGGAAGATAAGCACATCTCCGAAAAGAAGAAACCAGAGTTGGGAAAGAATGTCATTGAGCTGGACTTCTTCTACACGTACACAGGGGAAGAAAGGAGGATGGAAGATCAGAAGGCACCAGATAAAGTGCAAGAGAGGCAAGACCAGTTCGGTACATGCCTTATCATGGCTTCGAGCGAACGAAAGCAATTCATGTTGTACCAGTTCAAAGCAAGGGCACTGCGAGTCTCAAACACATCACAGAGGAAGTTATCAGGTTCACATTGGAGAATGCCTCGAGAGACGCGTGCATTTTGCAGGCTGACTCCGAGAGGGCAACAAGACAGATTTTGAGAGCAGTGCAACAAGTCAGGAAGGTCATGTGCCTAGAGACAGATAAGGTTGACAGGACCAGGCCAACATCAGTCGAATGGATTGGCTGAGAGAGCGGTGCAAACAGTGAGACGCTTGGCAAACTGCATGAGAGCATTTGCAGGTGAAAAGGCGAACATTGACATTCTGGGCAACTTTCACCTGTACCCATGGGCATTCAAACATGCAGCCTTCTTGATCAACAGGTTTCGAGTTATGGAAGGAACAGGAAAAACATCATATGAACTGGCCACAGGTCACAGCTACAGAGGGAAGCTGGCATTGTTCGGCGAAAGCGTGATGTTCAAGCGAGTGGTCAGGAACAAAGGGTCAGATGGCTTCATCAGAGGTATATGGTGTGGAAAACATGTGTGGAACGACATGCACATCGTCCTCACGCCTGAAGGTGCCTATGAAGCCAGGACAATCAGAAGGTTGGCTGCAGGACAGTCATTCAATGCCTTGGAGATGGTGAGTACAAAAGGATTGCCGTGGAATTACTCCCCTCAAGGAATTCTCATGAAAAGGATCGTGGGTAGACAACAGAGAAATCCCACAGTTGAAGCGGACATCAACCCAGATGAGCTTGAGGAGATGTCGAAGACGGTTGCCGCAGGATTGGTCACGCCTGCACCAGGTCTGACCGCACAACCAAAGACACCAGTTGGAGTGTTTGCAACACCAAGTGCACCAGCACAGACTCAAGATGCAAGTGCTGGAATGAAGAGGAGTGCAGAGAGACAACAAGAAGAAGAGTCTGAAGCAAAGAGACAGGACACGACAGAGTTACCAAGAAAGTCGGTGACAAAGAGAGGAGGTACAGAGGATGAGCAGACAGAGGAAAAGAGGCAAAGGACAGGTTCAGAAGACTCAATTGAGATGGAAGAGAAGAAGGAGAAGCCAAATAAAGAAACAGAACATGATGCAGAAGGATCTCCGAGCATGAAGAAGTCGAGGTTGTATCCACCGCACTATGCAGGTATAGAAGCAGTGGAAGCGCACGGAGACGAAGAAGCAGGACTGGATTACATGCCTGAAGACATCACGGAGGAGCGCATGGGATATGGAGGCGAAGAAGGTGAGGATCCCCCAGAAATGACAGAGGCTGAGATCGAAGTCCTGGACGAAGAGGCAAAGGAGAAGGAAATTGAGAGAATGCTGAAACTACCAGCAATGCAAGAGTCAAAGGAAGAGGACGCGGCAAAAGAGAATGGGTACATCATTAGCACCAAGATGGTCATCACATGGAAACACAGGCTGGAACAGGGAGGATGGTTTCGGCGCGCTCGATTAGTGGCACGACAGTTCAAAAGCAGTGTGGCAATGGAACAGACGTTTGCACCCACGTCGCTCATGATCATCCCAAAGATGATGATTCATTTGTGGATCAACTGCTTCAGCAACTATGCAGGAATGACACTTGACATCAAAGATGCCTTTCTGATGTCCCCACAACCGCAAGACGAGAAGGCCTATGTGAGGATTGGAGAGAAAGTGTACAAACTGTTGAAGTGCCTTCCTGGTCAGCGTACAGCAGCAGCGCAATGGTTTCAGCTGTTTGCAAATGGTTGCAAAGAATTTGGCATGAAGCAAGATCAGATGCAGCCTACACTCTTCATCGAGCATGGAGAAATGATGCTGACAGTCCACGTTAATGATGTTTTCATGATAGGGAAAGAGTCTGTCCTTTTGAGGTTTGTCAACTTCCTCAAGGAGAAGAAAGGATGGAAAGTGGAGGAGAAAGGACCATTCCAAGCAGGAGGAAAGTTTTTCTACCTGAAGAGGCAATTCAATGTAGCCCGTGAATATGTGGACATCAGGTGCGACAGAAAACAATATGATGGCCTCGAGAAGGAGATGGACCTGTTCAAGAGAGCATACAGAAAGACTCCAATGGATCAAAATGCCATCAAGAAGGATGAGTCACCACTCCTAGAGGACAGCGACATCACAAAATATCGGAGTGTTGTGGGAAGACTCATGTACATGGCCAGTGAAAGACCGGACGCACAATTTGCAATACAGTCACTGGCAAAGAAGATGTCAGCACCAACGCAAGAAGCATGGAGGAGAGCTTGGCATCTCTGCTTGTACCTGTATGGTACCATAGATTTTGGAGTCCGCCTCAGCAGAAGAGAGAAGGGTCGATCAATGCTTGACCCAAGAGAGGATGAAGAGGTAGACCCAGAAGAATGTCATCTGCTGGAGGTGGTCACAGATTCAGACTACGCTGGAAGCAGAGAAGACAGGAAGTCAACGTCTTCATTTCAGATCTACATAGATGGCAACCTCATCGAAAGCAGAGTCAGGAGCCAGAAAGCAATAGCACTATCTTCTGGAGAGGCCGAGTTCGTATCGGTCGTGGCAGGATGCTCAGACGGCATGCTGATCAAGCACCTATGGCAAGAGATGTCAGGAGAAGAGTGCAAAATGGAGGTGAGGTCCGATAGCAGTGCAGCAAGGGCAATGGTGCAAAGACAAGGCATCGGCCGTGTGAGGCATCTAGATGCCTCATTGCTTTGGGTGCAGCAGAAGGAGAAAGAAAAGGTGATGAGCATAGCTGCAATTCCAACAGAACTCAATTGTGCTGATGTCGGCACCAAAAGCCTCACAAAGAAAAGACTCTTCGGATTGCTCTACATGATGAAGGTGATCAATGCCATCGGAGAGAGAGTTGGACGAGAAGAATACAAAGAGATAGAGTACCAGTACCAGATCAAGAAGGGTACAAAGAAGATGATGAGAGGAGGAAAAGACCTACGTGTGGGACTTTTGCTGCTGATGGCAAGTATGGACACAGTGGCGGGAGAGCAAATGAACCACGAAACTGAGCCCAATGCGTACAAGTTTGAATGGTGGGCACTCATTTTGTGTGCCTTGATCGGGGCCTTGAGCGTGATGCAGTGGCTTCGGTGCATGGTGGAAAAGTTCTTTGAGAACATGTTCACCAAGGAAAAGACAAATGAAGAGGTAAATGAGAATGAAGATGGAAAGAAGCAGAGGTCAAGACATGACCAAGAGACGCAAGTGATCCAAAGGCTGGATTGCAGCCTATGGAGAAAGTATGAGGAACAGATCAAAGATCAGGAAGACCAAAAAGATGACCTACAACAGGAGCTGCTACGGGCTGAAGGAATGATTGAAGATTTGAAAGTGGATTTGCAAATGGCCCGAGTGCAGCGAGAAGAAAACTTCCAGATGTATCAACTGGTAGAGAAAAGATCTACCAAGTTCGAGAAGAAGTGTTTGAATTTCCGAAGGTGTGGAAGCAGCAAGGTGATCCATTTCACCACAGCCTGCCCACACTGGGCGAAGGGTGACAGCCTTGATTTTTGTCGGATCTGTGTGAGTGAAGAGGCCGTATTAGAATCCACATGATGTCCAGACAGGTCACTCACACACATCCGCGTCCGCTACCCTTACAGGCCCAAATCCCCGTTGAAAAGGAGCGCAACTCGCTTTTCATATTCATCAAAGTCATTCATGAATTAAACTTCTCTATAACTAAATTCATTGTCTCCATATTCTTTATCTGGGAGTCTTGCTACTATTTGGACTTCAATATCAAAGTTAACTCTGAAATTTATAATATCTTCTTCTACTTCTTCATAAATCAAAGATAGTAATTCTTCTTTTTCTTCTGTTATGATGTTTCCTATACTTTTCAAACTAAATGGCACTCCCTGCGCTCCCTCTCTCACAGTACAATACTCAATTATATGCATATTTTTTTGTCTTATCTTTCTGTCTATTTTCGGACCAAGTCTTGATATTTTATACTTGTTTTGTATTCTCTGCAACGCTTCACTATGCTTTATTTTCATATATTCAGGTTCTCCAATTTTATAAGAAACAGTTTTACTCAACACATCAACAGGTAAATCCTTCATACAACCCATCCTACTAATATACTTAAACAGCTATTCTTTAAGTATATATTCAAAGAATAAAATAGAGTTAAAATCTACTTAAAGATAATTAACTAAATAAAATATATGCTATTATATGAAGGAAAATATAGACTATCTATTGAATACTAATAAAGCAGAAATACACAAAAAAGGAAGACAAGAATTAAAGTCAATAATAATAGATGATAAGAAATTCAGATACAACAAAGACAAACCCATATCAACTGTTTTAACAAAGAAACTATTGTCAGTAAAGAAAACGAATGAATGCAGAAGTTATGTTATGAAAAAGGCAACGGATGTTGTAAATAGAGAAAGGGTTAGGCAATTAATAACCAAAC
This sequence comes from Durusdinium trenchii, assembly GCA_963970005.1. Lineage (NCBI taxonomy): Eukaryota > Dinophyceae > Suessiales > Symbiodiniaceae > Durusdinium > Durusdinium trenchii. The sequence goes on from CAXAMN010004714.1 coordinate 108,211, forward strand.
GCGCAATAAGAAATAAATTTAGGGTCAGAGATATTCAATCAGCATTTAGAAGATACGCTAATTCAATAGTTTTAGAAAATAAACACTTTCAAGGAGAAAGGGGATTAGAAATGATTTCGCACCAAAAACAAAGGCTATCAGATTTTTTAAGCGATAATAGAAGCATGAAACTTAACATAAGAACGGAAGTATTATTTGAAAAAAACTGAATATGAAGATGAGGGAAATGAATTAGGAAGTCAGGAACTTGTATATGCCCTACCATCAACCGGCTTCAATATTAGTAATGAGGATGAACTGACACAAGCATTAGAAGATAGTGTTATTCAAATCCGATTACAAATACAAAATTCAGAAGGTTCAACATCAAATTTACGATTTAAAAGGATTGTATCAATAACTATTCACTATGACAAATATGACCCAACAAGAGCAGGGAGATGCATAGAGTTACCGGAATGCACCAAACTAAAAAGGCATGTATCAACATTAAAAAGGAAGACCAAAAATGCCTCAAATATTGTATTCAATCCAAAGTCTATGACAAAATAAGCAAATAACACCCAGAGGAAATGTTCCACTATAATAAACTGAAAGATGTTATTTTGAACTGGGATGTTTAAGTTTAGACAGATAAGATTTACAATCTCTTCTATGTCTTTCCATTCTTTGACTCCGTTTTTCAGTTGTTGAACTTATATCCATATACCTTAATTCATCTTTTCGTTATGTAGACATTTTACGGCATAATGTCCAATCGGGAGGCTTTCAAAATCTGAATACCAGTAGCGTTTATTGTCGTAGTTGCTTACAGCATATTTAGTCTGAGTAATGCTATAAATTAATTTGATGGTTCTTGCTTCTGATAGTGTTAAAACTGACTTCTTCTGTACAGTGTCTATTCAATGTCTCTTCATAAGCTTTGTAACTGAACTGGTTGCTCACTTTATGCTTGGCTACTCCTTTACTTTTCTTGTGTTCTTTCTCATCACCATACACTTTATAACAATATGCCTTTGGTTTCAACCCTATAAAGTGAGTAACTATTTTACCGTTCATTTCACCTTTGAATTTCTTTAATACATTCTTGTTTGATTTATAATGATTTGGATGTTTTGTGGATAATCACTGAAACAAGGTCTTCATTTATGATATGTCTGTGTTGGAATAGTGGTTTATTTACTAGTTTTTGGAAGCGTTCAGGCGTATTGACAATTTCAAACGCTTTCTTACATTCTCCATGGTCTTGCCGTATACGCTATTATTCATTAACTTAAAACAAATCTTTTTCACAGTCATTGTTTGCATTCTTTCTCTTTTCAGTGTTGAATTCAATGAATGGTTTTAAGAAGTGTGCTTGTTTGAAACCTTTTGCTCTATGGACTTTTATATCACGTAATCCGTGTTGCAGATAGAATTTCAATGCTGATAGGTGTAAAACATACTTCTTTTTATCCATTACATTGAATACTAACTTATTTGTTTTTCATCGCTGGCCTCTTTTCCAGAATAGTATTTATGTATATCCTTCTGGACTTTTGAAAGCATATGCTCATTGATACTCATGATTTCAGGCGCTAATGGATCGTTTTTATGTAAATCATGTAGTTCTTTTGGGTAATCTAAATCAATTTCTAATATGTATCCTACGTCATCACCACCATCACTATATTTCATTACTCTCTTTTCATCCATTCTACTGTAATACCATTTAAAATCACCATATGGCAGTTTCTTACACATTGCTAATCCGTAAAGGTTATTAGCGTCTAAATACCTTATGTATGATGAAGGTTTAGATTTATCATAATCTTCACTCATGTATTTGTTGTTTGCTTTTACTTTCTTAAAGGAGCACTGTGTCATTCCTCCTCTTAATCCATGTTCAATCATCTCATACATTTCTTTTATGCGTATTTGTTGTAGTCTAACTCCTGTCAATGATACAAAGGCATTCCAAGAATAGTTAGGTAAAGTGATAAATTTGCTGGGTCTAACCCATAATAGTTCAAACACATTTCCCTAAAGTTTTCAAAAACATCAGTCAGTAAATATACATCAGTCATCAAATACAAATCATGATATTCACAATGTCAAGATGTTTCCATACAATCTCTGGTGTAGTCTTTGTCAGTTATGTTTTCTTCATATAATTAGCTGTAAAAATTTTCTTTCTTTGGTAGTTTTGTTTCATCGATTTCTCCCATGAGTTCATGTAGTCATAGGGATATACACCCTTATCAGTCAGCAAATTCAAATCAGTTTTAGATTTGATATATGGGTTGGTGCTTGTATATCTGAAACGAGTTTCCCCATCTTTAGTCTTTCGATTTCCTTCATATTTGTTTAATCTAACTAACTTATCCAATGACGCAGTTAAGAAAGCGAAGCTGTCTTTAAACTGACAAGCACCAAATGAAAAGGTTATGAACTTTTCACTGTTTTGTGCTAATACACCTATTCTTTTGTTTTGGTTTAGTTCTATGTTTAGTTCATTTGCTTTTGCTATGATTAAGTGAGCGTCATAATTTTAAAGATTATGACGGAAAATAGGGTTCTAAACATACCTAAATGAATAATCCAAATTACATTTACATGCGCTGCGCCGCTGTATTTGCCTGTGAAGTGGCAGTGGTCGCGAACCTTTTCATCGTCAGGTTCAAAGTTCTTACCGCAAATGGAGCAATGAGACGGCAATTTAAACTCTAATTTTTGTTCGTTCGTTGATTCATCCATCGGCTTATTAGCGTTCATTCTTTTAAACATATCTTTCTTATTTTTAGTCAGTTTTTCTACAAACTGTTTCATACAGTCCTCACCTCTGTATAAATACGGTTGGCGTGTATTATCAATCCTGCATACTACATTTAGCATATAACCACATGGTTTATGTTCCTGATATGTGCCTGTTTTTACCATTTTAGAGTTAGTCGTTAGACATTCAAAATCACCATAGATTACAAAAGGGCAAGGCAATTTAGTATTATGCTTTTCAATTTCTATATAAGTGTCTTTATCAGGCATCTTTGTTTGTTGTCCTTCTGATGCCATACATCCACTTTCAAGATGTTTCTTATACACCCTTTCTGACTGAAAGGGATCTCAACAATGGTGGCAGTAAAACTTTATAGTTTAATAGTCTACATTTATTGTTTTCACTAATACATAGTGATAAATATTATCTTCATCATAGATTTTTAGTAAACCAATTTCGTTTTTAGCATTTATATTTTTGGTGCCTCTATGCAATATAATCTTATTACCATTTAAGCAGTCATCGGGTTCAAACACATGTATTGAAACTGATGTATTGTTCTCTTCAAATCTCTCAATGTCCCTATTGCCAGTTGGAAAATGTACACCATCCCAGTTCAAAATATCATCTTTCATTTTATTATAGTGGAACATTTCCTCTGGGTGTTATTTGCTTACTTTGTCATAGACTTTGGATTGAATACAATATTTGAGGCATTTTTGGTCTTCATTTTTAATGTTGATACATGCCTTTTTTAGTTTGATACATTCCGGTAACTCTATGCATCTCCCTAGCAAATTTCGCAAGTCAAGGCGGTTCAGTTCAAAAAAGAATCATAACTTTTAAGATGGTTGAACTTAAAACAAAAACCATAATCAATCCCAATTCCTGCTTCAGTGCAATCCTCGTGTCTTGGTTTTATGTCGCAGGGTGCATGGTGCTCCCAGAGCTTCCATATGGCTCCACTTTATTAACGGCCAATCTCAGTTGACAAGTAGGCCAAAATTAAGAATTTATACGACAGGTTTAAGTTTTAAGATAACCACAAAGACACACAAACAAACACACACACACATTATGTGTGTGAACGCACATGTCATGCTGCCACCAGGTTCAATATAAAAGGGACGCCAACCGCGCCGAGCCAACCACTATCCAAACATCAAGTGTGTGAATCTGACGAACATCCACAGATTTATGTCTAGTCAAGATTCTGTCAATCGCCCTTGCTTTCCACACAAAGGAATCATAACTGCGGACAGTGCCCACCCAAAAGTTATGATTCTTAAACATGCTATAGTTTCCCCAAAAAAAGAATCATAACTGGTGACACAGCCCACCTAAAAGTTTTGATTCCAAAACAGTGTTAAAAAAAGAACCATAACTGGCAGCACTGGCTACCAAAAAGTTATGATTCCCAAAAAAGTTATAGTTCCAAAAAAAAGAATCATAACTGGCTTCACTGGCTACCAAAAAGTTATGATTCCAAAATATTCCAAGCAAAAAAGTTATGATTCCAAAAAAAGTTACAGTTCCAAAAAAAAGAACCATAACTTATGATTCTTTTTTTCCAAACAGATGCATAGCCTATATCTAACAAAAAGCCTTCAAAATCAATTGTGTTTGCTCGTTTTGAGCTATGTGTTTTAGTGAAAAACCTAGATTTACAGAGCCCCAAACTAGCAAACACCTTTGATTTTGAAAGGTTTTTGATAGTTTTTGGCTATGATTTTTTGAAAAATAATCATAAGTTATGGTTCCTTTTTTTTTGGAACTATGACTCTTTTTTGGATCATAACTTTTTGGTAGCCAGTGCAGCGAGTTATGGTTCTTTTTTTTGGAACTATAACTTTTTTTGGAATCATAACTTTTTGGTAGCCAGTGCTGCCAGTTATGGTTCTTTTTTAACACTGTTTTGGAATCAAAACTTTTTGGTAGCCAGCGCTGCCAGGCATGGTTCTTTTTAGAATCGGAATATATACTAGCTTTTGCTTTGGAATTACAATCTTGTTTGTAGCCAGCGCTGCCAGTTATGGTTCCTTGTTTTTAACTATAGCTTTTTTTGGAATGGTAGCCGATGTTTTGCAATGGCAAGAAGCAAAATACTTCAGCCTCCAAGTGAAAGGCCTTGCCTTTCAAACCTTTGTTGTTTGCGTGGTGTAGAGCAAGATGCTTGAGAGAAGCGTTTGTCGCCCAACAAAGCCACGGAGCTGATGATAGACTGAAGGCAGAAGTCGCTAGTCACATGGGAAAAAAGAGACAAGCTGGCTCACACAGACTCACAGATGGCCGTGCGCCATGCGCAGTTTGTTGAGCCCAGGGTTTGCTTGATTGGTATGTATGTTTGCATTTTCCTGCAAGTTCCTAGTATTTGTACAATGTTTCCTGAGTCCAAACTTCTGGATTCACCTTGCTGGTATCTTTCTGCGGGATTGTAGGTTTTGTTTTTTGGTGTCTTTTCAAAAAACTTATAAATCTTTTTCACACAAAACTTTGGCTATAAGCCCTGACCTGTGAAATTCTACACATCTCCCTGCTCTTGTTGGGTCATATTTGTCATAGTGAATAGTTATTGATACAATCCTTTTAAATCGTAAATTTGATGTTGAACCTTCTAAATTTTGTATTTGTAATCGGATTTGAATAACACTATCTTCTAATGCTTGTGTCAGTTCATCCTCATTACTGATATTGAAGCCGGTTGATGGTAGGGCATATACAAGTTCCTGACTTCCTAATTCATTTCCCTCATCTTCATATTCAGTTTTTTTTCAAATAATGCTTCCGTTCTTATGTTAAGTTTCATGCTTCTATTATCGCTTAAAAAATCTGATAGCCTTTGTTTTTGGCGCGCAATCATTTCTAATCCCCTTTCTCCTTGAAAGTGTTTATTTTCTAAAACTATTGAATTAGCGTATCTTCTAAATGCTGATTGAATATCTCTGACCCTAAATTTATTTCTTATTGCGCGTTTGGTTATTAATCGCCTAACCCTTTCTCTATTTACAACATCCGTTGCCTTTTTCATAGCATAACTTCTGCATTCATTCGTTTTCTTTACTGACAACAGTTTCTTTGTTAAAACAGTTGATATGGGTTTGTCTTTGTTGTATCTGAATTTCTTATCATCTAATATTGTTATTGACTTCAATTCTTGTCTTCCTTTTTTGTGTATTTCTGCTTTATTAGTATTCAATAGATAGTTTTTTTCATCATATAATAGTATATATTTTATTTAGTTAATTTAGTTAATTATTCTTTATGTAGATTTTAAAGAGCTCCATTATTTTATTCTTTGAATATGTACTTAAAGAATAGTTATTTAAGTATATTAGTAGGATGGATTGTATGAAGGATTTGCCTGTTGATGTGTTGAGTCAAAAATTGGAGAACATGAATATGTGAAAATAAAGCACCGTGAAGCATTGAAGAGAATACAAAATATATAATATCAAGACTTGGTCCGAAAATGGACAGAAAGATAAGACAAAGCAACACAATGTATATAATTGAGTATTGTATTATGAGAGAGGGAGTGCAGGGGGTGCCATTGAGTTTGAAAAGTATAGGACACATCATAACAGAAGAAGCAGAATAGTTACTATCTTTGATTTATGAAGAAGTAAAATAAGATATTTCAAATTTTAGAGTTAAATTTGATATTGAAGTCCAAATAGTAGCAAAACTACCAGACAAAGGATATGGAGACAATGAATTTAGTTATAGAGAAGTTTACTTCATGAATGACTTTGACGAATATGTAGGTGAAGATAATATAGACGATGTATTGAATAAAGCAGATGAAGAAATAAATGCCAACATAGAAGAAGACAAAGATAAAGATAGTATATTAGGAATACAAGCATTTCATTTTAGATAATAATTGTTGGAGATATTTACTACTAACATATTTCTATTAAAATCTATTTATTAGAATTATGGATTTGTAAGATCGGATTATTAAAGGTTAAGGGTTTATCTCTATTGTTGTCTGCCGTTTTGTGTTATATATTGTTCTTTGCTTGGTTTGTTTTTGTTTTTTGTTGTTATAGCAATTCTTGGAAAAGACATTTAAGAAGATAATCATATTTCTATGTATTGGATCAAATTTGTAGATACTGTGTTACAGACTCACCAATTGATCATTTTGAAGATGGATTGAAGACTTGTAAGAAATGCTTGGAATACAAGAGAAAGAACTATGACAACCATAAAGATAACGTGAATGAAACACGAAGAACTAAATATAAAGAACATGAAGAATATAGAAAAGAGAAACAGGAACAACTACAAAACTTTCGTGATAAAGATGCCTTTTGTAATTGTAATTCATCAATGAAGGCGCACTGTTATTCAAGACATTTAAAAACAGAGAAGCATAAAAGGAATTTAGGAACGGTTGATGGATATGATTTTGTAAAATGAATAAGGTAATAATGCTTTTGACTGCTATGGTTTTCACGAAAGCTAGCTGTAGCTAGCTGGAGTCTGTCTTGCTTTAGCAAGGAGGGTGGGAGCTGAGGACCTGAGTGCTATTACCTGATATATCAGGACTACCCCCCCCCCTCGCGCAGTTCAACTCCACCCTTCTCCTCCTCGGTACCTGCTGTTGCTTGGTCGCTGGGTCGCTGCTGCTGCTGGCATCTAATTTGCGCCTGGCTCTTGGCTGCTTGCTGGTTGCTGCTGCTTGCTGCTTACATGCTTGGTGCTGCTGGATGCTCTTGGCTGCTTGCTGGTTGCTGCTGCTTGCTGCTTGCATGCTTGCTGCTGCTGGATGCTGGCTGCCTGCTGCTTGTTGTCTGCTCGGTTTTGCTGCTGTCGCTGTTTGGGGTTGTTGGCTGCTGTTGGTGCTGAAGAAAGCCTATTCATTAGAATCGAGAGTAGTTGCATTCCCTCTGAGTCGTGAAACGATGCTAATTTCATTATATCCTTAAGAAGCTTGTACAGGCATGTACCCACCCCACAACCCCCAAGAGTACAAATCAGAATGCACTATCCGCTATCCATGCAGATCAAAAGATGATACTGATACTTACTACACACATGAATGACAGAACCCAGTAAGATGTTTGAACGGGCTGTTTGCTTCACTCATGGTAGTCCGCGTTCCATGTTCGAGCGACAGGGAGCATGCACAAGCGTTGCGACGGAGTCTTCGTTCGCTGACGCATGTTCGCGTGCAACCCCTAGATGTCAATCATGCACACCGCTGCTGGCTGCATCGTCAGCATTTATTCGTGGAACAAACAGATATATCAGATATATATGTCTTTCCGCGTCGCCCTTCTACAATTACTCAGGCAGCACCTATATGTGCTATTGTTCGAGACCAAATGTTGGGGCCCGAAAGACTCTAAGGAAAGCTCACTCTTTCCCTGCTGCTGCTGCTGCTGCTGCTTGGTAGCTGGTGGTGCTGCTTGGTAGCTGCTGCTGCTGCTGCTGCTGCTTGGTAGCTGCTACTGATGCTGCTGCTGCTTGGTAGCTGCTGCTGCTGCTGCTGCTGCTTGGTAGCTGATGCTGCTGTTGCTTGGTAGCAGCCAGCGTCCAGCAGCAGCAAGCGCGCAAGCAGCAAGCAGCAGCAACCAGCAAGCAGCCAAGAGCATCCAGCAGCACCAAGCATGCAAGCAGCAAGCAGCAGCAACCAGCAAGCAGCCAAGAGCCAGGCGCAGATGAGATGCCAGCAGCAGCAGCAGCAGCAGGCACCGAGGAGGAGAAGGGTGGAGTTGAACCCCGCGTGGGGGGGGGTCTAGTCCTGATATATCAAGTAACAGCACTCAGGTCCTGGGCTCCCACCCTCCTTGCTAAAGCAAGACAGACTCCAGCTAGCTACAGCTAGCTTTCGTGACATGGCAACACACAACCACCCCAGCAACCGCAGCAGCAGCAGCAGCATCAGCAACAGCCACAACAACAATAACTCTAACCAGCAGCGGCAGCGGCAGCAAGCAGAAGCCACCAAGCAGCAGCAGAAGCAGCAGCAGTAGCTAGCAAGCAGCAGCGCCAGCTACCAAGCAGCAGCAGCAGCAGCAGGAGCAGCTACCAAGCAGCAGCAGCAGCAGCTACCAAGCAGCAGCAGCAGCAGAAGCTGCTAAGCAGCAGCAGCTACCAAGCAGCAGCAGAAACAGCTACCAAGCAACAGCAGCAGCAGCTACCAAGCAGCAGCAGCAACAGCAGCAGCAGCCGCCTGCTGCTTGTTGTCTGCTCCGTTTTGCTGCTGTTGCTGTTTGGGGTTGTTGGCTGCTGTTGGCGCTCAAGAAAGCCTATTCGTTGGAATGCAGAGTAGTTGCATTCCCTCTGAGTCGTGAAACGATGCTAATTTCATTATATCCTTAAGAAGCTTGTACAGGCATGTACCCACCCCACAACCCCCAAGAGTACAAATCAGAATGCACTATCCGCTATCCATGCAGATCAAAAGATGATACTGATACTTACTACACACATGAATGACAGAACCCCTGCTGCTGCTGCTGCTGCTTGGTAGCTGATGCTGCTGTTCTGCTGCTGCTGCTGCTGTTGCTTGGTAGCTGCTGCTGCTGTTGCTTGGTAGCTGTTGCTGCTGCTGCTGCTGCTTAGCAGCTGCAGCTGCTGCTGCTGCTTGGTAGCTGCTGCTGCTGCTGCTGCTGCTTGGTAGCTGCTCCTGCTGCTGCTGCTGCTGCTGCTTGGTAGCTGGTGCTGCTGCTTGCTAGCTACTCCTGCTGCTGCTTCTGCTCTGCTTGCAGCCGCTGCCGCTGCTGCGGTTGCTGGGGTGGTTGTGTGTTGCCATGTGTTGGCGGTGTTGGGGTCGTATTGGGGGGCGCTGTTGGCACTCTCCTTTTCCCTTGGCCATGGCATGTTGTGATTCCTGGCGAGGCTTTTGCTGCCTAAAGAGCCCCAGCATTGTTTCTTTGCCTAGCTTTTGCCACCCCCCTCTGGGCCACAAGTTAAACATGAATGAGGTAAGTATGCTTTGACTGCTATGGTTTTTGAAAAATTGAATGATGTAATTGTGTTTTGACTGCTATGATTTTGAAAATGAATGGGGTAAGTATGCTTTGACTGCTATGATTTTGAAAAATTGAATGAGGTAATTATGTTTTGATATTGTTGAGAAAAAGCAGCAATCAACAATATTTAACTGACTTTTTGGACTGTTATGTTGTTTTGAATAGGTTTTGATTTGTTATACTGCCATGATATTAGTTTAGACAACTTCACTCAATCAACTTGTTTTACATTTTTTGGGGAGGGTGGTCGCGAGGCGGCCAATTTCGGAGAAGTGAACCCAGAGCCCGGTGGGGGAGAGTGAAAGAACTTGCCACTTGGTAGTGAAAATGAGTAGTTTTGGGGGGTGTTGTGATGCCGGTGATGTAATTGACGGCCAGGTAGTGCATCATTAGCATCACGAGGGGCCCAGGAGGCAATGTAAACCGTTTTCTACCAGGGGTGGGAGTTCATGTCAATGGTAGGAAAGAGGGGACAACGGGACGCGAAAAGTGGTTGGAACTCTTCCAGAAAAGGGAGATGCACGCCTTTCATGGCTAGTGAAATAGTGTGAAGGGGAGGTGTGTGTCTCTCAAGACATTGTGTGATCTGTGAGGAGCCAGAATGCTGTGGGGAAGGTGGAAGACAGGCATAGCGTAGGAGGACGTGGCAAGAAAAGAGTGTTTGCAAGAAATGTTAGAGATGCTGGGGGTGCCCTTTTTAATGGCAAAGACGCCTGTCAACTATACGCAAAAGGGCACCCCATATGGGGCGCGAGTTCATGTGGACGAGACAGCCTTGGTGGAGGAGGACGTGATAGGAAAAGAGGGATTGCAAGAAACGGTGTGACCCATTCATTGAGAGCAGGGAGGGAACAGAATGCAGCGGGCAAACTTTGAGTTGCTTGGGGGTGCCCTTTTTTATGGTGAAGAGGACTGTTGACCAGACTGGGCACAGAGGCGGGGAGCTCACCAGGGCTCTCGCATTCACCCCCATATCCATAATGATATGTTTTACGGTGGCTGGCTTTCGTCCACTCCCTTTTCCAGGTATGTAGAATTGCTATTTGTTGGTTTTTTGCACAATGGTTTTCCAGTTTTTTCTTCGATTCTCTCAGGGCAGAATACAACCACCCTGCGCCAGCGGCTTCAGCTCTGCTCGTGGTCAGGTCTTCGCATCGCGGCCAGATGCCCTTCCGGAGGCGTACCAGAAGGAGTCCAGAGCGAAGACTTCGTTTGTTGGCCACGAGTCTGGTATATTATAGCAAAACGTTGGAAGAACATCTCAGCAAGGCAGCGCCCAAGGGTCCTTAAGTATCCTGCTCATTTCACATCATAGAAACCATTTCACGAAAGGTAGCCCCTAAGGGGATACCTTGAGTTTGTGTTGCGAAGCAAGTGTCGGCGCGTCCGGGTCTAATAATTGATAGTTCAATTCAACCCCCCCCCTTTGAATTGATTTCTCAATACAGGCCCCCCCCCCGGGGAATTGATTTTTCAATACCGACCCCCCCCTCTAAATTCAATTCTCTCCTGGAGAACGTCTTCGTGAGCCTCTCATGATTTCAGGATAGTTGAAACCCTCTTGAACATTCAGAGTGCATATGAAATTCTAATCACGAAAGGTGTTCCGCGAGCGGATACATACCTAGAGTTTGTTTTGTGAAGCACGTCAATTCTCTCCTGAGGAACGTCTTCGTGAGCCTCTTATGGTTTCAGGATAGTTCAAATCCTATGATGCTCCGATTCAATGCTCACCGATGATCTGAGCCATGGGGCAAGTTTGTTTACCTAAGAATCTTTTTGAACATTTCGAGAGCATATGTTTGAACATTTAGAGTGCATATGAAATTATATTTACGAAAGGTCGCCTCCGAGGGGATAAATACCTAGAGTTTGTTTTGTGAAGCAAGTGTGGGTGCTTCCGGGTCGGAGTGATTTCTCCCTAGAGCTTTGGAAGTCATTGTTCCATCTGGCTGCAAGCTGGCATCGCTGCCTCAGAGTTTTTGTTCCTGCCTCTCGCGTTCTCTGAGCTTCCCGCTGTCCTACCTTTCGTGTCTCCCTCCTCTCAAGTGCAAACACATGCAAAAACCACTTTCCCGGGGAACCCCAAGCTTCCCATCCCCCGAGGACATGACTATTCCCCGATGTCAACAGCTCACTTCGACCCTTGAGGAGTTTGAAGGTTTGCTAGAACGAGTGCGACCTTTCAACAAAGATGAGGCTCGTTCTCTGAAGGAAAGGGCACAAAATGCAGTGAGCTGCCGAACGCGCTCAGCACGGTTGAACTTCTCCGGAATTCCTCCTTGGGAAAGGCACACCTGGCATTGCAGACTATCTATCTGAATCTATTTGACTGTTCTGATTCAGCCCCAAAAAGTTTTCCGTTCTGAAGATCTCCTCATCGCTCTGGCTTTTGAGGCGATGGAGACTTTGACCCGGAATTTGGGTGATGTGGAACGCCTCTTCGACGACATGGCCGCCTTCAACGAGCCGGTGCCCATGGGTTTTTTGAAACATCGCAGTCTTACGAAGCCAAAGGAAGAAATGAAAAGAGAAGCGAACTGAAGAACGGGAGAGGAAAATAACAAAAGGAACGATGGGAAAGGAAGTGTCATAAACACAACAACATCCGCTTCTTAGTTGAGCAGTTCACTCCAGAATGAGCAAAGCTATCGACGCTGTGTCATTTGGACCTTATCTTATCAATGTGACTAACTGGTCTCAAAGGATGTGGAGCTGGATGTTCTTTCGCCACATTCTCGACACGCTGAGCCAATCAGGAATTCATTGAGGAACTCCCAAGGCCATTCACTTGCATTTGCCACTACTAGGAGCAAGGACGCTACTAGGGGCTCCTGGCCTTACTACTA
>CAXAMN010004714.1:120810-143034 GCA_963970005.1 Durusdinium trenchii
CTACTAGGAGCAAGGACGCTACTAGGGGCTCCTGGCATCGCTACTAGGAGCAAGGACGCTACTAGGGGCTCCTGGCCTTACTACTAGGAGCAAGGATGCTATTAGGGGCTCCTGGCCTTACTTCTAGGAGCAAGGCCGCTACTAGGGGCTCCTGGCCTTACTCCTGGCACCGCTACTAGGAGCAAGGACGCTACTAGGGGCTCCTGGCCTTACTACTAGGAGCAAGGACGCTACTAGGAGCAAAGGGCATCGCTACTAGGAGCAAGGACGGTGCTAGGGGCTCCAAGGACGCTACTAGGGGCTCCTGGCCTACTACTAGGAGCAAGGACGCTACTAGGAGCAAAGGGCATCGCTACTAGGAGCAAGGACGCTACTAGGCAAGGACCTGATTGGATTCTGCTTTCTTCCAAGCTCCTTTTCGTCACTGAGTAATTACAAATGACGCGTCAGGTGGCGGCGGCTTCAGTGGGCCAAGTCTATCGCGCACGCATGTCAGGGCGGCAGGCTGGAGCTGGTGGAGCCAACTGTAACTTCTGCTCTGAAGTTGTTTCTTTTGTTCTGAAGAGTTGGAGCTTTTCCTGAATGTGCTTTGGTTTGTGCAGATTTTATCAAGAAAAGGGGTTCCCAGAAAAGGGGCTCTGTGAAGATTAAACGCAGTCCCACACCTTTTGGTGTAGTTTTGTTTTCGTTGGTTTGCCCATTTTCTCGCAAAGTGCAAACCAGCATGCATTTTGCATCAGAGACGCTCTTTCATATGCTGAAAGCCTTTAGCGGGCGTAACTGGAGGTCATCTAAATCAGCATATACTCCTGTGCACATGTTCTGCGAGAAGTGCCAAGCAGAATCGCTCGCTCTACAGAACGACAAAAGCACAGCAGTTGCTGTGCATGTACCTGCCGACGGGTAAGGAGCTTGACAGTCAAAAAGTACTCCTGGACACAGACATTTCTTTGCCACACCACAACCCTATAGTGACTATACATAAGTGCACATACATAGCATCAAAGCTTGCAAGCTTGTGCTAGGCGCATCCTGGAAGTGATGCCGTATGACACCCACTGAAACCACTTCATCACATCAGTTGAAACCTTCACTCATTACTTTCGTCCTCGTGAACTCCAGGTGGCGGTCAAGGTCCAGCGCCCGGATGTTCGGGAGCAAGTGACTTTGGACCTCTTCGTGGTTCGGCAGATCGCCAGCATAGGCCCCTACTTTCGATCATCGCTTGTTGGCCTCATGTTGATCTTCGTTCTTTGGCAATAATTCTTCCAGAAGGCTCTTTCACCGTGGCTTGGATTCTCGTGCTTTCCGTTGGCTTCAGATGTGTTTTCTTTTTTTTTTCCACTCACTGTTCTCAATTTGTTTGCGCTGATCCGTCTTCATCGACTTCTTGCAAAGTTCGCGCGGACGCCCAGATGGCACTGCACCTACTATTACTATTAGTATGTTGTGCTTCAAGGAAGTATAATGTTTGCGCACTGTTTGTCAGACAGCATGGGTTCCATCACTGCAGAGGGGGCCTAGAGTGCGGTAGAGATGAGTGGCTTGCATCGCCTTCATCCAGCGCAGACAGTGAGTCTCCCGCAAGCAGTTAAGTTCAGGTCTTTAGGCTTCAACTTTAGCCCCACGTGCTTCGTGCGTCTCTTCCTGCGCTAAGCGTGCTTCGTGCCAATGGCTGACGCTTTCGAGCCCTGCTACACGCTTGAGCTGACTGTCAAGGAAGGCAAAGATGAAGAATTCCTTGCGATCTTCAAAGACAACCTGGAGAAGTCACGAGCCGAGCCTGGAGTGCTGCAATACGATCTTCTCAAGGATTCTTTGGCGAGCAGTAGTCTTGCTTGTTGTACTATGCGGCCTATACATGCCATGAGTTTTTCAGTATGGCAGCATGTAGTCTTGAACCGCTTTTCTCGTTTATGTTTGATGTCTAATCTTTCTGCTTTCTAAGGATATGAAGAAGCCCAATACCTACAACCTTTGGCAGCGCTACAAGTCGGTGGAAGCTGTGAAGGAACACATGGCCACGGAGCATGTGAAGGAGATGTTTACACTCCTACCATCAATTCTGGCAGCTCCATTTGTTCAAAGCGACTACAAGAGTGCATACTGAGCCGATGGCAAACGATGAGTGTCAAAGTGCACCAATCAAAACGCTTGGATGCCCGACTGTTCTAGTGCATTCCTGATAGGCCGAGATGGCCTCTGACTGGCAATCGAAAAAGTTAGTGCAGCACATGGATTGCGTCGCAGAACAGGAGATATGATGCCTCGATCCATCAAGGAATGGGAGATATGACTGTGACGGTGATATGGTGACTCGATCAATATCCCCTTCTACATAATATCAATGGACCTGTCGATCCTTCCATCATCAGCTCTTTTACGATTGAGTTCCTGATGACGAGCTTTCAACTGGCGAGCTGTTGCTTACTTTGAGCTAGGTAGAAGGCTTGACCAAGGTCGAATGTATTGCGTTTGAGTATTGAATATACAAGGTTTCTCATCCAGCCAGAGTGTTGGCAAAGTTGAAACTAGAGTGTTGGAGCACATGCTTTCACTGAAGAACCTTGATGACACAACCCCTGCCTTGCTTGACATGACAGTGAAATCCGAGGTGAAGAAGACGTGCTGTTCGGCAACTTCTAGAAGGTTTACTTATTACTTTTGATGCAAGCATGAAGGGGATTGGTTTTGGGGACGATAGGAAGAACAAGAGTGAATTAGGCTGTTACAATACCGTTTTTTTCCTGGCATCCTTGGCCTTTTGTAGTTGGCACGTACGTTGCTAGTTGGTGCAGTTGGTGCAGTTCTTGGAATTTTGACCTGGCAGCGGTGTTCCAATTTCCACGGTTTGTGCGCACAGGGGCTCACGCTTCGAAGCCGACAGGCTCTTTTTCTCCCATCGAGAGGTATGCGCGCCAGCTCTGCACTTGGAGAGATAGCCAAGCGGTGCATTTGATGTCTTGGTGTTCGGTCCATGTTCCTGTGGCTTTCTCTTACAGCAGATTTACTGAAGATATTCTGTAGACCTTTGGACTCCTTTGGACCGTTCTTTTTTTTCGATAATATTGATAGTATCAGTACTGTTACATACTCCATCCAGCGCATTTCTGTTTCACTGCTCGGACTAGATCACTTTTCAACTCGGACGGGCGATTCGAATCCCCTCCCGCCTGGAGGTTCCGAAGCTTGTTCCAATTGGTGGACCGTGCAGCGCCCCCGTTCATCGAAGAGCTCGATTACGCACCTTGGCAAAAAGAGATGCCCATTGTTGCCCTTACGTTCATCTCGATGCCCTTTGTTCCGTTCGTAGCGATGCCAGGAGCCCCTAGTAGCGTCCAATTGGTTCAAACAATTATTGATTTGCAGTTCAAATTGTTCAATCCCAAAAGTTATCAACATGACAAGGCATCTTGTTGCTTGGAACCTTGTGTAAGAAGTTGGGACACCTGTCAGCATTTCATTTGGTGATGGTGCAGGGCCACAGAGTGAGACTGGGATTGTTCAAACAATTCGACCCAAAAAACACAGTTGCCTTGGAAAGATTACACAAAAAACACCAAACGAGCACTGGTCATGCCGCGAAGGGCAACAAGACAAAAAGGACACTCCGTCCCAAGAGTTTTGTTCGTTCCGTTCGTCGCACTGAGGAGTTCGAGGCCAGCAATCAGACGGAGTTCGCCGAGCTGATTGCCAAGTGTGATTTGGTGCGCCCACTTGTTCGAGTGCGAGCTGTGCTGCTCAAGTGTTCAGAAGCTTGCAAACACAATGACGGGTGCCATGCTCAAAAGATAAACACTGCAAAAAGCAGTTTGATCTGCGAGAAGTTCTTTATCCTGACCATTTCGGTGCAGACTCATGACAAGAATTGACAAGAATATACCATGGGATAGCCACAAGAACTGTTGAGTTTCGCAGGTGTTCTTCCTCGACCAACATGTGATTTGCATCCAGACCAAGACCGGTATCCTCCCAATAGTCGCAGCACTGGTCGCGTACCAACGTTCCTTCGTAGGAAGTCTCGCTGGGGTGAATGACCTCAGGTAGGATTGTGAGACCCAAAAGCGTACGGAGTAAATGTAATTGACCACCCTTTGGCGTTCGACGTTGGGAAACTGTTTCTTCGGGTCCTTTTGTTTGGTTCGGCTGCTGGTTCCAAAATACTCTCCTTTCTCCGAGAAGATGGAAGGGGTACTCGTCTGTAGAAGAGACGAAGACGCAGCGCAGGTCTCAGACACTGTGCAGGTGCCGGAGGTGATCAAAGCCTCTCGGGAAGTTCTCATCCAGGCAATGAATGAAGTGCGAGTGCATCCCCCAACAGCAGTTGTTCTCACGTGGTAAATGAGTGAGTTTAGCGTGGGCTGCTGGTAGGATGGCGCGCAATGAGTGTTGGTGAAGTCACTTTGTCACTTTGGATTGTAGAAATGATCTTCATTGAATATCATCGGCAAACTTACTTGCGTTTCTCCTTTCTGAAAAAATCATAGGACCGGATAACCCCACATGTTCACAACTTCACCAGACACAGGAGCGGACAATTGGTGGTTGGTGGGTGACAATTGGTTGGTGGCAGTTTGTTGGTGGCAGTTTGTGGGTGGAAGATTGTTGGTGGCAATTGGTTGACGACAATTGGTTGGTGACAATTGGTTGGTAGCAACTGGTTGGTGACACTTGGTTGGTGACAATTGGTTGGTAGCAACTGGTTGGTGACAATTCGTTGTTAGCACTTTGTTGGTAGCAATTGGTGGGTGGCAATTGATTGTGGGTGGCAATTGGTTGATGACAATTGGTTGGTGACAACTAGTTGGTGGCAATTGGTTGGTGACAATTGGTTGGTGACAACTGGTTGGTAGGTCTCTGCCCTTCTGAAAGGATTATTTTTGAGGGCCTTTTTTCCCTCAAACATGGTCCTCAACCAATTGTCATCAATCAGTTGTCACACCAACCAATTGCCACCCACCAATTGTCACCAACCACCTACGCAGACATTCTCTCTTGCTAAGTTGCTAACATGTGGGGTTATCCGGTCCTATAATTGCTGCTGTTGTTGTTGTTGGCCCATCATCGGTTGATGCCAAGTGGTTGGTGACAAGCGGGAGGCGGGAGGAGGAGGAGAAGGAAGGAGCGGATCCAACACTAAAAACAAAAACCCCACACGTCAATGTGGGGAACAAATTAAGTTTCGCTAAAAATCTAGGAACCAAATGAATAGCTTGAGTTATCCTGCGTCCAGTAGCTAGTAGCTACTTAAGCTACTAGCTACCATTCCACTTCTATTACTAGCTACACCTCTTCCACTAACGGCCTACCCCCTTTTTTAAAGAACACGTGGAAGGTTTGATTGTTCATCTCTTGGAAGCAGGGTCCTTGAGGTGCAAATCCTCAGCTCGAACATGATGATATTCAAACGCATTGAGGTGCACATCCTAAAGGCAAGTGGCTAAGTTTGCCAGTGGCCGCCAGTGGCCGCCACCTGCAGGAATGGTTGCCAGGGAAGAAGCTGACTGAGCCAGGAGCTGCCAAGGACCAGGCGCAGCAAGTGGTGGGGCTGCCCAGCCTGCGCCATTTGCTATTGGTAAGAGGCACTAACGTCCGGTCTTTCTTTTTATACCCCGTTTAGCTCGAACTTGTTTCGGTGTTGTCTCACAGTTGTGCACCAATTGTGTCGCGGATAGAGCGCCCTTGGGATCCAGTTAAGATCATTATTTTCGACAAAGGCCAGCAACGTTGCTTATGCGCCATATATGAGAGCCTCTCGAGGTGAAAGTGCTGCTGAACTCCTACATGGTGCAACTCCTGGAGACCGGTTTCCTTCATGGAGATCCTTGGGCTCATACATCCCAGTGGGGATGGTTCAGACGTTCAGACTCAAATTGACAAAATGGCTTCACCGGGTGACCAATGAAACAAAACGTTTTCGAAGCATTCATTGAGTCAATTGAGTCATGGAATTGATGAAGACTCCCTCAACATCCCTCAACAATGTGAGTTCCGTATGGGTTGGCAAATGGCCAAACTTCAGCCGCACCGACCCCGAAAACACAAACAGGTGCCCTCTGTTTGCATCACGCAACTTGTCATGCTCTCTTACCACCGACAAACTGCCAGCAGTGTCGGACCACCCAACTTTGAGATCGGTGAAAGACAAAACACCGAGGATCCCCATCCAGGCAACTTCGTGCTGATGCCCTCGGGCAAGATCGGACGCTGGGCTGATGAGAAGCTCAATCTTCCCTTCTCGTGTTGGGAAGCATTGGCTTAGTATTTGATCCAGTCCATTGGAAATAGGCTTGCCACAGAGTGTAGCATTAGAGTGTCGAGACTGCACCATGTGAAGAATATGAAAACGAAGAGCACAACACATAGCCAAGGTTGTACTGTATCAGAAAGGGTTTTTGTGTTTCAACTGAGCGTTGGAGCCCAAAGCCATTCAAAAAGAATCCAGTCAAAAACTGGGAAGTGTACTCATATTGGTGGTCGATAGGTTAGGACCACGGGAAACAGGAACACTGGGCAGCCATGGAGTTGTTTGGAGTCCTTTTTTGCTTTGCGTGCGTTTCTTGAGTAGATTGACAATCTTTAGGAATCATCTCCCGCAAGAGCCACTGCCTGACTTAGTCAAAAGGATTCGGAAGGTAGACGAGCAGCGCAAGGACGGCGGAAAGCAGGAAACGCCCACCCTGAAGGCCAGAACTGAAAGAAAGGACCTGGCATCGCTACTAGGAGCAAGGACGCTACTAGGGGCTCCTGGCCTTACTACTAGGAACAAAAAGCTACTAGGGGCTCCTGGCCGTACTACTAGGAGCAAGGAAGCAAACTCATTTGAGCTCATTTCCCGCCCTGCGAACTGATGTGCCTGACCTAGGAATCTTGGACTATGGCCTGATGACTCGAATCTCGGAGGACAAGAGAGTGGCACTGATCCAGTACTTGATGCATGCCAGGCTCTAAGAGACGATGCCTGAAGTCATGAATCTTTGCAAAGCTTGGGCACGAGCAGGTTTCATGAGAGGGTTGGAACTCTTGAGTTTAGCATGTCCTCCAGTCTGATCGAAGATACTATGATAAAGCAAGTAAAAGACATTCCACCAACCAGGTCCCCAACGTTTTTGATGTTTTGCTTCAGCATTCATGGGAACCCGACTACTTGGTGGAGAACCGGAGCGAAATGATGAACCGAGAGCTTTCAACCCAGGTCCAGGCCAACATGTACGACGAGTTGGCTCCTGAGTGATCCAAAAGCGGCGGTTTCCGCTTGCCATTTCGTTCACAGGTGGCCACAGGTCTCTCTGACGATTTCTTCGAGAGACTCGCTGGTCTCTGACGATTTCTTTCGCCGCCTTTTAACATCCACCTGGCAAGCGAACCCCCATCACGTTCACCATTTCAAGCTACCTTGACTCGACCTGCCATGTCTGGAGTCTGAATCACCTGACTTTCAGGTGCCTGCAAGACTTGGTAACCCTGGAGTTCCTGCCTGAAGGCATTGCCAACGATAAGGACTGGACAGAGCTGAAAGATCTGGCGATGGCCTCCAACCTACTACGGATCACTTCAGCCCTTTTTCGGAGATAGATTCCAGGATTACACAACCTCCACAAACACCCAAGTGTCGTAAACTCACGGGTGACGGATCCACTCAGAATCTTTTCTAACAATTCTTGTTTCTAATGGCTTCTTGTTACTACTAGTAAGGCACTTGTTACTAGAAGCGATGCACTTGTTACTAGTAGCTTATTGTTTCTAGTATGACTCAGCTATTCTTTCTAATCTTGGTCTCTCGCCCGACCTTCGACAGCTCAGGAGGCACGCGAGGTCATTGTTCCAAGACTAGCCGAAGACTCAGCATTGAACGATAAGACAGGGGTCTTAGCTTGGGAAGCACAGTGAAAGGAATCCGTAAGATCACCTTGAACTTACAGGTGGCAGAAGTCTTTCGCCTAGCCAGTCTGTGCCGTGCCCCTTTCTTCTTTCAGGCGGAGACGTTGAACATCCTCTTCGACCAGAGCGATTTGCGGGTGCAGAGAGAGAAGTTCATCAAACAACGCGAGGTGGGGAAAACGCGAGGTATGGAGGCGAGTTTCTCAGTCCGAGTCCATCTGAGGGAGTTTCTCAGGAGTCGTCACTAGCTAGCCGTTTCGATTGGCAGTTTGGTAGCCAATAACTAATAACTGTGCCAATCTGATTTACTGCCGATTATGCATGGATTGGTTTGCTTGTCAACCAACTATCAGACGTTGATTGTCAGGAGCTGGAGGCCTCTGGAAAGCTCGAGGTCTTACAGAGTGAGCTCCAGAACATTGCACGGAAGTACGGCTCCTTTCAGCTGCCAGGCGCTCCGTCAGTCGTTTCAGACCTCAGGCAGTCAGGCAGCCTCAGTCTTTTGACCGCTGTTGATCCCCCGTTATTTCAATCTCAACAGCTAGCTTGGAGGTGTTCAGACGCAGAAAAAGAATGGCGCCATGGAGTAGGGACGCAGTATGACGCAGTCCTAAAGTTTAAAGTCTGAACATTCCACTAGGCGGTGGCATCTGCATGCATTTGCAACTGGACGATGGCAGGCTATGCCACGCTCATCATCCGAGCATTGGCCACCTTGGAAGGCGTTGGCTTGAGAGCGAGTTCCTCCTTCTCCTTGAAGCTCCTTGAAGCGAAATCTTTGCATTTTATCTTTCCGATTGGTTTGTCCATATGCTTTCGTTCCAATAAGGCGTTTCCCTTCGCCCGCCTTAGGTCGGAAACCTTCCCCTATATCGCCCGGCGCTTGCTCACGGACGACAGCCTCCGGATTCGGGAGGCGCACGCAGTGTGAAACCACCTGAGATGGAGACTTGGGCCTTGCCCCGGACCAGAGGGTCGTCCCGAAGGGTTTTCAGTGGTTGTGCACTTAATTTTGCTAGTTCTGATAGAGATGTTGAAACTCTGGAGGCGCTGAAGGCTTATCTCTACAAGGGCCGCAGCCGGATTGCACCTGACCGCCTGGATAGCCTCTCTCAAGGTACGGTCAGTGATGCGCATTGTTCTCCGGGATGTTCCGGGAAGGACCGAGACGAAAAGAGCTCTGAGTACAGCCACCAGACCTCAGACTTGTAGCTCGGAAGACGTGTGTGGCTTGTTCCTTCGACAGTAGGCTTTCACTCTGGATGTCAGGCATGTTATGGGCTCCAACTTGCCATGTTTGGATTAAAGACCATATGGACCTCCGACCTCTTGACCGTGCAATACGATGCACAGAGTTGCCGTGCTGATGCCGCTTTCGAAGGCTTTAGGACCTTCACGAATCTGATGCCGCTTGGTCAGCACGCATCAGAGCGAAAGGAATGCAGCAGTTTTACATGCCTCAAGGACCTGCACGTGCTCCGTTACTCATATCAACTATGAAAGAGTCATGAATTCGAATCAGATGCAGTTCCATCTAAAATCGATGCCTGCAACACTGGCCTAGACCTTTCCTGACCTCGTTGCCTTGCGACCCTCTTCAGCCGAGGAAGGGAGACCGCGGCCAGGCCGCTGCCGCCGGCGCGCCGACGCCGGAACAAGAGCAAACGACGAATGCGGATGCCACGATTGCTAACGATCTCGATCTGGCGACGTGCGCCTGGCAGAGATTATCGGCATCTTCTTTTATGGCTCATGGCAGAAGTCATGGCTTGTGGGTTTTAAATTGCAAAAGGTGATGCATGGAGGGCTGTATCATAGATTCCCATGACACTCCTCAAGCAACAGATCACGAATAAGCCCTTTTCATTCCCTTTTCATCCTTCATCTTGGTGTTTTGGAAACACATTCGATTTGGAACCTATTGGCCTATTGGTCATTGATGACACTATTTAGGCCTCTGACCGTACCACACTCCACATGGCCTGTCAGACCATCACTCATCGATGTGATGCTCTGCCAGGAAAGATATTGCCGCTGTCCTGTTTTTGCCAGACTCTTGACTTAATTTATGGTGAAACTCGCCTCACGAGTTTGACTATCACAAAAAAGGATGGACACTTTGAGGGATCAACGAGAAACACAATGGATTTACGCTGACTGGCAGACTGGTGGCTTGTGGAACGGCCCTTGAGGGTAGAGAATGGGCACTCCTGGATGGAGAACTGCAACAACCCTTTGTTCCTAGTAGTAAGGCCAGGAGCCCCTCGTAGCGTCCTTGCTCCTAGTAGGGATGCCCTTTGTTCCTAGTAGCGTCCTTGTTCCAACTCCGCCAGGATGGCAACTTTCTGCAAGAGATTTTGATTGAGGAGGGTGTGGCAGCAGTGGACGCCCTTTCGCGCGCAGCTGTTCTTTGGATGCAATGCCCAGCTAGATGTCTAGTAGTAGAAGTTAGTGTCTAGTGGCGATGCCCTTTGTTCCAAGTAGCTTCTTGTTACTAGTACTAAGAATATGTAAGAATGCTCCTAGTAGTAAGGCCAGGAGCCCCTAGCAGCGTCCTTGCTGGTTGGAGAGTGACAAGTTGCGGTGACTTTCCGATCCGTTTGCTCAGGTGCTGCAGGCGGTGAGAGCGCTCACCCCTTTGGGGCCTTTGGCGGTTCCAGTGGCCGCACCTTTGTAGCTTAGCAGAATCGGATATGAAGCAGTCAAAGTCGAGAGGTTGGAGGCCATCGCTAGACCACCTGACTCATGAGGGTCGGGTGTTTGGCTTGACACCCTTTTGAATCAGGTGCACGATTCCGAACATATCCTGAAAATAATGACATACCAAGAAAATATTTTATATAGTCGAGACTCAGCAGATTTCCTGTGGAACATTGTGGAACCAATTTGGTGCCAAAGCAAGACGATTGATCAATATGCCGATTGTATGCCAGACTAAAAGCTTGCGTGTGTACCCAGCCAAAGGTGTTTGGAGTTGAATTCTTGACAACAGACCGCAAGAATGCGAAACACTCAACTGCATTTGCTCCTGAATAGCGGGTTTAGTTACCACTTGCGGCCGTGGGTTCAAATCCATACGTCGCCAAGCAGTATACTTTTCACGCAACAGGTGCCAAAGCAGAGATTAGCAGCAAGGGCATTACTACTACTAGCAAATAGCTACTAGGAGCAAAGGGCATCGCTACTAGGAGCAAGAAGCTACTAGTAGCTCCTGGCCGTACTTCTCCTCGCTGATCAACTCGGTCTCCCTTCTTCTGCGTGCAGAAGCTGAGGCGTTTATTGTTGGGTGACCAGCTGGAAGAGAGGCTCCTCACACGAGAGGCGAGATAGAGAGGCTATTCATGTAGATAGGTAGGTTCGTTTTGGAAGTGACCTTAAATTGTCAGCTGATTTTTTGACAGTTTCAAGAAGCCAACAGTTCCTAGGTTCCAAGGCTGTCACTTGAGTCTATGTCAAAGTGGTTTGAGTGTGGACCTTTGCAAAGCGGTCTGAATCTTTGATCTTCATTTATTGGCTTTTGAAAAGATGTAGGGCCGGTGTGAAAGGACAAGCAAGCTCTCCTGGTCATCCGCAAGATTGTTCAGATCATTCAGGCAGGATGTTGAGATCAGTTGGTTGGACAAACTGCAGCCACAGCACCGAATCCGAGCGCACCCCGGCGGTCCAGGCAGGGCAGCCTGCCACAACGCCCACAGGGTCTTTGGAGGAGCTAGCTGGATGGTGTGGATTGGGAAGTTGTTGAGGACTCACCTAGAATAGCAAGAAGTAGGAGCAGGCTGAGGATGGAGTGACATCATTGTACTTCTCAGCAAAAAGTTTTCTTATTGAAAAGTTGAAGGTTTGGATCCTGGAATGGGAAAGGGGCCTTGAAGCCACATTGCACCCAGTGCACACCAGATTGTGTTTTTGGGTGTCTTTTCTTTGGTTGGAGGCAGGTTGGAGGCCATCGCTACTAGGTTGGATGCCATTGCTATTAGGTTGGAGGCCATATCAAATCGGAGGTGATGCACAAGTAATGCAAGTAGAAGTCCAGCATAGCTTCCTGCCGAGAAACCTCGAATGCAAATCCCGGCGACCGGTCTACGAGGTAGCTGTGGTGAGGGGACAGGCTGAGAAGTTGCCAATAGCAGCCATTGATGTACTTCTCCTTGGGGGTTTCTGTTGTGGCTCCTGGACGGTTTTAAGTGGACAGTCGCTTCGGCTTGCGCTGCTGGGCGACAGCGGTGGCAGAAGAGGTGGTGTTCCTCCACCAAGGACATCTTTCCACGAAGGGCTGCGCCCATGTGGTGTTCCTCCATGGTTTTTCCACCAAGCTCCGCCGAATCTGGCGCCACCAAGGCTTGCAACCACATGGTGTTCCTCCGTGGGCTTTCCACCAGCAGACCTGCGTCCCTTAGGTGAAATCGTGTGGGACATGTCAAGAGGGTCTCTGATGGACGCCAATCTTTCACTGCTGGGATATGCTTCTCGCCAGTGATGAAAGGTTTGGCGTCTTGATCTTTTCAAAGCCCCCAGATGCGGCACGGAAGCTGATCCAGAAAGATTTTTCTGATCAAGGCTCACACTACGCCCAAGGTCAGATGCGAGAGGAACTTTTGCCGGCGCAATCTTGCGGCTTCGAAATCTGTGCAAGGTGGCGCAAGATGCACTGGTGCTCTAGGAGGAGGACTGTGCGCCTTGTCACATCGGCGACGCAGATGCTCGCGCAAGACGCGTTCGCAAACCTCCTGCCTCTCAATGGCATGTCTGAGTTCAGCAAGAATGACCGGTTTATGATCTCTTGTGGCGGGACTTCATGAAGAAGCTGAAGGTCTTGAGTCTGCGCGCGCAAAATTTTGTCAGAGACCTGCGGCTGATCTTCAAATACCGAGTGGGATCTGCTGCGCGCAGGGGCTCTTTCGCGTGAAGCTGCAGCTCAGACCACGGACTAATATACTAGTAGTGAGGAAATTAATTTGGCTGGGAAGTCACTTGGAGGTGTTGCCACAGAACAAGTTCAAGAATGCACACGCCTCTGGGGTGGGCTTGAATGGCCACAAAGGCACTGCAGGGGCACGTCTGGAGCTGGACTTCCAAAGGCCGCTAAGGAATTGCCTCCCAACATCGTTAAAGATTCCATCAGCCAGTGGCCTACTAGAGGTGTGTGGAACGCTGGCGCAAGGATATTCCACCTGCCATTTCCACCGGAATTTCCACCAAGGGCATGTGTCCTGCAAACTCCACCCAAAACGGTTTCACCAAACCCACCTGGACCACTAACCAATTCCACCAAAGCCGTAACGGAAAAGGCTATGTTGACCACGGGCGCCACCAAGGGCCACAGCTGAGCAAGACCATGTACCGCGTCTTTGTCTGGCTGCAAGAAGCGAGAGGTAAAGAAACAGCATTTGACTTCCAGTTGGCTGCAAGCTGGTGCGCAGGCGGTCAAACAGATCACCAGGCCCCCCTACATCTGGAATGCCTTGCAAACAGCCAAGCGCGCCTCGGGTGGCGCAAAAGCATCGAGCGGTCAGGTGAGCCAATGTCAGCCGCGAAAGCTACGGGTACAGGCTCTGCTGGTCATTTGGATGGTGATGACGAGGCAGCTCGAGAAGTGGCTACTGTTTTTGCCGCTCCGACACCCTTGACTGATGCAGACGCTGAAGAGCTAGCAAGGCTGAAGGTGTGGCGGGAGAATGTCCTCTCAGCAAAGCGCAAGCAAACAAAAAACAGCAGCTGATTTGACAAATTAAGAGAATTCCCGCGCAAGAGCAAATTGTTGAATAATAGTGAGATTTACAACGAAAGTGTTGTGAGTTGGGGAGAGGCTAGAAAACATGGTTTCCAACATGTGTTTTTGATTTATTTATGAAAAAATATGAAACGCATTTATGAACCAAAAAAGCTGGTCTTTTTTACCTGTATGTTTTTAATTCAATATTTTCAGAATGTTTAATGAACTACTTTATGATTTCTTGGTTTGCTCAACAAAACATACAAAATTCATTGAACAATCATAAACAAAGCACAAACTTTTCATAAAACATTCATATTTTTCATACAAAAATCATAAGCCAATTCATAACATCATCAAAAATGCATGAAAATATAGATTTTTGATTCTCAATAAATCGCAAAAAATATAGCATTAAACTTATGAAATTCTGTTTTGAAAAGTTTATGATTTTTATGAAACATTTTTTAAAATACATTTTAACCATTTTTGTCGATTTTCCGATTTTTTGAAAGTCAATGAAAACCAGTAAAAATCATAAAAACGCAAGAAAAATCATAAAACAAATCACAAAGACAAAAAAGCAAAAATATCATAAACACCATAAAAATGGAACCTCCAAAAATTGAGAACCAATTAGTTTTTATAGAATATTCATAAAACATCTCAAAAGAAATAATCAACTAAACATTTCTTTGGGTGTCCTCCTGACTCTCAACAAAAGTGTTGAAATAATCGTTCTACCTGTGATATAGCGCGCGTTCTTGTACCTTCTTTGTAGTTGAGCCAAGCCACGAAAGCAAGGCTACCGTGTTTTCACACTACGCATGTGTTTGGCAGCTGCTAATTTTGCTGGCTGCTCGCGAAAACAGTGGTTGATTTGCCAGCTGATTTAGCGTTCTGGGAGGCTGAAAAGCATGCGCGCGAGGCTCCGAGGTCGGGGCCAACCCTTGCAGTTAGTAAAACCGGACCCACGCAAAGTTGTGGCAAAGACGCAGTAAACGCAGTCACGCAGGATCATGAAAAAGCAAGATAGCCGATGCAGACAGAGCGCCTGATTTTGAAGTTGAGTGAGGTGTGATGATTCCAGTTGACCAGTCGCTATCGGGGGTCGCTCTGGTGGAACCTTGGTCCTGCCCCTTGTAGCTTGGCGATGTCTCAGTGCGATGATCCACAAAGACAGGCCCTGGAGAGATCCCACCAACCCCCGAGAAACTCAACCAACAGACATATCTCCTTGTCAGCGGTCCCACAGCGTGGTGTAGGCTTAGCTGAGTGCGCGATGCTATTTGGCGGTTGCTTGGGGGATCGGCCATGGCCCGTAATCCCGATGGACCCGAACCCGTGGGCAGACGTGAGGACGGCGCTTTTGATGAGGATTAGGATTAGGATGAGGACGAGGAGGAGGATGATGATGATAATAGGGAACCATGTTTATAATGAAGCTCAGGGTTATTTGAAGCGTAGGCCCTTTACATCTCAGGGTGTACCCTCTGTCATGTCCATAGGCAAGGGCTGATGCAATCCGTAAGCAAAATGCTTTCATCCCTACCATGTCCAGTCAGCACCCCCTTTCATATCATCTAACCGTCTGCCACGGTGCTTCCTCATCTTCAAGTTCATCCTGAGACTGGCGCTCCTTGCTTTTTTTGGCTGAATTTCGGATTCCTGTGTTAGTCCTTGCTCAGCAGCCCTCAAAGCTTGACTTGAACATCTTTCTTGCCAATCTTTCCAGCTTGACCTTTGGATATTGAATTTCAAACAGAGCATTTTTCCCATGCATCACTGGACATTTGACTTGGGCGGAGATGGACAGTTGATTCTTATCCAAACCGCTGCGCCGCTGCGTGATTGGGCGGGTTGCAGAATTCAAGCAAGCGCGTTTTCGTGTCGAGGCAGGCGCTCAAGATAGTGCTTGGGCAAAAGTAAAGAGTGACGCATGTCACGCATTTCGGTTGTTAGGCAGTCGTCAGATTGGAACTCAGACGCGTGTTGATGTGCCCTTTTTTTGACGGAAGACGCTACGCAAGTTCTCTGTAGTGCCAGCAAATGCTACTTATATATTCAACCTAACTTCAACTGTCAGAGTTGTTTTACATACACCGAAGTCCAACCCGAGTTCAGCGCTTTAGCGCTAAGTAGATGTAAGTAGGTCGTTGATGAGTTTACTTTGTAAATAGCATGCAGCTAGTAAGTAGTAAGCGCTCTCTCAGGGGACCCAGCTGCGTGGGACATGTCTTCAAGTGAGATGTTGATTGGCGTGTGATTCCTTACCTCATCTTACCTCATGCTTTCTTCTCTTCTCTGATCCTTTTTTGATCTAACCTTATCTGTCTATCTCCTGTCATGTTCCCGGTTGAAGTTTTTTGAAGATGTTTCTTGCACGGAAGCTTGGTATCCCAAATGTCGTGGGAATGTGCGTTCGGTGAGCTGAGCTCGTGTGTCCTATCTATCCTGTTTGCCCTAGCTGTCACTGCTTACAAACCCTATCTAATCTTTGCAGTCGATCCAGTCTATCGCCTCTACCTGATCTTTGCCTCATCTACTCGATCGAATCCATCTATATATCTACCCGAGCTACTCGATCGAATCTATCTATATCTGTTCCTATCTACCGATCCACGTATCTTGTCCTTCCGTATCTCGTCTGACCTTTCTAGTCTGTTCTCATCTGATCTCTTCAGGTCCAATCTTTCTCATCTTTCCAAGGTACCTAGTCTATCTTCTCGATCTAATCTGTCTACCCGATCGAAGCCATCTCCCGATCGACCTCTCAACGTACCTTTCCTTACCTTATCTTACCTCATCTCATCGTATCTTCTCTTATCTTATCTTAACTTATCTGACATTTTCTAGTCTTTTCTTGCGCTATCTTGTCCTAGCTTGCTTTATCTTATCTTAGATTTTCTTTTCTTCTCTGATCTAATTTATCTTATGTCTTGTGTCTCTCCCTTTTTCCTGTCCCTGGAGCTCGTGCGCGACACCCGTGTGAGCCCGTGGGCCGTGGGCCCGTGGGTCCGTGGATGTTGCGCTTCTCGGGGAATCAAGGGCATCCGGTATACTACCTCCTATAGAGACATAGAATTTAGCGGCGATGGAATCTAGGTGAGCCTACACGGATGCCTTACAGTTTATGCAAGCCAAAAAGGCCTGCCAATTCAGGCCCTAAAGCTTGAGTCATTAGCCCTGCAGGTACGACGAGCTGTAACACTGCTGGGCGCAGCAGAGTACCTTCCGACAAATTTGGAACGATGTATACAGGGAAGAGAAGTGTGGGCCATGTACAAGCTGATTGTATATACTCCGGTTTTCATTCCGAATCAGGCAGCCTGGCAAAAACCTTGCCGGAGGTAGTCGAAAAGGTTGGAGGCCTCGCTATAGGTTCGAGGCCGTTGCTATTGTAGGTTAGAGGCGATCGCTATTAGGTTGGAGACCATTGCTATTCGGTTGGAGGCCATTGCTATTAGGTTGGAAGCCATCGCTATTACGTTAGAGGCCATTGCTATGAGGTTGGAGGCAGTTGCTATTAGGTTGGAGGCCATGTTGCTATGCGGTTGGAGGCCATCGCTGTGAGGTTGGGGGCCATTGCTAGTAGGTTGGAGGCCATCGCTATCATGTTGGAGGCCATTGCTGTTAAAAACTTTGGTTATTCCGCGGGCTCTTTTTGCAGGACCTCCAGCGCTTAGTGCAGCTGGCCACAGGCTTGGGGCCCTCGCTTGTGCCAGGCGCGTGCTTGACGACCGTAAGGTCACTGTGCTGGTTGGGATCAAGATCTCGCTCAGCACCAAATTGCATGTTTTTGTAATTGGAGCTGTCTCAAGTTGAGACTGACATGGGAGTTTGGCAGTGTTTCTGTCTCTAAGGGCTGCGGGAGAAACCAACCAATTTCGCAAGGGCCCCGCTGGACTTTTTTTGTAAAAATCAGGTGCCACGGCCTTCGCGCGGCGTTTCTCCCAGCGCCTTGCGCAGCGGGCGCTGCAGCGGGTGGCAGAAGACTTGGAGGCAGCGGACGCGGCCGGACGCGGCAGCAAACACGCCACCGAATGGTTTTGAATTGTCAGTTTGTTTATTTTTAGAAGTCAGCTCCTCAGGTAAGCCTTCTTTGTTTTTCTGAAGCAAACACGCCTATTTGACTATTAGTTATGTTCTGATTTACATTGGCTTACATCCCTCAGATTTTTTGATTTACATTGGCTTACATCCCTCAGATTTTTTGTTGACTGGATTTATGGATATGTTCCTTCCACTAAAGAAATCATGATTGCCATAACTTTCGTGTACTAGAACGATTGTCCCATCAGCACCCACAGTTGAGGATCGCCCGTCGCAAAGTGCCAGGTCCGATCTCTGGTGAATGCTTAACTTGGTCGAGGTGAATGATTTACTCTCGGTCCTGGGCATATTTTCCACGCAAGGCAGGCACAACTTCTCCAAGCAGGTGACAGCAAGAAGAACATCATCAATTACTTCCTTCGAGGTTCCATAGTTTCAGCGAAATAAGACGACAAACACTAGTAGGCATAAACTTGTATGGCATTGAAGAATCTGGACAATGCAGAAGTGGGAACAGCGATGGCACAGCAGCTGAACAATCTCAACGATCACTTTGCATTGTCTACCAATGTTTGTTGGCATGGAGAGTCCTGCTCTGTGACAGCCACATGGACCCAATCTTCAGAGCAGATGGCAGGCTGAAAGGCTAAAAGAGATAAACCAATGAAACCAAAACCATCAGGACAGGACACATGATGGGAAATCCAAGACTTTTAAAACCATGACTATTTTTGGTGTGGAGACCAGTTTATGTGCCAAGAATTTCTTGATATTCCGTACTGGATTCCGTACATTTCCTGTTCTATCGTTGGGACAAACTGTTGGCGTTTGAGCCTGGCAAAAGGTGTGAGTGACGGACCTCAATCGAAGGGAAGCAACACCCATCTACTGTCGCTGAGTTCTTCAACTTTTTTGTTGATTTGTCCCTCATTGTCCTTTCAAAAGATTGCATTCTTCATCCTCCAACTCTTGAGAGCTTTGATGTGTCCTTGGCATCCTCAGCCTGCCTCGCTCTCCACTTTTCGATCGTGGATCCTGAAAGGATCCTGAAACTTGTAGTTCAGAGGCCTAAAATTGCACAGTTGGGGGATGGTCGTCTTCAAAGCTCGTACCTCAAATTGATGGTTCTGGATGAAGTTCAGGCCACTGTTTTGGAATCTTGTTTAGTAGACCTGTCTGGCAAGCTTCTTGATGTGGGAGAATCTAGAGTAATAGCCCGTGTTGAGGACATGCGTGATATTGGAGGGCATGCGGCATGCGGCATGCGTGATATTCACGGACCTAGATTTTCTTCGTCCCGGGGTCGTTTTGTTTTTTTTCCTCCTTGGGTCGTTTTGAGGTGTTTTTTTCCTCCCGGGGTCGTTTTGGGGTGCTTTTTTCGTCCCGGGGTCGTTTTGGTGTGTTTTTTTTCCTGGGGTCGTTTTGGGGTTGTTTTATTCGTGCTGGGCTGGTTTTGGCATCTTGAACAAGTAAATCGTCAGGACCCATGAGATTCTGTTTGTTATATACTGCTGCTGAACATGAAACGTTTAGCGTAGGTCTTGATGTTTTGACCAATTGGCGTTGGGTTGCACTTGACTCTGAGCCGATCGCACATGAGTACACCACAGTCGTTGCACCAACGTGTTGTCCCAGCAGTCAGTTTTACATACTATAGTAACAAAGGGCATCGCCACTAGGAGCAAGGACGCTACTAGGGGCTCCTGGCCTTACTACTAGGAGCAAGAAGCTACTAGGAGCAAAGGGCATCGCTACTAGGAGCGATCGGACGCTACTAGTAGCTCCTGACCCATGTGGAGAACGGGAGAACGGGGAGGACCAAACTCCCCCCCCGCGACGACCCATCGCACTTGTGGCTCAGAGCGTCCTTGGCAGCGAGCCGCGGACCGCAAAGAAGGCGTGACAACCAGAGGTTCTTGGTGGGCATAAGATATCCAAAGAAAGTCTCTTCAACGTGAATGCCCAGTTGTCAAGCACTTTATTACATAATATCTCCCGCTTTTCCGCGGAATTTTGGTTTACTTAAGCTTACAATTAGGAGCGAATAAGGATTTTGACATTGGTTCATACACTAATTAGTGTATAATAGTGTATATTATCAATTTCACTGGATCCCCACATACATGCTGCTTGTTGGAATTAGGCCATAGGACTCACGTGCAGGTAAGCTTGAATTGTTGTCCAAAAGCAGTCCTCAGCAAGAACACTCTCACGCTTGTGATAGTTTCTGAGGCAACTCAGGGCATGCCATGCGCCGGTCTCTCAATGTGGGCCTCAACGCTGGCATCATCTAGGATTGATTGAGACTGAGACTTCTAGCAAAGGAGCTTCTCCTAACACTTGATCAACCTGTTCTGAAATCAACCTGTTCTGAACGCTCAGAGAGACCGCGCGTTTGGATCGTTCGCTCTGCCATCTGAGAAGTGTCCATTCTCTCTGACACAGTGACGACTGAGGTGGTTATCCTTACGCGAGGCGCATCGTGGGAAATCCTTTGGACCGCAAGAAATCTCCATACGGAGATTGTATGAAGTACATATTGTATGAGATTTTCTAAATCTTCCCACAAGTTCCCACAGAGGCCTCGACAGGGCTGAGCAGCTGTGTCTTTGACTTGGATCCCAGCCAGGGCACATGGGCAGCCTGTGTGTGACTCTGAGATTGCATTCCACTTCGATGGTGTAGACTCACTTGCAGAATGCGCCAGATGGGGAAAAACCGCTGAGAAATGTCTTGAGAAGGGTGTTGTCGTGCTTTGTCCACCAGGTTGCAGCCATTTCAGCCCCCTCTATGGCAAAATCTCAGAGCATTCTGCAAATGACTCCTACGACAACATCTTGAGTTAATAGAGGTGAGAGGATACCAGGAATGAGCCTGGCCAATTGATCAGCTTCTGCCCAAAGGCTGTGCAAATCTCAGGTCCTCTGCCTCTGCTCGAGGATCTGTCTCTTCAGTGATCAGGCAAGCGCAACTCCAAACGGCAAGCGCCTGCGCGGTGTGTGCAAAGCGAGTCCGCAGCCTGCGCAGTGTCCAACGAGCGGCGTCCTACACGGCGTGCTGCGCTGTCTGAAGGCCTGGTGCTGGCCGTGGCACTCTGCCCTATGGGGAGAATGGAGCTCAGGTGATACTGTGGACATCTGTGGACCAGTGTGTTCGCAGCGCAGAGAGTTGAGTGAAATTTTGAAGTTGCTGGACACGAAATTCAAAGACTATGTGGAGCAGTAGCAAGTCTCAAGAGCTGTAGGCTGTAGGCATCAAAACCACCACCTGCGAAAAAGACCTAAGAACTCTCATACTGAGTCATGGAGTTCGCTCTGACTTTGTTGAACTCCAACTAGACGTAAGAACGCTACGACGAAGTGTGCGCGCTTTGAACTCAAAAGTCGCATTCAAACTCCTAACCGGATTTATGTCTTGAACTTCACGACCAGCAACACTGCTAGCAACAATGAGAACGAAGTCTGCTTTCTTTGTAGATTATATATAAACGAGAACGTTGTCTCAACCGAACAAAAGGAAGCCGTTGTTCTAAACACTCCTTGGACTACTCCTTATTCACTGCATCGTGTTCTGCTCGCCCTAAGGCCTGTCCGGCCTGCGGTGAAGCCGCGGCTCCCTGTGCCCCGGCCCAAGGGACCCTCCCCGCCGACCAGCGCACCACCGAGCACTGCGCCAGCTCCGGCAGAACCAGTGGCTTGGCATGAAGCAAAGGGCACGCAGGGCACGAGGTACGACGAATATAGAGATTCTCATAGGTGGAACGTGGAACGTAGAGAGCATTGCGATGGCTGCAGAAGTGAAACAAATCAAGCACCGTGAAAGTTTGTGGGTGGGGGCAACCAATGCAAGCAACTGAAAGGTCACCGATCGAGATATAGATTTCTATTTTCAGAAGACCAAGACCATACGATGATCCTAGCTTAGATGCATTTAGATGCATCTAGATGCATCTAGTGCATGCGGTGTGTAGAGTTTTTAGCGCTCTTCAAGACGGCTCCGAGCAGAGTTATTTTGTTTCAGATTGCAGCTCAAAGTATGAGGTCTAGACTTTTGAGGATTGTCTCAGACTTTGTTTTCTCTTGTTAGACCGCGGGGGGCTACTTGCCGCCCCACAGCCAACAAGCTCTTGTCAGCAGAGTTTTTCAGGCCATAGAGGTCGATAGCTAGTAGCTAGGTAGCTAGCGATGGCCCCCAACCGAGTAGCGATGGATTGTCTCAGTCAATATTTTTCTTTAAATAAACTCAACCCACTTGGCACATATGTGGAAGACTAAGATTATCAAGAATGCATCGGGGGGTGGACGGACAGAGTTTTCTAAAAGGTGTCAAGTGTCAAGGGATCCAGGCCGAGCTTCCTTCTTTCTGCATCACTTGAGAGATCTGCAAAAGCAGTTCCCTGTGCTGAATTCCACTATGAACTTGGTTGATTGCGAGCCTAGCTTGCAGTTCAATTTCTGACTCATATACAATCCCAGAGCTTTCCGAACTTTTCAAGATGAGCACCATCTTTGCTCCTAGTAGTAAGGCCAAGAGCCCCTAATAGCGTCCTTGCTCCTAGTAGTAAGGCCAGGAGCCCC